>JBBGZY010000813.1:320000-632744 GCA_037952925.1 Lithobates clamitans
TAACATGTCATGTGTCTCCGCCATTATTCACCCCACTACGCGCCGTAACTAAAAATGGGCGGAGAACATGAGTTAAAATCGAACGTCAGGGGCGAGCGACGCAGGCGGAGTTTCACACATGCGTAGTGTATAAAGAGGGGCCTTGCGCACGTGTCGTACGTACGTTCTGTGCGTAGAATTAAGGGGCGGAGAACATGAGTTAAAATTGAACGTCAGGGGCAGGCGACGCAGGCGGAGTTTCACACATGCGTAGTGTATAAAGAGGGGCCTTGTGCACGTGTCGTACGTACGTTCTGTGCGTAGAGTCAAGGGCGGGTTATATGCGTAAACAAAAAGAACGTCAGGGGCGGGCCAAATAGGCGTAGTATTACACATGTGCAGTGTATAAAGCGCTGTTACGTATTGTGTCGTACGTACGTTCTGTGCGTAGGTGATAGTGGACCGGGACGCTACTAAACGAAGGTAATTTAAAATTTATACTTTTGGTCAAGACTTTGTAGCAAGCGGCCTATATGGCTTGACAGATTGATGAGGCCTACATAGGGAGAAGATGATGAGGGTTTAGCAGAAACCTAATAAGTGTTTTTTGTCTTGTGACTTTATCTTTTATACAGACATTATGAATCCCCTATTTAAGGATCCAGAGTTCCTTACTGCTTTTATTTCTAAATATAGAGAGATGAGGAATTTGTGGGAGGTGAAACACCCACAGTATTATGCAAAGCATGTGAGGAAGTCAACGCTGGAGAGACTTCTGTCCTTTGTCCAGGCGACCATCCCGGAAGCAACAATGGAGACATTGCTCAAGAAAATTGGGGTCTTGAGGAACATGTATAAGAGGGAACATAAGAAGATCCAGGAATCAATGAGATCAGGAGCATCAGCAGATGATGTTTATGTACCCAGGCTGTGGTACTACAATCAACTCCGTTTTCTTGATGACCAGACTGAAGCCAGGGCATCACTTTCAACCCTTCCCTCCACCCTTCCCTCCACCCCAGCAGAGGCTCATGAGGAGCAAGCTGGGTCTTCCATCCTGGATGAACCGGATATGACCATCTGGAGTCAGGTAAATTATTTTAACAAATATTTACTGTACTAATATTAATGATGTTAACTGGATGTTATAATTGTCTAAAATAATTTTGCACTCAAAATTGTGTATACATATCAATTGACAGTAGTGGCTAAATATGTTTGGCACCTGCTTGAAATAATTAGGGTGTCTGATTAGACTCTTTTATTAAAGAGATGTATTCACATTGAATTTGCTAGTCATGAGAAGCAAACTGTGTGTCATTGATGAACCCAAAAAAATATACTAAAACTATTGTCCTTTTTTTATACACAGGATGAGTCCATCCAGGAGGAATGTGGGGAAAGTGGCAGGCAGGAGGAGACCGGGCCCATGGACAGCCTGGAGGAGGCCGGATTCACCATCATCCTGGAGGAGGCTGGGCCCAGTGTCAGGCAGGAGGTGGCTGCTCCCAGTGAGGTGGCTGGGCCAAGTGAGGTGGCTGGGCCAAGTGAGGTGGCTGGGCCCAGTAGGAGCCTGACCGAATCCCAAGTGCCTCCCCTCCACCTTCCCAAAAAAAGGGCCAGGAAGGGGACGGTCACACAGGAGGCATCCCTGCGCCTCATGCAAGAGGCCACCCGTTTTTTAAGGAGCCCCCCCGAAGCGGAAGAGTCCTATGGCTGCTACTTAGCCAGCAGGCTTCTTCAAATGGATTGGGAGCAGCGCCTCATTTGTGAGCGACTATTTGGGGGAACAATCCAGAAAGGGCTGCAGGGCACGCTAACACAAAACACCCAACTACATGAGGCAGCCCCCCCTCCTCCTCCTCCTCCTCCTCCTGCCACAACTGAAACACCAGAGCCACAGCCTCCAAAGAAGGCTACAGGGAAGGCTGCAGGGAAGGCTGCAGGGCAATGTGGAGGAAAGGCTGCAGGGAAGAGAAGAAAGTGATGACTTGGGTTCAGTCTGGTCTGACAGAAGACGCAGGCTGTTGTAGTACCACAGTCTGGGGACATCTATATCATCTGCTGGTGCTGTTGATCTCTGGGATTCTTGGACCAGATTGTGCTCCCTCTTATATGGACTCCTCAAGATCACCATTTTCTTGTACACATACTTTTTCCAGCGTTGACTTCCTCTTTATTTTATTTAGACCATAAATAAATGGATCTTTTTTGAGTTTAGGTTTTTTATTTTAAATCATAGATTTTAGACACAATGTTTTAAGTTAACAAGGGACAACAATCTCATTGATTTTGCAAAAACACACCAAAAATAGATTAAAATAATGTTAATAATGTTCGAGTGGTAAGTATTTTAAAAAAAAAAGATACATAACCAAAAACGGTGCTTTGGGTTAACTTTTATATAAAAACAAAAAAAAATCACTATAAAAACAAAAAATATAAAGGGTTCTTTGTGGTAACTTTACAAACATTAAAAAAAAATTAACAAATATATATAAAAATGGGTTCCCTGTGGTAACTTTACAAAAAAAATTAGAGATAAACAGAAAAAAAGTTCCACAACAATCATAAAATAAATATCTGGATAAAAATTACAAGAAAAGATGACTCCACCAAAAAAATAAAAAATTAAAAGTATTATTACTATGGAAACATTGTTTTGAAAAAGCATACCATGTCATTCATGAGATCAAACAGAAAAAGAATCCAGAAATCTGTTTGGGAGAACTCTGTTTGAATATGAACAGCAAAACATCTTCGTTCTTTATAGCATTCGTAAAGAAGACATTAAATGCGCTGCATTCAACGATCACAGATTTTGCAGCGTGAGGAATGTGCTACCTACAATACGAACACTAGTTTTACTAGACCGAGTGCTTCCATTTAGTTTTTGCTTATGAGCATGCGTCGTTTTTTTGTCCGTCGGACTAGCATACAGACGAGCGGACTTCGGGGTCCATCGTAGTTACGACGTAAAGATTTGAAGCATGTTTCAAATCTAAAGTCCGTCGGATTTGAGGCTGAAAAAGTCCGCTGAAAGTCCGAAGAAGCCCACACACGATCGGATTACCAGCCAGCTTTAGTCCGTCGGCGTCCGTTGGACTTTTGTAGACGAAAAGTCCGACCGTGTGTACGCCCCATAACAGTCCTGGTGGAGTGTGTTTTGATTTGAAAAGGTGGAACCTTCCTTTTCAACCATAAGCTTGAATAATTATTTGCCGAATCCACTTGTAAATAGATGATTTCGATGCTGCCTGTCCTTTTCTAGGACCTTCAGGCAACACAAACAAAATATACATTTTTCGAATCTGAGCAATCGCCTTCAAATAGACTTTGACTGCTCTCACTACATCAAGAGAATGTAGCGTTTTTTCTTCTGTAGAACAGGGTTCTGGAAAAAATGAAGGTAGAACAATATCCTGGTTTAAATGAAAACCTGAACCACCTTCAGCAGAAAGCTAGGATGAGGACGCAATACCACCTTATCCTTATGAATATTTAAATATGGCTCTTTACAAGAAAGAGGAGCCAATTCTGATACCCTTCTTGCAGAAGATATTGCAACCAGAAACCAACTTCCTTGTCAAAAGGATCAAGGGAGTATGTTGTATCGGCTCAAATGCTGTTTTTGTAAAACTGACAAAACAAAATTTAAGTCCCAAGGTTTTAAGGGTAACCTAACTGGCAGACTAAGCCGTGCCACCCCCTGTATAAAACTACAGACCAGGAAATGCGAAGCAAGTGGTCATTGGAACAATACCGATAAGGCCGAGACCTGGCCTTTGATGGTACTCAAGGCCAGCTTAATTTCTAATCCTATTTGCAGAAAAGGCAAGGATTCTACCGATAACATACTTTCTAGGATGCCAACTAGGATGCTAAATTCTAGGATGCTAAATGGAGAGTTTGTAAGGTAGGATGGAACACCAGTCCCTGCGATAGCAGGTCTGGACATGGTGGTAGGGTCCATGGGGCCGCTACCGCCATCTTTACGATCTCTGCATACCAAAATCTTCTGGGCCACACTGGGGCCACAAGAATCACCAACTTCCTTTCCGGCTTGATCCTGAGAAGAAGTCGTGTTAGCAGCAGAATAGGAGGGAATGCATAAATCAGTGAGAACTGATCCCACAGGGTCACCAATGCATCTGTTCTGTATGCGAGTGGATCCCTTGTTCTTGACACAAAGTTGCTGACTTTGTTATTGAACCTGGACACAAACAGATCTACGTCCAGGATCCCCCATCTTTGGCACATAGCCAGGAGGATGTTTGGGAGAAGGGACCATTCTCCCGGGAACAACTGCTAAAGACTCAAGTAGTCTGCCTGACAATTCTCTATCCCTGGAATGAAAATTGCCAATATGCACGGCACATGCTTTTCTGCCCAGGTTAGGATATGGTTTACCTCTCCCTGGGCCGCATGACTTTTGGTGCCCCCTTGGTGATTGATATAAGCCACTGCTGTGGCATTGTCGGATTGAATCCTGACAGGACAAATCCGCAACCTGAATATCCAGGCCCTTAGGGCTAGGCGTGCTGCCCAAATATCTAGAATGTTGATGGGAAAGGTCCTTTCAGTTCTGGATTGTTTCCCTTGGACAGTCGCCTCTTCCAGGACTGCTCCCCAACCCGCAAGGCTGTCAGCTGTTGTTACCACCTTCCAGGTAACTGGCAAGAAGGATTTCCCCTTCTGCAGATTCTTGGATATCCTCCACCAGCTGAGGCTCTGGCATACCCTTTGACAACAGGCGCATTGGAAAATCTAGTGCTTGGATCTTCTTGTTTCAGGTAGACAGGATACTGTTTTGCAGCAGTCTTGAATGAGACTGAGTAGAGGAATTGATTCGAATGAAGCCACCATCTTTCCCAACAACCTCATGCAAAGGCGAATAGAAGGACCCTTCTTTGCCCTGACCACCTGAACCAGCTCCTTTATGGAACTGGTCTTTGCCTGGGGTAAAAACACCCTCTTCTGGGCTGTATCTATAACCAGACCCAAGTACTCTTATGCCCTGTACACACGGTCGGACTTTCCGACGGAAAATGTGCAATCGGAGCTAGTTGTTGGAAATTCCGACCGTGTGTAGGCTGCATCTGACTTTTTCCATCAGAATTCCCAACACACAAAGTTTGAGAGCTGGATCTAAAATTTTCTGGCAACAAAATCCATTTGCTAAATTCCGATCGTGTGTAGACAATTCCGACGCACAAAGTGCCATGCATGTTCAGAATCAAGCAGAAGAGCAGCATTGGCTATTGAACTTCATTTTTCTTGGCTCGTCGTATGTGTTATACATCACTGCGTTCTTGACACTTGGAATTTCCAACAAACTTTGTGTGACTGTGTGTATGCAAGACAAGTTTGAGCCAACATCCGTTGGAAAAAATCAGATGGATTTTGTTGTTGGAATGTCCGATCGTGTGTACAGGGCATAAGTCTTCTCAATGTTTTTTAAAGAATATCTCTCTAGGTTGAGGACCCAACCTAGGTATTCCAGATAGTTGATTGTGTTAGGGAAATTTGACTGTAAGCTATGCACACAGCCATATCTCCTGTGCTAATAAGCAGTGGCGTCACTAGACTTGGTGTCACCCAGTGCGGTAAAACATGGTGTCACCCCCCCTCCACCAACTATAGTTACCCCTCTGTACAGACCCCCCTCCATCAGTACTGACCTCCTTCCAAGTATAGTCCCCCCTCAGTACAGACCCTCCCTCCACAAAGTATAGTCCCCCCTCAGTATAGACCCCCACTTAGTAAAGACCCTTCTTCCTCAGTATAGACCCCCACTAATTATAAACCTCCTCCATCAGTACAGACCCCCCTCAGTACAAACCACCCCCATCCTCCATCAGTACAGACCCCTCCCCCAAGGTCAAAGCACCCCCTCCATTAGTACAGCCCCCCAGGACATACCACCCCCTCCATCAGTATAGCCCCCCAGGACATACCACCCCCTCCATCAGTAGAGCCCCCCCAGCACAAGCTACCCCCCTCCATCAGTACAGCCCCCCCAGGACATACCACCCCCCCTCCATCAGTACAGCCCCCCCAGGACAGACCACCCACCTCCATCAGTAGAGCCCCCCAGCACAAGCTACCCCCCTTTACCAGTACAGCCCCCCAGGACAAACTACCCCCACTCTATCAGTACAGCCCCCCCAGGACAAACCACCCCCCTTTATCAGTACAGCCCCCCACCTGACGCAACACCGCAGAGGACACCCCCCCACCATCACAAGCCGACACCTCCTTCCCCCCGCCCGTTACTGCACCAGCTGGGGCGGCTCAGGATAGGTACGTGGAACACCTGGGCAGCAGCTGGAGATGAGAGGACAGTGTGCAGCCGCCCGGGTGGAGAATGGATCGTGACAGGCTCAGGCAGCAGCGCCGTAGTGAGAGACAGAGAGGTGGAGGAGAATACCTGCAGCGCTGGAGGTGGGTTTCCAACTGGAAAAAAAGACTTCCAAAGTCAGCAAGGGCTTTCCTCACTCTCGGGAGGGTGTCACCCCTTTAGCGGGTGTCACCCAGGTGAGGACCACACCCCCCGCACCCCTCTAGCAACGCCTATGCTAATAAGCATCCATTTCCATCTTAATGATATAACGTACCTTTTGATCGTATGTCTCCCCTCTGGTTCCCCATTCCCCAGTAAACAGACATCACCACATTCTTACGTTCTCATCTCCGCATCTCTGTCTCTCTTTGCAGTCCGCCTTGCTTTTATTTCCAACATCACCAAAGCTATGACAAACAGGAAGTGATGACTAAAACAGCCAATCACTCCCTCATTACATAATGACATCACAGGAAATGAACATATAAGGACATGACCAAATAAGGACATAACTTTCAACACAGGAAAATACAACAACCAATGAACAATGACTACAGGAGTCTTGTGGGCATGTCTGAGCAGAGACAGGGTGCATGCATGTTTTAAAAGCCACATGGCTTTCAAATATGGACTCCGTCTCCAACCATGACAACCCAAAAGACTCCCGTATTTCCGTTGATAGGAATCCCTATTATACATTGTTCCAGAAAACAATGTATACCTGGGTTATTCTACTGTCTTTGTGGACGAGAGATTATCGGCAGGCGTACACTCATTGGGTCACAAATATGTTGATCAGGCACACAGGGGCAACATGAGCGCACACTCGTTAAACCGATAATGTCTTCGCAGAGCGAACATACCCCCACCAGACGATCGTTCTGTGCATCGCACAGGGGCCCTTAGCTGGCGGACATGTCCCCACTCTGCAAACATTTCTCTACATCCCCAAAGAGGTTTTCACTACCAAACGGATCTCAACCAGCGTCAGTCTGTTCCAGTAAGCTCTTTAGAGTGGCCTGCGAGAGAACGTACACTGGGAGACTCTTATGACAATACATTAAAATACATCTTCATAAAATTTTCCACAACAATTGTGGTGACCACGCTTTGGTCTAAGTGGGCTACCGACCTGTCTATCAAGAGCAGGTCAACTAGGTATGCTACAATTGTTATACCTTGAGTCCTTAATCTGGCCAGAGGAAGGGCCAGATCTTTTGTAAACACCCGAGGTGCAGTAGCTAGACCGAAAGGCAAGGCTACAAACTGAAAATGGAGCCTTTCTACTTTGAAACGCAGATATTTCTGGTGAGCAGGGAAAATAGGCACATGCAGGTATGCATCCCTGATTGAAGCCAGAAGTTCTCCTCCTTGTAGGATGGAGACAACAGATTGGATTGACCCCATGTGAAAAGAGCGGATATTCAGGAACCAGTTTAGATCCTTGAGACCGACATCCCCATTTGGTTTTGGCACCGTGAATAGGCTTGAAAAACCCAAACCCCTGCTCCTTCGTGGGTAACGCCGTGATCCCCTTTTTGAAACAAAAATTTGGTATAATGCTTGAAAGAGAGACTTCTTTTTCTCTGGATCCTTGGAAATTTGACCTGGGGAAAACGAAGAGACGGGCTCGGAACTCAAGTCTGTAACCTAGAGCTATTGTGGAGACCACCCATCTCTCTCAAAATTCTTCCTGCCAGACTCTTGAGAACTGCATAAGTCTTTCCCCCACTCGAATGAGCAGGGGCACCTCTTCATAAAGAGGCTTTAGCATTCTGTCTTGTAGGTTTTCTCCCCAGGACTTCTTTTGTCCCTGGGGTTGACCCTGAGGTTTACCTCTTGAACCTGACAGTGGAGGCTGTCGTGACTGCCTGGAGGCTGATGCCCCTGGCACTAGAGAAAGAGTCCATTTAAATGAGGGACATTTACTTCTTTTCTTAACTGGCAAAAGGGTAATTTTCCCACTTGATATCCTTTGGATATAATTGTCCAAATCATCCCCAAACAGCTTTTCACTGCGGAAAGGAAAACCAGCCAGGAGCTTTTTGCATGGCACTTCGGCTGACCACTTTTCAACCATAAGATTCTACGCATATGCACCAACCCAAGCATAAAGCGAGAGGTTTGAAGAATAGAATCTCTGATTGCGTCAATTGCAAAACACAAAGCCGCTGGCAGCTCGGCTAAATCCTGGGCCTGCTGTTCAGGGAAAACCTTGAGCACCTGTTTCAAATGGTCTCTCAAGGATTGGCATACCTCAATTGCCGCCACTGCAGGTTGAGCTACTAAACCTGCCAAAGAAAAAATGTTTTTTAACAGGAATTCCATTTTTTTATCAGTTGTATTCCTAAGCATTTGCGCATTGTCAACCAGACAAGTCAAACCTATATTTACAGAGGATATAGCAGCGTCAATTGCTGGTATACTTTACCTCTTAGTAAATTTTCTCCTCCATAGGATAAAGTGTTAAAAAAATTTTTTTAGGGAGGGAAAAAATGCTTATCTGGCTGATCCCCCTCAGAATACATAAGCTTTTCCAGCAATGAATGGACAGGAAAGGCACACAAGCTTGAGGAGGCTTTTAGTGACCTAAACTTTAAATGTGGAGCGGACCATTTCAGTAAGAGATTACATCAGCAATTTCTCAGCTTGTGAAGCTGAAGAAGGTCCTTCCCCACCTTGATCCCTCAGAAGAGGAGTCATCAGTCTCATCACGGTCCCCTGAGGGGAATTCATCTTCCCCCTCCCACTGTTCCTCTGTTTGAGGGTCCTGGTGGTAGAAGGGGACCTAATGTGTTTTTTTCCACACTGTGTAGATTCGAATAAAACCGCTAACCTTTCCTTTAATCCAATCATGGCTGAGGAGAAAACCTCCTCAGTAAAATAAACAGGGGCTGAAATGACGGAAGCAATTGCAACCCCTGGCGACCCCGACGGCTCACTCTGACCAGCCTTCCTAAGCCCTTCAGGGGGAATGGCGTTGCAGAGGGAGGGCTTAGAGCCTGAGGGCGAACTCTTTGAGCCCTTGTTTTTTGGGGTACTTGTACCTCCCCTTCTGACTTCTGACCATAGTGCTAAGTACAAATGCAGAGGTATTACCAGAAAATGCACCCACCGCTGAGCAAATAGTCCAGCAACTGCCGCTGCTATCAAGGCTCAGCCTGATGCTTAAGTAAAAGTGTCCTGGGGATGCCTGTGTCACCAACACTTACATGCCCCCACCTGCTCTGTGTCCCTCCATCAGCTCAATGCACCTGCAAAAAGGTTCACTTATAGTCTGCACAGCCCCATGTTGTGGATGTTGAAGCACCCCAATACCACGCTAAGCCACGCCCCCCTCCGACTTCCCACCGCACCCCCTTCACTTTTTAAAAAAAAGACTGCTTTCCCACACAAGCGGGGCTCCGATCCATCCAGATCGGCATGCAGGGGGGCTGGCGTGGAGGAGAGCTGCTAGAAGAAACCCACTGTACTATGGCAGTGGCAGTGGGCCATACCGCCGACTGACCCATGCTGCCTCCTGGAGAAAGAAATACTAGTCCAGGTGGGGGATTCCAAAAGAAAAGCCCCCCTTCCAACTTCTTACCTGAGTTTTGGAATGGAGGAAGCGTGCAGCTTGTAATGACAAAGAGCGAGATCTGACAAGCATGGAATCAGGTACGTGCTCTTGACAGCCCCCGGTGGTGACTTAAGGCATGACATTTTACTTAAAGGAGAAAACCCATAAGAATTAGAAAATTCCGTAGGAATCTCCACTTACCATATCCAGCTGCAGGGTTCTGTGGTAAACCAGACAGACCCAATCTTCACCACTCACGTGGGCTCCATTTACAAAACCTTCAGGACCGGGGCCCCTTTTCATGGGGGGATCCACACCACTGTACAGCACCCGACAGGAAATATTGCTATAAAAAACAAGCACTGGATCCTTGGGTCCAGCTCTCTAAAAAGGGAAGCGTTACAAGCAAAACCTTGTTTCTTCCGCCACGAGGCCAGTTGCATGGCTTGCACCAGCAAAGATTTCTCCAGCGGAGCTCGACACAGCACATCTTTACTTGTGATCAACACCTGGCAAAAAAACTGAGGTACCCCCTGTAAGGGGAGGGGTTATATAGGGAGTTGAACTTCCTGTTTAGGGTGTGCCAGTGTCCATCACCTAAAGGTGGTCTATAACCCATACAGTAATTACTGTGGCTCTGTGTCCCATGATGTACGATAAAGAAATCCTTTTTCCTCTAGACAAAAAGAGTGTCCCCTTGTCCTTTGTGCTGACCTTCAAGTGAATAACTCACCACCAAGTTCACTATATGGACCACTTATGTATTTATACATGTTGATCATACCCCCCTTAATCTCCTCTTCTCATAGATGAGCTCCTCCATGCCTCTTATCAGTTTGGTTGCCCTTCTCTGCACTTTCTCCAGTTCCCCAATATCTTTTTTGAGTACTGGTGCCCAAAACTGAACTGCATATTCCAGATGAGGTCTTACTAATGATTTTTACAGGGGCAAAATGATATCTCTCTCTCTGGGGTCCATACCTCTCTTAATACAAGAAAGGACTTTGCTTACTTTGGAAACCGCAGCTTGGCATTGCATGATATTATTAAGCTTATGATCTACCAAAACCCGCAGATCCTACTCCACCATTGATTCCCCCAGTTTTACCTCCCTAGTATGTATGATGCAAGCATATTCTTATTTATTTATTTATTTATTTATTTCAGGTACTTATATAGCGCCGTCAATTTACGCAGCGCTTTACATATACATTGTACATTCACATCAGTCCCTACCCTCAAGGAGCTTACAATCTAAGGTCCCTAACTCACATTCATACATACTAGGGACAATTTAGACAGGATCCAATTAACCTACCAGCATGTCTTTGGAGTGTGGGAGGAAACCGGAGTACCCGGAGGAAACTCACGCAGGCACAGGGAGAACATGCAAACTCCAAGCAGGTAGTGTCATGGTTGGGATTCGAACCAGTGACCCTTCTTACTGCTAGGCAAGAGTGCTACCACTGCACCACTGTGCCGCCCCACAGTTCTTAGCCCCCAAGTGCAGAACTTTACATTTATCAGCATTAAACCTCATTTGCCACATAGTCACCCAATTAGATAGTGCATTGAAGTCAGCTTGTAAATTGGAGACATCCTGTAAACACATTTTTACTGCAAAGCTTGGTGTCATCTGCAAAGACAGAAATGGTACTTTTATTCCCAGACCCTATATCATTTAAAGATATTAAAAAGTAAGGGTCCCAAGCTGATCCTTAGACGGTGGAAGGCGGTTGAACATCCAACGTTGAAGGAATGGATTGCTCAGATGGGAGACACCATACGGTTAGAGAAATACATCTTCCAACATAGGGGATGCCTGGGACAGTTCGACAAACTTTGGACACCCTGGCTGGATACCCCGGGCCTCTCCACTGTAGATCTCATACTGGATAGACTGTTGAATTAAACAGTATTGTGGGATGGATGGGGGGGTGAACACCCCTGCTTAGTAGAGTCCAGGATATTAAGATGATGTGTATATCATTGGTATCGGGGGAGGAAATGTCTGAATTACACAATGTGAGGTGGAATTTGTTGTCAAGTTCACCGTGCTAATACAATCATAGTAATTGGAATTGGAATGTATGACAGACACTGATGTTTAATTGTGAGCTGTAAAGTTTTTCTTTGATTTGTTTTCTAATAAACTTCTTTGAGAAAAAAAAGTAAGGGTCCTAACACTGAACCTTGGGGTACACCACTGATAACCTTAGACCAACCTTAGACCAGGCATCATTCTCCGGTCTTCCTTACAAGCTTCCTTCCCGGCTGTGGCTCTGGTTTTGGAGGTGTGGCAGGAGGAGGAGTAGGACCTCGATTAGGAGAAGGAGGAGGAGGAGTAGGATCTGGAGGAGGAGGAGGACTATGTGTGAGGTCACAAATGTGGGTTGCTTGCTCCCAGCTGATGGTGGCTTGCTTGTGGATTTTGTGAACACAAGTGGAATTTTTGAACTAAAGTGGGAGAGTTAATAACCAGGAGCTGTGCTTTTGACTGCTTCTGCTTGCAAGTGTTGTTTTAGGGGTTTTTATTTATTTATTTTTTTTTTCCTTTGCTATCAGTTTTTAAAATACTTTTTTTTTTTTTTTTTCTGACACTTTTTAAACACCCTTTTTTTTTTTTCTGCTAATTAAGGGGAGTGGTTAATTGTTCCCAGGTGTATAAAAGTGTCTACACACACTCCCCTGGAGCTTGCTCCCAGCTGATGGTGGCTTGCTTGTGGATTTTGTGAACACAAGTGGAATTTTTGAACTAAAGTGGGAGAGTTAATAACCAGGAGTTGAAAACAGGAGTTTAAACAGAAGTCTTCAAATCTGTAAGTAACATCTTAAACTTCCCTTAAGTAATTGTATTGTAACTGGGAAATGAGTGCTAGCAGGGTTGAAGGTTTTGCTCAGTGCACAGTGTGCCACATGTATGCAAAATTGGTGCAACAGCTCCAGGATGCATACCGCTGTGACAGATGTGAGCAGGTTGCCCTTCTGGAAGCTCGCATTAGAGATCTGGAGGAGCAAGTTGCAACACTGGGCAGAAAGGACAACCTTGAAGGGGGTCCTCTGCTCGCTGAGCAGGTGGTCAGTAGGGTTGATGTGGAGGGTGGAGGGGCAAGTCAGGATTATCAGATAGGAAGATGGGTTAATGTAGTTAGAGGGAGTGGAAGGGGTTCGCAGAATAGGAAGGCCAGTCCTGTGTTTGTGCATCAAAACAAATTTGCCAAGTTGAGTGAAGATGTGGAGGTGGCAAACACAGAGGTGGCAGCCCTAGATGTCACTGCTATCCCTAACAGCCGGGAGAGCAGCCCATCTAGTAAAGGTGGTGAGGGGAGTGCAGGTAGGCCTAGACAGTTGGTGGTTATAGGGGATTCTATAATCAGAAGGACTGATAGAATAATTTGTCGCCAGGATCGCCTCAACCGAATGGTTTGCTGTCTCCCTGGTGCTAGGGTTCGGCATGTGGTGGACCGGGTGGATAAATTACTGGGAGGGGCTGGGCATGACCCAGCTGTCTTGGTCCACGTTGGAACCAATGACAGTATACATGGAAGGTGGAGGCTCCTTAAGAATCAATTTAAAGAACTAGGCTGCAAGTTGAAGGGAAGGACCTCCAAGGTGATATTCTCTGAAATATTGCCTGTGCCATGCGCAACACAGGAAAGGCAGTGGGTGATTAGAGAGCTGAATCCATGGCTCAAGACCTGGTGTAGGGAGGAGGGATTTGGGTTTCTAGAGCACTGGGCTGACTTTTCATTGGGGTGCAACCTATATGCTAAAGACGGTTTGCACTTGAATGGAAGGGGGTCTGCTGTGCTGGGGGAGAGGTTTATAGGAAGGCTGGAGGAGTATTTAAACTAGGATTGAGGGGGGAGGGTGAACTAGAATTACATCAAGAAGACAGGTCAGTTAGGGGTCAGACATTAATGGAGGGTGGAATGGGGACAGATGGGGGGAGGGTTATGGCAGGTGACAAGAAATTTCCCATGTTGCAAACAGCCATTGGAAACTGTAGTGCCATTTGTACTACTAAAAAATATATGAAAAACACCAGACCAAAATGTAATAATGCATTAAAGTGTTTGTTCACCAATGCCAGAAGTCTGCCAAGCAAAATAGGTGAGTTGGAAGCTCTGGTGCATGAAGTGAACTATGATGTAATCGGTATTGCTGAAACTT
Organism: Lithobates clamitans; assembly: GCA_037952925.1. Lineage (NCBI taxonomy): Eukaryota > Metazoa > Chordata > Amphibia > Anura > Ranidae > Lithobates > Lithobates clamitans. The sequence goes on from JBBGZY010000813.1 coordinate 334,055, forward strand.
GGCTTCAATCCTCACATGACTGGGCTATTAATATTCCTGGCTATGCACTCTTTCGGAGAGACAGGGTAAAAAGGAAAGGTGGCGGGGTCTGTCTCTATGTGAGAAGTGATCTCAAAGCAAGTGTGAAAGAGGACCTGATTGATGGAGAGTGTGATGAGTCTGAAGCATTATGGGTGGAACTACATATAGATGGGCGTAGTTCAAAGTTAATCATTGGAGTTTGTTATAGACCACCCAATGTTAACGAGGAGGTGGAGACTCAGCTCCTTGCACAGATGGAAAGGGCTGCAAGGGCTGGGACAGTGATAATAATGGGAGATTTTAACTACCCAGAAATTGACTGGAGTAATGGCACTGCTGGGACAGTTAAAGGGCAAAAATTTATAAACCTAGTACAGGACAATTTTATGGTCCAGTTTATTGAGGCCCCAACTAGGAATGAAGCTCTGTTGGACCTGGTAATCTCAAATCATGCAGAGCTTATTACTAATGTGCAGATAAAGGAACACCTGGGTAGCAGTGACCATAACATGATTTCATTTGATGTTAGTTGTAAACAAGAAATACATAAGGGAAAGATAAAAACACTTAACTTCAAGAGAGCAAATTTTCCAAGGATGAGGGCTGCTCTCGAGGACTTAGACTGGGAGGGAATATTGGCAGCGATAAACACAGAACAGAAATGGGAATTCTTCAAAAAGACTGTTTGGGACCTCACTGCAAAGTATATTCCCATGGGCAATAAGTTTAAAAGGCTAAAAAGAAAACCTATGTGGCTCACGGTCAAAGTTAGAAAAGCTATAAACAATAAGAAAAGAGCTTTTAAAAAATATAAAAATGAAGGAACACTAGTGTCATTTAAATGCTACAAAGAATTTAACAGAATATGTAAAAAGGAAATCAAGGGTGCAAAAATTCAAAATGAACGAGAGATCGCAAAAAATAGTAGGACAAACCCCAAAAAATTCTTCAAATATATTAATAGTAAAAAAGTCAGGTCTGAGCATGTAGGCCCTTTACAAAATAATCTAGAGTGGGTGACTGGGGACAAGGAGAAGGCTAATTTATTAAATACTTTCTTCAGCTCTGTGTATACAAAAGAGCATGGGGAAGTTCATGTCCATAATTGGGGTGGTATTGACACAGCCCCCAATGATCCACAATGGCTCAAAAGGGATATGGTCCAGAAATATTTAGACAGAATAAAGGTGGATAAAGCACCTGGACCTGATGGCATCCACCCACGGATCCTAAAAGAATTGAGCTCTGTAATTTCAAAGCCATTGTATCTAATTTTTAGGGACTCGTTAATGACGGGAATAGTACCGCTGGATTGGCGCAGGGCGAACGTGGTGCCTATATTTAAAAAGGGATCAAAGTCTTTACCAAGTAACTATAGACCTGTTAGTTTAACTTCTATAGTCGGGAAGATACTGGAGCGTTTAATAAAAGACCACATAGACGAGTTCTTGCTGGAAAAAAACATTTTAAGCAACAGACAGCATGGGTTCATGAAAGACAGAAGTTGTCAGACAAACCTGATTTCTTTTTATGAAGAGGTAAGTAAAACCTTGGACAGAGGGGTGGCTGTGGACGTGGTTTATTTGGATTTTGCAAAAGCGTTTGATACAGTTCCGCACACACGGCTCATGTGTAAGTTAAAGTCTACAGGCTTGGAAATATCAGTTTGTAAATGGATAGAAAACTGGCTAAAAGACAGAATTCAGAGAGTAGTGGTTAATGATTCTTACTCTGAATGGTCTAAGGTTATCAGTGGTGTACCCCAAGGTTCAGTGCTGGGACCCTTACTCTTTAATATCTTTATAAATGATATTGGGTCTGGGATCAAAAGTAACATTTCTGTCTTTGCAGATGACACCAAGCTATGCAGTGGAATAACGTCCTTACAGGATGTCTCCAATTTACAAGCTGACCTCAATGCTCTGTCTAATTGGGTGACTATGTGGCAGATGAGGTTTAATGTTGAGAAATGTAAAGTTATGCACTTGGGGGCTAAGAATATGCATGCATCATACATGCTAGGGGGAGTACAACTGGGGGAATCCGTAGTGGAGAAGGATCTGGAGGTTTTGGTAGATCATAAGCTCAATAATAGCATGCAATGCCAAGCTGCGGTTTCCAAAGCGAGCAAAGTTCTTTCTTGTATTAAGAGAGGTATGGACTCCAGAGAGAGAGATATCATTTTGCCCCTGTTCAAATCATTAGTAAGACCTCAACTGGAATATGCAGTTCAGTTTTGGACACCAGTTCTCAAAAAGGATATCGGGGAACTGGAGAAAGTGCAGAGAAGGGCAACCAAACTGATAAGAGGCATGGGGGAGCTCAGCTATGAGGAAAGATTAGAGGAACTGAATTTGTTCACTCTTGAGAAGAGGAGAATAAGGGGGGATATGATCAACATGTTTAAATATATAAGGGGTCCATATAGTGAACTTGGTGTTGAGTTATTCACTTTACGGTCAACACAGAGGACAAGGGGGCACTCTTTACGACTGGAGGAAAAGAGATTTCATCTCCAAATACGGAAAGGTTTCTTCACAGTAAGAGCTGTGAAAATGTGGAATAGACTCCCTCCAGAGGTGGTTCTGGCCAGCTCAGTAGATTGCTTTAAGAAAGGCCTGGATACTTTCCTAAATGTACATAATATAACTGGGTACTGACATTTATAGGTAAAGTTGATCCAGGGAAAATCCGATTGCCTCTCTGGGATCAGGAAGGAATTTTTTCCCCTGCTGTAGCAAATTGGAGCATGCTCTGCTGGGGTTTTTTGCCTTCCTCTGGATCAACTGTGGGTATAGTATTGGGTATATTGGATTGTACGTTTTTTTTTTTTTATGGTTGGACTGGATGGACTTGTGTCTTTTTTCAACCTGACTAACTATGTAACTATGTAACTATGTGATTTGGCCCCTCAACCCCTTATTTAGAGCTTCCAAAATTAAGAACTCACACAGGAGTCATTGGCCCTCCTCCATCTGCATCATTTTGCAGGCAGTTATGCCAGCAAAGTCCTCCTCCACACTCTGGGGTGTTCTGAGGGCCTCTGTAGCCTTCCAAAAGAGGCCTATGGCAGCCTCCTCCAGGTTACTCCTCTTCCTGCCACACTGAAGGTGGAGGGGAGACACCTGGGTATCAGGCAGCCTGCTTGGCCCGGCCACCTCCTGGCTGAGACTTCCCTGTGTATAAAAAAGGGACATGGTTTTAGTTTTTGCATCATCAATCACAATCATAAATTAGTACTCCAAACTAACATCTATTTAACATCATTGATTGGACGACCAGAAATATTTAGAAGAATGCTATACCTGGCTAAAGCTGGGCTCCTCCACATGTTGCTGCCTGGAAGGCCCAGGTTGGGACGTCAGAAGCCTCAGCTGGGGGGAAGGAAGCATGGAAGGAAGAGTAGAGAGTGCTGGTCTGGGTTCAATCTGACCTGTCAGAAAATGCAGCCTGTCATAGTACCACAGCCTGGGGACATAAATGTCATCTGCAGCTTTGGACCTCTGGGAATCCTGGACCTTCTTGCGCTCCCTTAGATAAGTGCTCCTCACGCCACCAATTAGAACCTTCAAATCAGTGATGTCTGCCATGGGGATCACCGGCTTTACAAATTCCAACAAATTATCCAGCGCTGCCATACTCTTTGTTTGGTTCTTATATTCAGGGTGGTTTATCTGCCATAAACAAGGCAGATCCCTGAACATATCAATGAAGATTGGCATAAAGTCCTGATCTTTCAAGATATCCATTTTCACTGCAAGACACAACACAAGACAAACCCTAATGCCACCCTAAAGTCTTCTAAACTTGTGCAAATACAGGCCTTAATCTAGAAGCAGTATAGGCCCAATGTTAAATCTTACCTTCACTATCACGATCAGCGCCTCCGTTACTCCTTCCTCCGCTCACAGATCGTACATACTACGCACGCGTGTTACGCTTTATAGACACTGCACATGCATGAAACTCCGCCCGCCCCTGACCTTCTTTCTAGTCTATTCCCCTCCCCTTCTCGTTCATCGCAGTGGGGGCAGAGCACATGGCAGGGACACAGCAGGTGTCTGATAATTACACCAATGAGGAGGAGGAGAGCCTGAAACGTCTGGATCTAGGAGACAATTTAAGGCCTCAAATATGTCCTTTGAGGAGATGTTGGAGATGGTCGACATAATGAAGAGGGCCCACTATGATGGGAAGTATGGACCTTACCCCAACCCCAATGTGAGAAAGGCCAAGATCATGGTGAAAGTGGTCAAGAGTCTGCACCGGAATTTTGGGGTACGACGATCCAAGGATCAGCTCAGGAAGCGGTGGTCGGACCTCAAATTAAGGGAGCATGATCAGTACAGAAGGATCAGGAGAGTGCTGCAAAAAAGTAAGTAGTTGTCCTGTGTTCCTATTCTTTATGTTTATTACGTTCATGCTGCTCCATGTGCTTTTCTTAACTGTTGTCCAGTTTAAAATGGCAACTTTCATGTTCATGGGCACATTATTCGTTCGTATGAAACATTGTTCGTTCGGCCTAGAAAACACCATTGTTTTGGCCATATGCATTTGAAAACATTTTTTATGGCCTACTTGTCTGAAAATAATTTGGTTGTGTTGGGTTTGTAACTAGAATGAAATGCAAACTAGATTCTGTGTAAAATAACTGATTTTTTGTGTATAGAGGATGTAAGGATATTTTAGCTTGCTGTCCATAATTTTAGCTATAAAAATATGTATCCATCTTAGAATAATATGTATATGTGACGTCTATCAAAAGTTAGTTTCAAATTCTTGTAAATCATATGATTTCCCTGAAATGACGCATGAAGTCCTTTCTTGTTGACAGTTTCTGTATGAAGAAATTATGTTCTATTTTTGGTTAGTTGTATGTCTGTAAATTTAGCATATATTAATGAAGGGGTTGGACTTTTGTTGTGATGTCATGTTGGTTATATAAGTGAAAATAGGGAAGTAAAGGATTGGATCATTTTGAATTGCATGTCTTGTGTGTGTCATAATTTCTTGTCGGAATGATCTCCAGCTCTGAATGGGTTTTTGGGGAACACTCTAATCAGGATATCATACGAGGGTTCACTTGCTTTTAGAACAAACATACACTACCAACAGCTTGGTGTCAGAATGTGGGGCGGTCATTATTTAAGTCGGGTGAGTCTGATTTAATTAATATTGTTTCTCTTGCCGTGACTTTAGTTTAAAAGACCGTTTTCCCTATATGAGATTAACAGAAGGTGTAGTGTTAAAAACATTTATGCAAATGTATGAACCTCGGTAGAAGTCCGTTCGGGTGACGGAAGAAAGGACTCTGAGAAGTCCAAAGGAACTCTGAGATAGTTCTAAAAAGAAAGGACTCTGAGTAGTCCAAAGGGGCTCCAAGTAGTCCAAAGGAACTCTGAGATAGTTCCAAAAAGAAGGACTCTGAGATAGTCCAAGGGATTCTGAGAAACCCACAGTACTGTAAGAAGTTTATAAAGATATCTGATGGAGTGTGCCAGAAAAACCCAAACCTCTTTCTTTCGCTTAGGAGATAAAATAAGTAGATAAAATAAGGTCATCTGTTTGTCTGTGTGGAATTTGTCAGGTGTCATAAGGTAAGATGACACCTTTCCACTGCATTGTATTGTCATTGTATTATAATGAAACGTAGAGTGATGTTACAATATTTGGTGATGTATTGATGCTGACTTTTAATTTATATATAAATGCTTTGACTCTAAAGTATAAGATATAGATGTATATATAGTTGGCAGGATGATTCTGGCATTGATGCAGTGAATAAAAGTATTTTATTTGCCTTGCTGTAATCAGACGTTCAGGGTCATTTTAGGGAAAGTAAAAAAAAAAAAAAAAATGTCTCAAAAGTGTCCTGATTGTATTACTGGTTTACATAAATTTGTGTTTCAAGAAGGATTGACAGTGAAGGGAGTAATGTCACTTATTGGAAGAGCAAGGGAGACTTATCAAGTCTGTCCCCGGTCTTTGAAGTATTGTGACATTAGGGACGTTTTTACCATTTAAAATATGGGTAGAGCGTTAATAACACTTTTTTTAAGGTAATACATAAATTGGTGAGGCTAACTTTTGATTACAACATGCTATTTGAATGATTCTTTTTGCTACTGACATCTCTTGCAAAGAGGAAGTCAGGTGCAAAATTTAGACATTTGGCTTTTTGCCAACAGGGTTCAAGTACTAATATCTCACTGACTGTAATAGATAGTGGGGAATTGTTTGTGGCATTAGTACTACCGCAATTGAAGGCACTGTTTGAACCTGTTGGCATACTGCAAAAAGGAAAAAAAGAGACTCAGTATCTAATTTGGAAAGAAAAAATAAATATATATGTTGTGGAGATCGGCTGGACCAAGGCTCCCTATAGTGTCCTAGCCCATACATTGTCCACGATGGGTTTAGCAGAGTCATGGGATGGTAAATTAAGGGTTAAATCTTACATACCACAATGCAGAAGTTGAAAGCTGTAGAGGCTGCGCACGCACGCCGTAGAGGGTCAGAATACAAAACACGTAGTTTTAAAACAAGCAGAAAGCACGGAGGAAAAAAGAGGAAGTAACTGCGCAGTTAGTTATATAAAGTTTTCCTTTCATTACACAAGACGCCGGATTTAACACTTAAGATGAAATGCACAGTCCTTTAAATACAGACTTATTAAAGTCTGTCCTGAAAAGAAAAAAAACGTTGATTGAAAAAGATGCAGCGGGATGTTTTGACATCCCAAAACAAACACCAGTATCAACACATTATCAAAATGATTTCTTAGGAAATCAAAGGGGAAACTTTTATAAAAAGAGGAAAGGGGGCAAGGACAAAGAGGGAGTTACATACAGAGAAAGAGGATTTCTTAAAGAAAGGAATTTTAAGGGAAATTGTCTCGCCTTATAAAACTCCCAGTAAAAAAAAAAAAAAGGCAAATAGTGACTATAGGTTTGTACAAGACCTAAGGGACATTAATAGCCTAGTGGTATCAATTGCCAAAGTAGTGCCTGATGTGCCATCAATACTTACCGCCATGCCATGTGATGCAGAGTATTTTTACTGTGATTAATTTAAAGAATTTTATTTTTTCATCCCTGTAGACGAGGAGACATGGCCACTGTACTCCAAGTCACCCTTGGGCGCTGGACTGCCCCTCATGGTTCTGTACTGTTGCAGTATGTTGGTGATTTTTTGATTTGTAGTTCTTCAGAGGGGGACTGCCGAGCTGATAGCCTATCTTTATTAAAATGGTTACATGTATGTGGTTACAAAATGTTTAAGAAAAAGTTACAATGTTGTCAAAAGAAAAAAAAAAACAGTTGAGTATTTGTGCTCACAAAAGGAGAAAGAAGAGTCAGTCATAAAAGAGCTGCGGCTCTGAATGGGTTTGCCCCGCCCACTTAATAGGAAGGACATGCTCACCTTCCTAGGTATGACTGGTTACTGCCGCCAATGGATACCTGACTGCTCTTTCAATGACAATATATTGAGACAAGCAATGTTTTTGAAGCAATGTCTCTGAAATGTCTGATACTGTAAAATGGTCTGATGAAATGTTAAATGTTTTTGCCATGTTTTTGCCATGTTTTGCCATGTTGAAATGTATAATGGTTACCAGCCCGAGCCTCAGGCCTCCTTAAATATAGCAAAATGTTTCACTTGTTTGCCAGGGAAAACTGCAGAACCATGGCGGGAGTACTGGCCTAGGAACATAGTGGGAGACTGTGCCCTGTAGTTTTTTTCTCAAAGATGGTCCCGGTGCGCTCAAGCATCCTGATCTATGGTGTTTGAGATGGTCACTTCTTTCACTCTGGGACACGACACCACACTTCACATCACTTACAATGTGTCAATCTTGTTGAAAAATGTACATACACAGCACATGTCTGCTCAGAGGTTGAGCGGATATGAGGTGATTTTGCTGTCCAATCCAAAAATTGCACATCAAATATGCTTCTCCCACTGCAGGCCCGGCATCCATTTTAAACGCCCTTTTAGGATTAAAAAGGAGAACAGGATGAGGTTGTGCCATAACATGACTGCATAAACCTCATTCACCAAGACACATCACCCAGGTCTGATTTATCTTCCACAGCACTACCAGACACACAGAATGTTTTTGTGGATGGTTCTTGCTCTAGGCTATAGTACACTGCAGAGCACACACAGGCCAACAGACAGAGATAGCCAGGGGAAATGAGCAGGTCTGGCTGACCTTGCTGCTAAGCAAGCTGCTATCTCACAGACAGCAGACATCCAAATTGCTATGCTGATACCTGACCTATCCCCATTTGAAAAGTCACTTGCAGATCCCCAGGATTATGCATCAAATTATGAGTTAAGGGACTGGAATGGAAAGGGTGTGTAGAGAGATCCAAGGTCTGGATTTCTCTGCAAAGAGAGGAAACCATGTATACCAACAGCAAGTGCATTCACAGTACCACGGAATAGGCCACGCAAGTCACGGCTGATTTCACATACAGGCCCAAACTAGGCAAAAGACAGGAATATCTTTTGATAATTGTGGACATGTTCTCAAATGGTCCAGCTTTTATAGCCAGGGTCTGCCAGGACTTGGTAAAAACTCTCAAGATAGAATGGAAGTTTCACATTCCCTATCACCCTCCAAGTTCAGGAATAGTAGAAAGAATGAATAGAACAATAAAAGACAAGATAAGAAAGGCCACAGGAGGAACCTTTGCCAACTGGAGAAGGGTCCTCCCAGCAGTCCTGGCAGAAATAAGTTTTTTTTAAAGTTTTGATGAGTAGATTTTTCCCCACCCCATAGGCCAGAGCACCTTTAATGGTAGAAAAGGAAGATTTAGACTTAATACAGGAAGAATATGTAAGAAAACTGGTTGAAATATTGGATAAAGTCAAAGAAATGTTGCTCGCACCTCTCTTTTTTCTTCACAGGAAGCTACTCACCTCTTCAAGGAGGGAGACACCGTGGTGGTTGAACAGCTGAACAGAAATAAGAAGCAAGAGTATCCCTTTGGACCTCCTACTATGGTGATTGCAGTGATCAGAATGGCTATCCTGGTGGAAAACTTCTAGTTCGGGATCCATGCCAGCCGAGTGAAAAAGGTTGCCCAAAGCCCCAAGAGCAGGAAGGAAATGCTTAATACAGGAGGCCCTCAAGCAGAAGTCCAAGCAGATGAAGGAGGAGTTCCTGGAAAAGCAGGTCCGGCCAGAGAAGATGACCTCGCTTATTTCACCACAGACTTCTGGCAAAACATTTTGCTTCCTGTTCCTGATCACCCAGATAGTGTTCCTGCCCACTTGGATCATCACTAACTGTATCTACCACCCTGAAGATTTGGGTGCGATTAAAAGTATTTGTGGTAACACATATACACAGAAGAACATTACAGTGATACAAGTTAGAAATAAGAGAGACATTGAAGATAATTTTGCTGATAAAATGCTTTTGTTAAAATTTAAATATGCTTATGCTCGGAAATCAGGATTTCAAAAATGTTTGATCTGTAGTAAATTGCACCTTAGCACTGTTAGGATACCCCCAATAGCTACACCTTTAAATATTACTCCCCTTTTAAAAGGAAAGATTCCCCTTGACCTTTTGAATGTCAGCAGAAGAACTAATGACACCATTTCCTTTCACATCATCAATAGAAGTCATAATCCTACCTGGTGTTTCAATTTAGGGAATTCTACTAGAAATGCTCATATCTGTAGTCAATCGGTTTTGAACATTTCTAATTGCTATGCCCCTAGTGGGAAGTCTTGTTCTTTATATCAAACACACCACGATGAGGTCAGAGTACAGGCTGATTTTAAAAAGACTCTTGCCTCTGAAAATGATAGTAGTAAATCTGTACAGCATTTGTTTCAGGTTCTGGCAATAGTTACAGCAGTAAATCAAGAGACTGCTGTGAATACGCCCTTCTCGTTTGGTAACCACACTTACAAGAGGTCCAAGGCTGGTGTTATCTGGCCTCACTGGTGCCCATAATGGGGGTGATAGGTGATAGTGATGGGAGTTATTTACTTGAAGCTAGTATACACCTAAGGTATCCATTAAAACATCGTAACAAGAGAGAGTTATTCCTTGAGAAGGATATGGCCTGGGCATGGTTCCCTTCCTGGACAGGATGGGGAATAGATTTGATGAAAAGGTTAAATAATTATTCAGGAATTATTGATAAGATGATGGAAAAGAATTCTGATGACATCTCTAAACTTAATGTTGAAACTAGGGCTATTAGAAAACAACTAGAATAGCATGACTTAGCCATTGAAAGCATGAGTTCAGCCCTTACAGGATTATGTGAAATGACTGAGGATTAGGGATGAGCCGAACACCCCCCGGTTCGGTTCGCACCAGAACCTGCGAACGGACCGAAAGTTCGCACAAACGTTAGAACCCCATTGACGTCTATGGGACTCGAACGTTCGAAATCAAAAGTGCTCATTTTAAAGGCTAATTTGCATGGTATTGTCCTAAAAAGGGTTTGGGGACCCGGGTCCTAACCCAGGGGACATGTATCAATGCAAAAAAACTTTTAAAAACGGCCGTTTTTTCGGGAGCAGTGATTTTAATGATGCTTAAAGTAAAAAAAAAAAAGTGAAATATTCCTTTAAATATCGTACCTGGGGGTGTCTATAGTATGCCTGTAAATTGACGCGTGTTTCCCGTGTTTAGAACAGTCGCTGCACCAAATGTCATTTTTAAAGGAAAAAATCTCATTTAAAACTGCTTGCGGGTTTAATGTCATGTCGGGTCCTGGCAATATGGATGAAAATCAGTGAGACAAACGGCATGGGTACCCCCCAGTCCATTACCGGGTACATTTTTAACGTGTTTAGCTCCAGCCAAAAAATCTTTTTTAAGCTTTTTGGAAAACATAGGGAAGGGTTATCACCCCTGTGACATTTGTTTTGCTGTCTTTCCTCCTCTTCAGAAGATTTCACCTCACTTTTTGTTCCAATGAAAAATGTTTTTTGAAAATTTGGGTTTTTTTTGTGGAACAAGGATTGGAAAGCATCAGTGGAAAGGAGAAATTGTTTTCCCATATTAACTCTTACAGGAGAGAATTTCCCTTCCTAGAGGTAGATTTCATCTCACTTCCTGTTGTCTCCTTCCGTTTGCAAGTAGGAGTCATTTGTAAGTTAGATGTTTGAAAGTAGGGTCCTGCCCTATATACTCAGCAGAAATTTGGGCCTTAGGTGTTGCTGTGGCCACAACACTGTAAGCCCTCACAGGGCCCTGCTGTGAAATATTAGATCAAGAATTGTAATTACATGCCCCTGTTGAACAGGAGCTGAAAAATTAGGCCTTAGGCACTGGTGCTGGTGCCACAACACTGCAACCCCTCACAGACACTCTAGTTGGAATGCAGGAACGAGCCCTGCTGCAAAGTATTGCATCAAAAATTGTAATTACACACCCCTGTTAGACAGGGGCAGAAAAATTGGGCCTTAGGCACTGGTGCTGGTGCCACAACACTGCAACCCCTCACAGACACTCTAGTTGGAATGCAGGAACGAGCCCTGCTGCAAAGTATTGCATCAAAAATTGTAATTACACGCCCCTGTTAGACAGGGGCAGAAAAATTGGGCCTTAGGCACTGGTGCTGGTGCCACAACACTGCAACCCCTCACAGACACTCTAGTTGGAATGCAGGAACGAGCCCTGCTGCAAAGTATTGCATCAAAAATTGTAATTACACGCCCCTGTTAGACAGGGGCAGAAAAATTGGGCCTTAGGCACTGGTGCTGGTGCCACAACACTGCAACCCCTCACAGACACTCTAGTTGGAATGCAGGAACGAGCCCTGCTGCAAAGTATTGCATCAAAAATTGTAATTACACGCCCCTGTTAGACAGGGGCAGAAAAATTGGGCCTTAGGCACTGGTGCCACAACACTGCAACCCCTCACAGACACTCTAGTTGGAATGCAGGAACGAGCCCTGCTGCAAAGTATTACATCAAAAATTGTAATTACACGCCCCTGTTAAACAGGGGCTGAAAAATTGTGCCTTAGGCACTGGTGGTGGCGCCCAGAACCAAAAATGTTCTTACAAGCTATCAGCGTGATGATTGAGGAGGAAGAGGATAATTACTCAGGGATAGTCACTCAGCATCAGCATAGGCAGTCTTTGAAGGGATCTGAGATTTCAAAAAAAATTATTCGGTTACATCAACATCAGGTGCTTGGTAGCTGGTGGTGATCCAAGACTGATTCATTTTTATGAAGGTCAGCCGATCGACCGAGTCGGTGGACAGATGCACCCTGTGATCGGTTACCACGCCTCCAGCAGCACTGAATGTGCGTTCCGAAAGAACGCTGGATGCAGGACAGGCCAGTAGCTCAATTGCATACTGTGCAAGCTCTGGCCAGTGATCCATCCTCAAGACCCAGTAACCCAGAGGATTTTCGGTGGGAAAGGTGTCCAAGTCTGATCTTGCCCCTAGGTATTCCTGCACCATGTAAAACAGGCGCTGGCGATGGTTGCTGGAACCGATCATACCTTGGGGCTGCGGACCAAAAAATTGTCTGAACGCATCGGTCAGACGGCCACCTTCTCCACCGCTCCTTCTTTGACTGACCGAAGCCTCAGCAACACGTTGTCCAGAAACAGGAGTTTGTAACCTCCCAGTCTCTGGGAACGCATTGCACAGACCTTTCTGCAAGGCCTCCCGAAGATGTTTCATCCTCTGCTTCCTCTGCGATGGCAAGATAAGGTCCGCAACCTTACCCTTGTAACGTGGATCAAGGAGGGTTGCCAGCCAGTATTGGTCCTTCTCCTTGATACCACGAATACGAGGATCCTTACGCAGGCTTTGCAGGATCAGGGAGGCCATGCAGCGTAGGTTTGCTGAGGCATTCGGTCCGGAGTCCTCTGGGTCACTAAGGACGACAACGTCCGCAGCCACCTCCTCCCAGCCACGTACAAGTCCATGTGTTTCTTGGGACTGATCCCTTAAAGACTGCTGCTGATGCTGAGTGCCAGGCTCAACCTCCATACTGACACAATCTTCCTCCTCCTCCTCCTCCTCCTCCTCCTCTTCCTGTGTGATCGGCGGGCACGCAGGAACACTGTCTGGATAAAGGGGGCCTTGAGAGCTAAGGAAGTCCTCCTCTTCCTGCCTCTGTTCTGCCTCAAGTGCCCTGTCTATTATTCCACGCAGCGTGTGCTCCAACAGGTGGACAAGGGGGACAGTGTCACTGATGCATGCACTGTCACTGCTCACCATCCTCGTGGCCTCCTCGAATGGTGACAGGACAGTGCATGCATCCCTGATCATGGCCCACTGGCGTGGGGAAAAAAAAACAAGCTCGCCTGACCCTGTCCTGGTGCCATAGTCGCACAGGTACTCATTGATGGCCCTCTTCTGCGTGTGCAGCCGCTGCAGAATGGCCAACGTTGAGTTCCACCTGGTGGGCATGTCACAGATTAGGCGGTTCTTGGGCAGGTTAAACTCCTTTTGGAGGTCCGTCAGCCGAGCACTGGCATTATATGACCGGCGGAAATGCACACAGACTTTCCTGGCCTGCCTCAGGACATCCTGTAAGCCCGGGTACCTGCCCAAGAACCGCTGCACCACCAAGTTAAGGACGTGAGCCAAACAGGGCACATGGGTCATTTGTCCCTGTCGGAGGGCAGAGAGGAGGTTGGTGCCATTGTCGCAAACCACCATTCCTGCCTTAAGTTGGCCTGGCGTCAACCACCTCTGAACCTGCCCCTGCAGAGCTGACAGAACCTCTGCCCCAAGGTGGCTCCTGTCCCCCAAGCACACCAGCTCAAGCACCGCATGGCATCTTTTGGCCTGCGTACTTGCGTAGCCCCTTGAACGACTACGGAGCACCGCTGGTTCCGAGGAAGAGGCCATGGAGGAAGAAGAGGAGGAGGGGGTGGAGGAGAGAGGTGTGTCACAATCAGCATTTTGGAGGCGTGGTGGCGGAACAACCTCCAACACTACTGCACCTTGTCCTTTATCCTTCCCAGCTGCCAGCAGAGTCACCCAATGCGCCGTGAAACTTAGGTAACGTCCCTGTTCATGCCTGCTGGACCATGAGTCAGCGGTAATATGCACCTTACCGCTGACCGCCCTGTCCAGCGAGGCATGGACATTGCCTTCCACATGCCGGTAGAGAGCCGGAATCGCCTTCCGTGAGAAAAAGTGGCGTTTGGGTACCTGCCACTGAGGAACCGCACATTCCACAAACTCACAGAAGGGGGCAGAGTCTACCAACTGAAAAGGCAGCAGTTGAAGTGCTAGCAATTTTGCCAAGCTAGCATTCAACCGCTGGGCATGTGGATGGCTGGGAGCAAACTTCTTTCGGCGGTGCAGCAGCTGGGGCAGGGAAATTTGCCTGGTACAATCTGACGTCGGTGTACCAAAAGCAGATTGCCCACAAGTACTTGGCTGTGACACACCTAATTCTACACCTTCATTCCTCTCACTGCAGGTCTCAGAGAGGACTGGAGGTCTAGTGGGGTTGGAAATCTCAGCTGATGAGGAACAAGGAGAGGTCCTCTTTGTTCTTTGGTGTGGGTCTTTTAGATACGCTTGCCAACGAACTGCATGGCAGGTCAACATATGTCTGGTCAAGCATGTGGTACCCAAGCGGGAGATGTTTTGGCCACGTGAGATACGCTTGAGACATATGTTGCAAATAGCAGCGGTGCGATCTGATGCACTCGTCTCAAAAAAGGCCCACACCAAAGAACTTTTTGAATAACGTGCAGAGACTGCAGCGCCCTGCACATGTGGAGCTTTGGGGTGTGATGCAGTCAATGTGCTGCCCTTAGGCTGGCCCCTGGAGGGCATCCTGCCTCGTTGGTGATGTGCCGCCTCCTCCTCCTCCTCCTCCTCTCTCCTATCAGGCACCCACGTTGAGTCAGTGACCTCATCATCCCCTCCCTCCTCATCACTGGAGCAAACCTGGCAGTATGCTGCAGCAGGGGGAGCATGACTGCCAGATTGCTGTCCTTCTTGGGCACCCCCTCTGTCCGTGCTCATGTTACTGCCTTCATCAAGCTCAGTATCATCATCAGAGCCTTCCAAACGCTGGGCATCCTCCTGGAGCATGTACCCAACACTGTGGTCAAACAGTTCGAGGGAATCCTCAGGAGGACATGGTGGAGCTAGGGAAGGAGTCACTGATGACATTGAGCTGAGGGAAGAGGCCGCTGCTTTGCCAGACAAAGCACCCTGGGCATGGGTGAGAAAGGATGAGGAGGATGAGGACAGCTTGGTCATCCACTCGACCAAGTCTTCTGCATGTTGCGGCTCAACACGGCCAGCTGCCGAAAAAAAGGCCAAGCGTGTCCCATGGCCACGTGCTGATGAGGATGCACCGTCTCCACGACCAGCACTAGACACAGAGCCTGCTTGCCCTCTCTTATTGGCTTGTGACTGTCTGCCTCTCCTTCTTGGCCTTCCAGACATACTAATGGCCTGTAGCTGCACTAAGCTGGGATAGAACACCAGTAATTTTCTTCAGGTAGCTTTATATACTGTAACCAGACAAGCCTGCCTGTCAGTAGGAAGATAACAGGAACGGATCTAGCTGAACACTGTGAGCAGGACGCACTGTACTAAATGTAAATAGTCTAGCTGCCTGACCGTGGTACTAATAGGATCAAACAGAACACCAGTAATTTTCTTCAGGTAGCTTTATATACTGTAACCAGACAAGCCTGCCTGTCAGTAGGAAGATAACAAGAACGGATCTAGCTGAACACTGTGAGCAGGACGCACTGTACTAAATGTAAATAGTCTAGCTGCCTGACCGTGGTACTAATAGGATCAAATAGAACACCAGTAATTTTCTTCAGGTAGCTTTATATACTGTAACCAGACAAGCCTGCCTGTCAGTAGGAAGATAACAGGAACGGATCTAGCTGAACACTGTGAGCAGGACGCACTGTACTAAATGTAAATAGTCTAGCTGCCTGACCGTGGTACTAATAGGATCAAATAGAACACCAGTAATTTTCTTCAGGTAGCTTTATATACTGTAACCAGACAAGCCTGCCTGTCAGTAGGAAGATAACAGGAACGGATCTAGCTGAACACTGTGAGCAGGACGCACTGCACTAAATGTAAATAGTCTAGAATTTAACAGGAACGGATCCAGCTGAACACTGTGAGCAGGACGCACTGCACTAAATGTAAATAGTCTAGAAGATAACAGGAACGGATCTAGCTGAACACTGTGAGCAGGACGCACTGCACTAAATGTAAATAGTCTAGAAGATAACAGGAACAGATCTAGCTGAACACTGTGAGCAGGACGCACTGCACTAAATGTAAATAGTCTAGAAGAACAGGAACGGATCTAGCTAAACTGAATACAGTGTATATATATATATATGCAACACCTGGGATGCATATATATACACAATACACTGTAAGTGCAGCTAACTGACTGACTGTTCTGCCTAATCTATCTACCGTATTTTTCGGACTATAAGGCGCACTTAAAAGCCCTAAATTTTCTCACAAATCGACCGTGCGCCTTATAATGCGGTGCGCCTTATATATGACCTGTTGACATCGCTGGAGTTCTTTGGTTAATGCACCCGGAATGATGGCAAGCACCGTATTGTTTTTTTTCACTTGGGTTTTGACAGTATCTGTCAGATGTGCGCGCATGGAGTCACAGATCAATAGGGATGGAGATTTGTGGAAAAAGACACCCGGTCTCTTACCGTAAACCGACGTACCGTAAACCTCTCTCAGGTTGTTCTACTGCGTGACTGATAGCGATGAGTTTGAAATCCGCATCATAAGCATGTCTCTTAACAGGAGCCATTTTTGGGGCAGCTAGTACAGTATAGAAAATGAACGAATATATGTGCACGCCTCCTGACTACGATGGCCGTAATGCCCAATCCAAGCAGTGCAGCTTCCTAGCTTTGGTAATCCTACGAAGCTGCACTTCTTGGATTGGGCATTACGGCCATCGTAGTCAGGAGGCGTGCACATATATTCGTTCATTTTCTATACTGTACTAGTTGCCCCAAAAATGGCTCCTGTTAAGAGACATGCTTATGATGCGGATTTCAAACTGAAGGCTATCAGTCATGCAGTAGAGCATGGAAATAGAGTAGCTGCGAGAGAATTCAACATTAATGAATCAATGGTACGGAAGTGGAGGAAGCAAGAAGATGCCCTGCGCCAGGTAAAGAAGACCAAACTGAGTTTCCGAGGAAACAAAGCAAGATGGCCACAGTTGGAGGACAAAATTGAACAGTGGGTTATTGAACAGAGAACCGCAGGTAGAAGTGTCTCCACTGTCTCTATTCGACTCAAAGCAACAGCGATCGCACGCGACATGGAGATCAACGACTTTCGAGGAGATCCCTCTTGGTGCTTCCGTTTCATGAAAAGGCGGAATCTCTCTATCCGCACAAGAACCACTATGTCACAGCAACTGCCAAAGGATTACGAAGAAAAGCTGGCCATTTTTCGTACCTACTGCAAGAACAAGATCAATGAACAGAAGATCCGGCCAGAGCACATCACCAACATGGACGAGGTCCCCCTTACCTTTGATATCCCTGTAAACCGTACTGTCGAGAGAACAGGGACCAGTACGGTATCTATACGCACTACAGGAAACGAGAAGTCATCCTTCACTGTAGTTCTCGGTTGCCAGGCTAATGGCCAGAAACTACCACCCATGGTAATTTTCAAGAGGAAGACTCTGCCAAAAGAAAGGTTCCCGGTTGGCATCATCATCAAGGCTAACCCGAAGGGCTGGATGGACGAGGAGAAGATGAGTGAGTGGCTGAGAGAGGTTTACGTCAAGAGACCGGGTGGCTTTTTCCACAAATCTCCATCCCTATTGGTCTGTGACTCCATGCGCGCCCATCTGACAGATACTGTCAAAGCCCAAGTGAAGAAAACTAATTCGGAGCTTGCCATCATTCCGGGTGGATTAACCAAAGAACTGCAGCCACTAGATATAGGTGTCAACAGGTCATTTAAAGTTAAATTGCGAGCTGCGTGGGAGCATTGGATGACAGAAGGCGAACACACATTCACCAACACAGGGAGGCAATGCCGGGCGAGTTACGCCACTATCTGCCAGTGGATCGTGGATGCCTGGACGAAGGTATCAGTCACCAGTGTAATCCGAGCTTTCAAGAAGTCCGGAATTATCACTGAACAGCTAAGTACCGGTACCGATGACAGCAACGAGCCTGACTCTGATACTGATGAGAATGATGAGAGGGATACGGGCGTGCTTGATGCCGAAATGGCCCAATTGTTAAACTCAGACACTGAAGATGAAGAATTTGATGGATTTGCGGGAGAAGAATAAAGTGAAAAAGTGAGTGTCTGGTTTTGTACGGTATTCACCGGTAACTGAACAGTGTTAAGAGTTATTGAAGAATAAAGTGAAAAAGTTAGTGTCTGGTTTTGTATTTAACTGAACAGTGTTAAGAGTTATTGTTATAGACCATTTTATGGTTATTGCTAAAGAGTTGAATAAAATTTGACTTACGGTACCGCATCAGAGTTTTGTTTCATTAAATGCGCCTTATATATGGAAATATCCCCATTAACAGCCGATCATTGCTAGTGCGACTTATAATCCGGTGCGCCTTATAGTCCGGAAAATACAGTAACTCCAATCAAATGACACTGTCTGTCTCTCTCTCTCTCTTAATGAACGCCGGAACACACACTACACAGGGCCGCCGTGCAGGCGGCCTTATATAATGTGGGGCGTGTACTAAATCCCCTGAGCCATAATTGGCCAAAGCCTCCTTGGCTTTGGCCAATTACGGCTCTCTGTTCAGGCGGCGCTGTGATTGGCCAATCATCAGCATGCGGGTCATAGTGCATGCTTGGCCAATCATCAGCAAGCAATGCACTGCGATGCCGCAGTAAATTATGGGCCGTGATGCGCCACACGAATTTGGCGCGAACGGCCCATATCGTTCGCAATTCGGCGAACGGGCGAACAGCCGATGTTCGAGTCGAACATGGGTTCGACTCGAACACGAAGCTCATCCCTACTGAGGATTATGAATGTTATACTTGGGTACACAATACCAGTATAGAGGTACCAGATTATTATGATGTGATAGCTCAACATATAAAAGAGGTGGCCAAGCTGCAACAAGAGGCTCGCAACATAGCCCAGACCTTGAGTCCTGTTTAGCGGTCCGGCGGCGGGGCACACACAGCTGATTGCTATTGTTATTTACAATTGTTGGTATACGCAAGCGTGGTCTCAGGTATCAGGCTATAGGCCCCTGTAGATGGACATTAGTCCAAAACATGTCGGGTTGCTGAAGCTGTTACCCTGTTACCACGCAAACAATCTTTTTACTTGTGATCTAATTTGTGATCACTATTTTATCCATTTTACCTGATGTTTGTGAAGCATTTGTTTTGTTTTTGATGGTTTCCAATAAACCTTTTTTTGCTGGTTCATGCACTATGTGGAGATTTCCTTTTTTTCCTTACATGGATCCCATCTGATGTGGTGAGAGCTGCACTTTTCAGTCATCTGTGTGCTGCAAGAGGGTATTCCATCTATCCATCCATCTGAGGATTTACAGATCACCCCAGAAACGCCCAATACGAGGACAATATGCGACCGGTCTAAACTATGTGGCATGTTCACCAATACCAGGAGCATGATGGACAAGATGGGTGAACTAGAGATACTGTTGTACGAGGAGGATTTGGTGGGAATTTCAGAGACCTGGTTCAACAGCTCTCATGATTGGCTGGCAAACATTCAAGGGTATACCCTATACCGCAAGGATAGAGAGGGTAAAAAAGGGGGAGGGGTATGCCTATATATAAATAATAATGTACAAGTAAATGTGAGAGATGACATCACTGAGGGAGCTAGGGAGGAGGTGGAATCCTTATGGGTAGAGCTCCAAAGGGATGAAGCTAAGGGGATAATAATACTGGGAGTATGCTATAGGCCCCCTAACCTGAGGGAGGAAGTGGAGACAGATCTCCTATCACAATTTGGATTAGCAGCAAGGATGGGAAGTGTTATCATAATGGGGGATTTTAATTATCCAGACATAGACTTGGCGGAGGGAACCGTGCATTCTTTTAAGGTATGCCAGTTCCTTAATGTCTTGCAGGACAATTTTATGGGTCAGATGGTAGACGCACCAACTAGAAATAAAACATTACTGGGTCTACTGATTACCAACAATACAGACCTGATCACGGATGTGGAAATACGGGGCAATTTAGGTAACAGCGATCACAGGTCAATTTGTTTCAGTATAAATCACACAAATAGGAAACCTAAAGGGAATACAAAGACACTGAATTTCAAAAGAGCCAACTTCCCTAAACTACAAACCTTGCTAAAAGGCATAAATTGGGATAAAATATTAGGAACAAAGAATACGGAGGAGAGATGGGTTTGCTTTAAGAGCATATTAAATAAGGACATTAGCCAATGTATCCCATTGGGTAAGAAATTTAAAAGAGCGAACAAAAGTCCTGGATGGCTTAACTCCAATGTAAAAATGCACATAAAAGCAAAGGAGAAGGCCTTCAAAAAATACAAGGTTGAGGGATCATCCTCAGCATTCAGACTTTATAAAGAATGTAACAAGAAATGTAAGGGTGCAATTAGGATGGCTAAGATGGAACATGAAAGACACATAGCGGAGGAGAGCAAAAAAGATCCCAAGAAATTCTTTAAGTATGTAAACAGTAAAAAAGGGAGGACAGACCATATTGGCCCCATAAAGAATAAGGAAGGACATCTGATTACAAAGGATGGGGAGATGGCGAAGGTATTGAATTTGTTCTTCTCCTCAGTCTTCATGAGTGAATCGGGGGGCTTCAGTAACCAAAACTGCAGTGTTTATCCTCATGACACAACACAGGAAGCACCTCCATGGTTAACAGAGGACAGAATTAAAATTAGACTTGAGAAACTTAACATTAATAAATCACCGGGACCAGATGGCTTGCATCCGAGGGTACTTAGGGAACTCAGTCAAGTGATTGCCAGACCGTTGTTCCTAATTTTTACAGTCTACTGACTGGAATGGTACCAGCTGATTGGAGAAAAGCCAATGTAGCACCAATATTTAAAAAGGGCCCAAAATACATCCCTGGGAATTACAGACCAGTTAGCCTAACATCAATAGTATGTAAACTCTTGGAGGGGATGATAAGGGACTATATACAAGATTTTAGTAATAAAAACAGTATCATTAGCAGTAATCAGCATGGATTCATGAAGAATCGTTCTTGCCAAACCAATCTATTAACCTTCTATGAGTAGGTGAGTTGCCATCTAGATAAAGGAAGGCCCGTAGACATGGTATATCTGGATTTTGCAAAAGCATTTTACACAGTTCCCCATAAACGTTTACTGTACAAAATAAGGTCCGTTGGCATGGACCATAGGGTGAGTACATGGATTGAAAACTGGCTACAAGGGCGTGTTCAGAGGGTGGTGATAAATGGGGAGTACTCAGAATGGTCAGGGGTGGGTAGTGGGGTTCCCCAGGGTTCTGTACTTTGACCAATCCTATTTAATTTGTTCATAAACGACCTGGAGGATGGGATAAACAGTTCAATCTCTGTATTTGCAGATGATACTAAGCTAAGCAGGGCAATAACTTCTCCGCAGGATGTGGAAACCTTGCAAAAAGACCTGAACAAATTAATCGGGTGGGTGACTACATGGCAAATGAGGTTCAATGTAGAAAAATGTAAAATAATGCACTTGGGTGGCAAAAATATGAATGCAATCTATACGCTAGGGGGAGAACCTCTGGGAAAATCTAGGATGGAAAAGGACCTGAGGGTCCTAGTAGATGATAGGCTCAGGAATGGCATGCAATGCCAAGCTGCTGCTAACAAAGCAAACAGAATATTGGCATGCATTAAAAAGGGATCAACTCCAGAGATAAAACGATAATTCTCCCACTCTACAAGACTCTGGTCCGGCCGCACCTGGAGTATGCTGTCCAGTTCTGGGCACCAATCCTCAGGAAGGATGTACTGGAAATGGAGCGAGTACAAAGAAGGGCAACAAAGCTAAAAAAGGGTCTGGAGGATCTTAGTTATGAGGAAAGGTTGCGAGCACTGAACTTATTCTCTCTGGAGAAGAGACGCTTGAGAGGGGATGTGATTTCAATATACAAATACCATACTGGTGACCCCACAATAGAAATAAAACTTTTTCGCAAAAGAGAGTTTGACAAGACTCGTGGCCACTCATTAAAATTAGAAGAAAAGAGGTTTAAAGGGGTTGTAAAGGTAAAAATTTTTTCACCTTAATGCATTCTATGCATTAAGGTGAAAAAACTTTTGACAGTACCGCCGCCCCCAGGCCCCCCGTTTTACTTATCTGACGCCTCGAATCTTCGCTCCTCGTCCTCGTCAGCTTCATTGCAGCTCAGCCTGGTCGCTGATTGGCTGCAGTGGATGGATTGAAAGCAGCGCAGCCATTGGCTCGCGCTGCTGTCAATCACATCCGATGACGCGGCACGCCGGGGGGCGGGGCCGAGTGATACAGCGAGCGGCTATAGCCGCCGGCTGTATCACGGGAGCGCGCCCGCAAGCACTCACCACCGTGCGAGGGAGCTCGCATGAAGGTGGTAAATGCTTGCAGGGAGGAGCTGAAACAGCCGCCGAGGGACCCCAGAAGACCAGGTTCGGGGCCACTCTGTGCAGAACGAGCTGCACAGTGAAGGTAAGTATAACATGTTTGTTATTTAAAAAAAAAAAAAAAACAACTTTACAACCCCTTTAACCTTAAACTACGTAGAGGGTTCTTTACTGTAAGAGCGGCAAGGATGTGGAAATCCCTTCCACAGGCGGTGGTCTCAGCGGGGAGCATCGATAGCTTCAAGAAACTATTAGATAGGCACCTGAATGACTGCAACATACAGGGATATATAATGTAATACTGACACATAAGCACACACATAGGTTGGACCTGATGGACTTGTGTCTATTTTCAACCTCACCTACTATGTAACTATGTAACTCTGGTAAGTGCATTTACCCCTTCATTTCCGTATGGAGTCTGAATGCATGAAGATTATCCATTTGATCTAAGAATTCACATATGGTCTTCTTTCATTATGTACATCACAGTGCTGCTGTCAATGAGTTTACATCACACTATGGACATTGTTTCTAACAACTGGAATTCATGCCTTTATGCGATTTATTGCAATTTTTAAATATCACTATACACATGTTTGATGAATACACATATTACAAATATATGTAGGGTGGTCACTCACCCCTCTATACACAAAAAATCTGTTATATTTCACCTAGCGCTGCATTTATTATTTTTGTTTATATTTTTACATGGTTACTACACTGGTGATGCTGGCTGCTATTATACTTTACACATAATTTTTTTCTAGTAGCGCGACAATACCCCTTTTCTGTTTTTAGATTCTGTGTAAGGAGAGGACACCCAGTAGCTGTTTACACATCTGGACACTGGAGCACTAGTGTGGGACACAAGAACACCCTTTTTATTAGGGGGTCCCACACAGGTGCTCCAGTGTATACTATAGGGGTGACTCCATCTGTGAAGCTTGTACTTAACAGGTAAGTATTCAAGCTTGACAAAGGACAATAAAATTTCAACATCTTGGAACTCTGCCAAAACAGACAATTGTACCCCACTTCCAAGCAATGTCTCATATTTATAGTTCTGCCATCAAATATCTGTGTGCTAAGTATACCTATTTGTTTTTACATAGGGTATAAAAGACTCGGAGGACACCCCTCATCCGAGGAGACCACAGACCCCCCACCTCTGTAAGAAGGTGAAATCCCCCAAAGTCAACAGGAGGAGGAAGGAGACAAGGTGGAAATAGTCACCACAACAGGTGAGTGTCTGCGACCACAGGCTCAGGTAAGAGATGGATGTCGGCATATTTTTAATACATGTTGTGTTTTTGTTTCTATCTTTTTAGGGGATCGTGATGTTGTGGATCCAGATCATTTCACCTCGGAAAGTGCACAGATCCTGATCGGGAGATCATGGGGTATAATAGGGACTTGAAAAACATGCAGAAAATCATCAATGATGTTAAAAAAAAAATGAAGAACATCATTGATGTTTTAGGGAGAGTTTAAAACCAATCCAAATCCCTTTGTTTTTTGTGCTTTTTGTGAGCTAAAAATTTATACCATTTTTTGACATATTTGCGAAAAGCCAAATTTTGAAGATGCACATAGTGTGTCAACATGTGCTATCTGCCATCACCGGAGATCAATGGACGCTTTTTGGGGGTCCATTTTCAGGACTCACCACATTTGTGTCAGGGTCAGCTAAAAAAACACAAGCAGTAAATCTCACCAAAGATTTTAGTAGTTACATTTTTTTTTATTTGAAAAAGGTTTCAGACATTGTCTGGCATATTGATAGCCCCCCTACCCGCAAAGTATTCAAGGTATCTTAGCCGGACATCATGGGCACTCAGGGGGGGGCAAGCCAGGATGGCCACTTTTAAGCGCCTTCAGGGTTGTATCATTTTGAATTCCAGCCTCAGGCCCAACTGAGCCAGCATAGTTGGCAGAATGTTGCCGTATAAAGTTGTGTAGAACACAGCACGCCAGGATGATGTGATTCAGTTTGTACTCCGCCATGTATATGAGTGTAAGAAATAGGCGGAACCGGCTGGCCATGATTCCAAATGTGTTCTCCACCACTCTTCTGGCTCTGGCCAGCCGGTAATTAAAAACCCTCTGGTACGGGGTGAGGATCCTCATCGGGAATGGCCGCATAAGATGGTCCCCCAGCGCAAACGCTTCATCCGCAATGAAGACGAATGGGAGTCCTTCCACATTGTCTTCTGGAGGTGGCAAGTCCAAGCTGCCATTCTGGAGACGCCTGTAGAACTCCGTCTGGGTGATGACTCCACCATCGGACATCCGGCCATTCTTCCCCACATCCACATACAGGAACTTGTAAGTAGCCAACACCACCGCCAACATCACAATACTATTGAACCCCTTACAGTTGAAATAGTATGACCCCGAGTTGGGTGGTGGGACCATGTAGATGTGTTTCCCATCAATTTCCCCTCCGCAGTTAGGAAAGTCCCACCGCTGGGCAAAGTGGGAGGCCACAGTCTGCCATTCCTGTGGCGTGGAAGGAAACTGTGGAGTCAAACAAGAAAAAAAAATAGGATTTTTGCACATAAACAGGGAAAGCAGATTAGACACAAACATTCTTGGCCAACATCAAGATAACATTTATTTGAGGGAGTTTTTAAAGACCAAAGCATAAGGTACACCTATCAGATCCCCCCCCCCCCCCCATGGGCCATTTCTAACATTATAGGGGAGAGCTCTTGGACAGGTAACCCTCTCTACTTCATTAAGAGATGAATGCCTAAATAATGGGTATTACTTTGGCCAGCCCCTCCTTAATTACACTATTAACAGCCCACTGGACAGGTAAGAAGTGTCATAATACAAAGATATAAATACACACTGTACACATTCGAGCACATTTGGAAATTCTGCTATTACCTATCAAGATAATAATAGGATACAAAAACTTTAAACAGTACCATTTGAAAGTATACAGGCAGGCCCTTGCACTACATGCTTTGGGGAATTCATTCATAAATCTGACCACTAAAGAGATGGGTATAGTGTGTATGGGTTTGGCAAAGTCAGCAGATAGATGATTGAGGATAGATAGAGAATTGTTATCAGCTGACTTAGCAGTTGGGGGGAGGGAGGGTTCCAAATGATTTGGGGACCCCCCAAAAAAGCTTCTGGCACTCTGCCTGAATTTAAAACACACATTTTTAAAACATTTTAGGGGTGTTTATGGTAAAGCACTTCTATGGAGCTGATAAAATACATTGTTAAGTGACTACATGAGGTGAATTTAGGGCCAGAAGACCATGCTGGGGAGGTAAGTGAAGGCAAATATGTATGAAGGAGAAAAAAAACAATTACAGAAAAATCAAGTTTGCATGAGAACAAAGGGGACATTCAAATCTTCAATTCAAATCTTACCTTAATATACTCCTTCTGCAGGACCTGGATGATGGCAGAACAGGTCTCTGGGATAATGATCCCCAGAGCCTGGGGGGAGATGCCTGTCGAGAACTTCAAGTCCTGCAGGCTTTGCTGCAGGATTTGCACCAAGTACCGCAGGGTGGTGACGAGTCTCTGCTCCGCAGTCATGGCTTGCCTCATGCAGGTATCCTTCCTGCTAATATAAGGGGTCAGCAAAGCCAACAAACGGTGAAATACGGGGTCCGTCATCCGGAGAAAGTTCCTGAAATCATCAGGATTATTCTCACGGATCTCACGGAGCAAAGGCATATGACAGAACTGGTCACGCTGAAGCAACCAATTCTTGGTCCATGAACTCCTCCCCACCCTGTTCATGGACTGGATTTGTGTCAAGGTCAGGACCCCAACACCAAGCCCCCGCACAGCACGAACTCTACGAGGAGTACGTATACGCAACATGGCTAGAAAACAGTCGGCTGCTCAGAACAAAGTAACAGAACGCACTGAAGAACAGCAAGGCCTGTGAAGAGTGACCTGAAAAACAGTAACAAACGAACAAGAACACAATGACAAGAGTCACGCGTAACTCGCTGCACGCACTGAAGACCAGATACAAACCCACAAGCACAAACTGAACAGCAGAAAACGATCTGAAAACCACGAGTCTGAAAAAATGTGAATCGTCTCTCACCAAACTTTTACTAACACGATATTAGCAAAAGCAGCCCAAAGGGTGCTGTGCTTAGTTCTGAACTGGCCTTTTCTAGTCTCGTCGTACGTGGTGTACGTCACGTCGCGTTCTTGGCGATCGGAAATTCCGACAACTTTGTGCGACCGTGTGTATGCAAAACAAGTTTGAGCCAACATCTGTCAGAAAAAATCCATGGATTTTGTTGTCGGAATGTCTGATCAATGTCTGATCGTGTGTACGGGGCATTAGAGTCATTAACCACTACTCTCTGAATTCTGTCTTTTATCCAGTTTTACAAACTGATCTTTCCAAGCCTATAGACTTTACCTTAGACATTAGCTGTGTGTGGGAAATTGTGTCAAATGCTTTTGCAAAATCCAAGCATACCACATCCACAGCCACCCCTCTGTCCAAGTATGCCATGCCCACAGCCACTAATAATAGTAACATAAAATGTATGGACTGCAAGTGTCAGCATTCCATAATGGAGTAATGAAAAACAGGTAACACCGCTCCAGGTGATGGTAATGTTCTCCTTAATAATCAGGTGCTGGTCCAGTCTGTGATCTGGATTAATGATTCAAAGGCAAAAGCGAATGACCGCACTCCAAGAATAAGGAAGACATTTTATTGTATTAAAAACATCCAACATCGAAAATGTTTACAGAGGGGAGCATGGTTGATACTTTTCACAAATTTCTTTGCTTAGTTATAACCCTTAAAGCATAGCGAACATAAACCTTATTTATTCTTAATAGGGATGAGCTTCGTGTTCGAGTCGAACGCATGTTCGACTCGAGTATCGTGTGTTCGGTCGTCCACCGAATTATGAACATTATGGGCCGTGACGTGCCAAATTCATGTGGCGCGTCACGGCCCATAATTCACTGCGGCATCGCAGTGCATTTCTGGCTGATGAGTGGCCAAGTGTGCACTATGACCCGCATGCTTGGCCAATCACAGCGCTGTGTGTACAGAGAGCCAAGGAGGCTTTGGCCAATTATGGCTCAGGGGGTTTAGTACACGCCCCACACTATATAAGGCCGCCTGCACGTCAGCCCTGTGTAGTGTGTTGTGGTGGAGACTGGAGAGAGATAGACAGAGAGACAGTGTCATTTGATTTAAGTTAGATAGAGTGGGCAGGTCGAGTCAGTTAGCTGCACTTACAGTGTATTGTGTATATATATATATATATATATATATATATATATATATATATATATATATATATATATATATATATATATATATATAATGTATGCATTCCAGGTGTTGTGTGTATATATATATATATATATATATATATATATATATATAAAAATATAAAGAAAAAAGAACTTTTGCGCTAACCAGACAAATTAAATAAAATAAAATATTAGGTGCAGCTGCTAGTGTTAGTCAAAAAAATACAAAAGACCCTAATACAATACATATATAGTGACAAGCGCGCATCCTGACACAGTGTGTATTATACAGTGTGTGTAATCCTTAGTGTTTTGAACCCTATAGGTGTGATATTGAATAATAAATATCCAAAATAATTTTTGTGAAAAAAACTTATTGAAACATTGAAACGGAAACATGATGATGTCTCTGTTCCCAGTGGAAGCCTGTTTAGGGGAAACATGTCGGGTGGAGCTAGAGGCTGTGACGCCATCACGTTTTTTTAGTTTTTTTCCCCATGCAGTCAGTCGGTTTGCTCCCTCGCTGCATGTCTGCTAAAATTTGCAGTTGAACTTTTTAGCTGTTTTTTAGCTGTTTTTATCTGGTTCCCGTTTGCTGTGCACTTTTTAAGTTGTTGATTTGCGGTTCCTAGAGTGCTGTGTGTCATTGCTGTGATTAACTGCAGTGGAATTTGTTGAAGTGACTGTGAAAAAGTTTTTTAAAATAAATTTTTGAAATACACATCTGCAATATAGAGTTTCTCCCGCTTTGTTCCCACTGAGGTGTTTGGCTATACTATGGATAATTCAAAGACTTAAAATCATTCTGGAGTTGTGAAATCCTGTATACCAAAAACAGAGGATACCTGTTCTGTAGATTGGGTAAAGTGGATGAAGATCCTACAACTGACATCCAGGTGATAATCAGGGAAGCCGGCAGGCTAATGCAACAAGCTTGTTTGATCTCCCTAACCAGAGATCCATCTGATCCGGTAAGCGGCCTCTTCTACTATATTTTCTGAATAGGAAGATCATCGCTGTATTCCAGTAGAAGATTTATTTCATCATCAGCATAATATATATTTCTATGAGGACTGAGTTTGAATACATATTTTTTATTGTTTAAATCCTTACACAGGATATTCAGAGGGAAGAAGTTCTCACTGACAGACTATTTTTTTCTAGCACTATTTTTGAGGTGTGGAGTGTATACTACATTGTTGCTGACCAAAGAGTCTTTTTGCAACATTGTGGCTGGTGTCACTATACCACTATATTTCACCATATGATGTTCACAATATTATTTTGAGTAATGAGTGGATGCTACATTGTTGCTGACCAAAAGTTTTTTTAGCAACATTGTGGCTGGTGTCACTATACCAACATTTTTTACTATATTGTTTTCACAATATTGTTTGGAGCATGGTAATTCAATATTTAGCGGAACTATAACAAACTCTTCAATAAGTTTTTTTCACATAAATTATTTTGGATATTTATTATTCAATATCACACCTATAGGGTTCAAAACACTAAGGATTACACACACTGTATAATACACACTGTGTCAGGATGTGCGCTTGTCACTATATATATATATATATATATATATATATATATATATATATACTGTATTCGATTTAGCTAGATCTGTTCCTGTTATTCTCTTCCTAATATACTGACAGGCAGGCAGGTGTTTTTACAGTATTTCCAGTTGCACCTACAGTATAGTTACCTGAAGCCAGGTGCTTGTGTAGGCTCTTGACGTATTTCCAGTTACTGTACTGTGTACCCTGCACAGTTGCACCTACAGTATAGTGACTCGGTTAAATTGATGATAGGCAACTTCTATCCTCATATTGATTAGTGGTTCCAAATAATAATAACTACTGCAGTAGGGAACAGACACAAAAGATACGCTCAGCATCTTTCCAAATTACTGTTCTGCTTTATTATGACGCAATTGAAGGTTTTTATGCACATGATTACGTAGGTATCACATTAATATTACAATTGTACGTTTATGGTAACAAGGGGCATTACATAGGTAGGCTAATTCTAATCAGGACTCGAAAGAATGTAAACATTTACTGAAAACATTATTAGAGCTGTGTGCACAGTGAGGTCAGTGTGCAATACATACAAAATGTA
The DNA here is from genome assembly GCA_037952925.1 of Lithobates clamitans. NCBI lineage: Eukaryota > Metazoa > Chordata > Amphibia > Anura > Ranidae > Lithobates > Lithobates clamitans. Next base: position 364,080 of record JBBGZY010000813.1, read on the forward strand.
TGTATGTATCTATGTTACCACTAACAATACTAAATATTCTGCGATACTACTATGTCGCATGCAAACTGTTTATTACAACCAGAATTAGAAAACACCACATAAATTAATTAAGGTCTTTCTCATTTACAAATCCCATGATCATGTACATTTACTTCAAACACTTAGACACATAATGAATTATATGTGTACTATATATACTTTATTAATTTGTAGACACATGATTTCTACATAGTAGCAAACATTACTCTTTTTATGAGATATTATGTACACCCAATTTTTGGACCTTTGTTCAATATATGCTTACAAATACTTACTCTGTCTATATTGTTTTACCTTTAGGGGTTCCCTCTCCTCTTGCCTCAGTATATTGCTCTGGCCTGCACGCATCCGGGAGGGATGGGGGTAGGTGAGATTTCATGCCCCATTAAATGGGACTACCAACAAGTAATGCTAACCAGTGATAACTATGATGTTCCAATGACAATAACCATACCAGAAACAATGCCCAATGCTATTCCAATTTTGGAGTTTTAAAGTAATTCAACGAAACATATTATAAGTGAGTGACCTATTACTCAACCATAGATTGATTAAACACAATCATATTTACATGCCATGATAATTCACTCATCATAGGGCGGGACTGGGCGTGACTGTGAGCGGCATCCTGCCCTATGATGGACATAACACAGGTCCAAGGGCGGGACTGGGCGTGATCGGCCTATAACACGCACCCACGATTTTCCCCTGATTTTCAGGGGAAAAATGTACGTGTTATATGCCGATAAATACGGTAATTATTTGGTAACAATACTAAAATTTATTGTTCCTGTAATATGCTCCGTCGAATGTATGATATATTATGTTTATTATTTGTTATGTCAAAATAAAAATCTTTTTACTCTTTATATTCTGCTACATGTACTTACTACCCAAATATTTGTTAGCAAGTGCTGTTAAAGTCCACCCAGGGGAATTACCTTTTTTCAAGAATCTGTATGATGGACCAGAAAGCATCAAAAACTAAAAAACAACTGGCTGCGGGTGGCATCTATCCTAACAAGGTGTGTGGACTTGATGTGATGGGTCTGTTATATTTAAATTTTTATTTATTATAACTCTCACATCATGGACCGCACATCAAGTTATCATCAAAAACCCTAAAATTTTCATTTATGTATCCCATCCATCTTGGCTTTGTTAAATATTATGGCAGCTGTATTCCAAATAACAACCTCATCTTAATCTTTTTTCTCTCAATAAGGGCTTATTGAATAAATGTAAAATTACAAAATTATTATCTTAATCTAAACTAATCCCATTTTTCCCCAATAACCTGGATTTCATTTCCAACCAAAGGTTGTCTAAACCAGTTTCAATATATCTGTATTAATAATAAAATTATTAAACTCATATTAGAAATTAATACTCATTATTACTTAATTTTACTTAATTTCCCTTTTTTAAATGTACTGTTTCCACTATTAAAGGATATTCAATTTGTGTAATACACGGTTAAATGTAACCTTCATTTTACCATGTTTGGAAAAATAATTGTGATCACATTGTTTAGCATTAGATTCGTTAACCCGGTACATTTTGTTATAAATGTTTTGGCTAAAAAACTGGAATTGGCATGGTGTCCTTCCAGCTTATCACTGACCTCTTATCTCAGCCACATTCTTTCATGAGGGCACAAAGGAGGGGGTCACATCTGTGTACATGACACACACAAGCAATAGAACTAAAGGTCCCAGCATTCGCACACATACACCAATATCTCTATTAAATCGCATACATTTTTCCCATTTGTACACAACACATGCATATCATTCTCTCACTTTCTTTTAACTCTCATTAATATTTTCCTGCCTTAAATTCTGCATTCCATATTTTGTTCAGATGTCTTTTATATCTAGCTTGTATGATCAGACGGGCAGCCAGAGTGCTCATCCCATCTTCCCTCTCTGACAACATATAAAGTATTCTGTTTTAATTCTCATTTCTGAGTGCCTGACCCCAAATTCATCCCACAACTTAACATGAAAATGTCCCTTTCTGTCTAGTGTCACCCTTGATCCATCCTGCTCACATAGATAGCTGTTTCTCTAGCTGTTTACTCTGCATGATTCTTAGTCCCTGTGGACCTTGGTGGTAACCCAGTTACCCAGTTATGTGGATCCCTGTCCACTTTAACCATTAATCTAGGGGCTCAATATAGGCAGAACCGCACCTTCGGTTCATATATAGCGCTCCTCTTGTGCTGGGCATTTTTGAGGGTCTCTTACCCTTCATTCCCTTACTTAATTCAATGCCCATAATGACTGGCCAGTCTTCTCTCTTCTCTACATGTGCCTATACCCTCTTGCCTCTAAACTACTTTATCTAGCAGATGTACTACATATACCTGTGAACAGCACTATTCTAACCTTTCTTATCTATAACACTCAGATGGACAGTAGACAGGGACAACATAACATATAACCACCAATCAATACAGTTCGATTAAGGGGAGTAAAATAGGTACCCTTTGTCCCGAAAATGCCTTACCGATCAAGGAAGTCTGATAACTCAAATGTAAGCAAAAGGCTTACCTCAGCCGGCTGATTATCAGAAATTCCTGGATCGTCTCAAGCTCCTCGTTTTGGATACTCAGGGTCACCTGGAATCCCCTCCTAAGGCAAAGCTCGCCATGCTGACTTGGTTAAATTGATGATAGGCAATTCCTATCCTCATATTGATTAGTGGTTCCAAATTAATAATAACTACTGCAGTAGGGAACAGACACAAAAGATACGCTCAGCATCTTTCCAAATTACTGTTCTGCTTTATTATGACGCAATTGAAGGTTTTTATGCACATGATTACGTATGTATTACATTAATATTACAATTGTACGTTTATGGTAACAAGGGGCATTACATAGGCAGGCTAATTCTAATCAGGACTCGAAAGAATGTAAATATTTACTGAAAACATTATTAGTGCTGTGTGCACAGTGAGGGCAGTGTGCAATACATACAAAATAGAATAAAATTATATACAGAACTTACAAATTTCCACTACCTGAAGCCAGGTGCTTGTGTAGGCGCTTGATGTATTTCCAGTTACTGTAATGTGTACCCTGCACAGTTGCACCTACAGTACAGCTACCTAAAGCCAGGTGCTTGTGTAGGCTCTTGACATATTTCCAGTTACTGTAATGTGTACCCTGCACAGTTGCACCTACAGTATAGCTACCTGAAGCCAGGTGGAGTTTGGATAAGAAGGGGAGCAAGGAGATGGGGCGTAGGTTGTTAAGATTGGATGGGTCCAGTGAGGGCTTTTTAAGTATGGGTCTGACAAGTGCATGTTTTAGAGAGTTAGGGAAGATGCCAGAAGAGAGGGAGAGATTGAAGATGTGGGTTAGAGAGTGTAGTATAGGGCCAGAGGGTGAACATAGCATTTGTGAGGGAACAGGATCCAGAGGGCAGGTGGTAAGGTGGACATTAGCAAGTAGTTTAGCAACTTTGTCTGTAGTGGTGGGGTTGAAAGAGGGAAATAATGATTGTGCCTGTGGGCATGAAGTGTAAAGGGTGTCGGCACAGTAGAGATCTCAGCGCGAATAGTATCAATCTTGTGTAGGCTCTTGACGTATTTCCAGTTACTGTACTGTGTACCCTGCACAGTTGCACCTACAGTATAGCTACCTGAAGCCAGGTGCTTGTGTAGGCTCTTGACGTATTTCCAGTTACTGTACTGTGTACCCTGCACAGTTGCACCTACAGTATAGCTACCTGAAGCCAGGTGCTTGTGTAGGCTCTTGAAGTATTTCCAGTTACTCTACTGTGTACCCTGCACAGTTGCACCTACAGTATAGCTACCTGAAGCCAGGTGCTTGTGTAGGCTCTTGACGTATTTCCAGTTACTGTACTGTGTACCCTGCACAGTTGCACCTACAGTATAGCTACCTGAAGCCACATGCTTGTGTAGGCGCTTGACGTATTTCCAGTTAATGTACTGTGTACCCTGCACAGTTGCACCTACAGTATAGCTACCTGAAGCCAGGTGCTTGTGTAGGCTCTTGACATATTTCCAAATGCTGTACTGAGTACCCTGCACAGTTGCACCTACAGTATAGCTACCTGAAGCCAGGTGCTTGTGTAGGCTCTTGACGTATTTCCATTTACTCTACTGTGTACCCTGCACAGTTGCACCTACAGTACAGCTACCTGAAGCCAGGTGCTTGTGTAGGTTCTTGACATATTTCCAGTTACTGTACTGTGTACCCTGCACAGTTACACCTACAGTATAGCTACCTGAAGCCAGGTGCTTGTGTAGGCACTTGACGTATTTCCAGTTACTGTACTGTGTACCCTGCACAGTTGCACCTACAGTATAGCTACCTGAAGCCAGGTGCTTGTGTAGGCTCTTGACATATTTCCAGTTACTGTACTGTGTACCCTGAACAGTTGCACCTACAGTATAGCTACCTGAAGCCAGGTGCTTGTGTAGGCTCTTGATGTATTTCCAGTTACTGTACTGTGTACCCTGCACAGTTGCACCTACAGTATAGCTACCTGAAGACAAGTGCAGGTGTTCTCATACTAATAATACTACAGGCAGGCAGTTATTTCTGCTAGCTGCAGTATAATCGGTATATATATACATCCCAGCTTTGTGCAGCTACATCTCAATGCAGGCCAATAGTATGTCTGGAAGGCCAACAAGGAGAGGCAGACAGTCACAAGCCAATAAAGGAGGGCAAGCAGGCTATGTGTCTAGAGGCAACAGTGCTGGTCGTTGACACGGTGCATCCTCATCAGCACGTGGCCATGGAACACACTTGGACTTTTTTTCGGCAGTTGGCCATGTTGAGCCGCAACATGCCGAAGACTTGGTCGAGTGGATGACCAAGCTGTCCTCATCCTCCTCATCCTCTCTCATCCAGGCTCAGGTTACTTTGTCTGGCAAAGCAGCTGCCAACGCTGCCTCTTCCCTCGGCTCAATGCCATCAGTGACTCCTTCCCTAGCTCCACCATGATCTCCTGAGGAGTCCCCCGAACTGTTTGACCACAGTGTTGGGTACGTGCTCCAGGAGGATGCCCAGCGTTTTGAAGGCTCCGATGATAATACTCAGCAAGAGGAAGGCAGTAACTTGAGCCCAGACAGAGGGGGTGCCCAAGAAAGACAGCAATCTGGCAGTCATGTTCCCCCTGCTGCAGTATGCTGCCAGGTTTGCTCCAGCGATGAAGAGGGAGGGGATAATGAGGTCACTGACTCCACGTGGGTGCCTGATAGGAGAGAGGAGGAGGAGGCACATCCTCAACGAGGCATTATGCCCTCCAGGGGCCAGCCTAAGGGCAGCACACTGACTGCATCACACCACATGTGCAGGGCGCTGATGCCTCTGCGCGTTATTACAAACGTTCTTTGGTGTGGGCCATTTTTGAGACAAGTATATCAGATCGCACCACTGCTATTTGCAACATATGTCTCAAGTGTATCTTGCGTGGCCAAAACATCTCCCGTTTGGGCACCACATGCTTGACCAGACATATGTTGACCTGCCATGCAGTTTGTTGGCAAGCGTACCTAAAAGACCCACACCAAAGAACAAAGAGGACCTCTCTTTGCTCCTCATCAGCTGGGATCTCCAACCCCACTATACCTTCAGTCCTCTCTGAGACCTGCACTGAGAGGAATGAAGGTGTAGAATTAGGTGTGTCACAGCCAAGTACTTGCGGGCAATCTACTATCGGTACACCGACGTCAGATTAAACCAGGCAAATTTCCCTGCCCCAGCTGCTGCACCGCAGAAAGAGATTCGCTCCCAGCCATCCACATGCCCAGCGGTTGAATGCTAGCTTGGCAAAATTGCTAGCATTTCAGTTGGTAGACTCTGCCCTCTTCCGTGAGTTTGTGGAATGTGAATTACAAAGTTGCTTATGAATGGCTGAGCACCCCTTAGCACTCATTCTGACTCAATTTTGTCCAATGTGTCAAACACGGTGTCCATATCTCACAGACAGAATGAACTGCTGTTTATTGTATGTACCTTGTTTATACAGTGCTTCCAGCGGGTGCATCTGTTAGTGTATGAAATGGTTTGATTGGACCAGCTTGGCCCAAATCAGCTAGTTAAGGTAAAAGAAAGGCTAGAGATCAGCTTTAAAAGGTTAAAGCGGAGTTCCACCCAAAAGTGGAACTTCCCCTCATTGTACTCCTCCCCCCTCCGGTGCCACATTTGGCACCTTTCAGGGGGAGGGGGGACAGCATACCTATCTTTCACAGGTATGGTTTCCACACTTCCAGGACCCTTAGCGTGGATATTGATGTCACGGCTGGGGCTCCATCCTCCTCCCATGGCGACTGGGCCAGTAGGAGAAAGGAGTGGAGCCTCGAGCATGCGCAGTAGCGTTCCCAGCGTTAAGCCAAAAGACTACACTGCCGGGTTCCCTAACTCGCAATGGAGGCGGATTTAACCCAACAGCTGATGGAAACATCAGTTGCGATGCTGACATCGCTGGGTTCCAGGACAGGCAAGTGTCAAATTATTAAAAGTCAGCAGCTGCAGTATGTGAGTAGTATGTGTGCAGTATGTGTGCAGTATGTGTGTAGTATGTGTGCAGTATGTGTGTAGTATATGTGTAGTATGTGTGCAGTATGTAATATGTGTGCAGTATGTGTGTAGTATGTGTGCAGTATGTGTGTAGTATGCGTGCAGTATGTGTGTAGTATGTGTGCAGTATGTATTAAGTGTGCAGTATGTGTGTAGGAGGTGTGTGTTATATGTATGTGTGCAGTATGTGTGTAGTATGTGTGCAGTATGTGTGCAGGATGTGTGAGGTATGTGTGCAGTATGTGTGTAGTATGTGCAGCTGCTGACTTTTAATTTTTGCAGCCAAAAAAGCAAGCTAAGCAGGCTTGTAAAGAGGCTTCAATATAGAACTCACAGAGGCATAGATACCATGTTTATTCATAGAAAAGAGACACAATTCCAATAATGTATACACTTTTATTGTGACAACGTTGTCGTGATTTTTTAATATTGATGAAGGTTTTACTGTTATTGTGGCTAATAGCCATACATTATTGGAATTGTGTCTCCTTTCTATGAATAAACTTTGTATCTATGCCGCTGTGAGTTCCATATTGAAGCCCCTTTACAAGCCTGCTTGACTTCTTTTCTTTGCATATTCTATTTGGCTTTGGGAACCCCAACCTACTAAGTTGAGTCGGTAAAATAAATCCCATCTAAACTTTCAGTGTTGATATTTTCCCTATTTTATCATGTAATTTTAAAGGTTAAGTTCACATTTTCAAGAGAATAGTCTATGCTTTCATGGGCTCCAGTACATATTAAAAAACCTTGCAGTTTTGTAAAACATTTATTATAATTATTGTCCTTCCTGTAGGCCATTTGGATCCCTCCAGAAACCGGGCTGAATACCTTCCAGTTAGCAAACCCCACGTCCTGGCTTGTTGCTGGGATGCAAAAACTGTTGGATTTGCTCCTGTAATGCTATTACGCTAATAATTTTCTCATCCTAACATAGCAGGATGTGGGGGTTACTAACTGGGAGTTTTTCAGTGAAACCTCTGGGGGGACCCCAATGGCTTATAGACATGACAATAAAGCTCATGAACATTTTTATAAAGGTGCACAGTTTTATAATAACTACTGGGACCCCATGACTGCATAGACTATTTTCTGGAAAAGGGGAACAAAGCCCACTATAGAGAAATGGGGGGGGGGGTAATGTGGTCACATGGTTTACAGTCCACAAAAAAAGACATTAGTAGAAATGACACATTCCAAACTGATAAGGATACAAGAGCAAATCTACCAAAGAGAAAGAGAGATCAATAATAGTGGAGAGGAGTGCTATAAATATGTACTGTGTTTATCACTGATAATGGAGTTACATTTGGGATAATTAGTATCAATCATTATTTTATCACATTGTTGTCTGTAAACACAAAGTCCTGTTACCTGTCTGTGTGATCTCATCCAGAACGGCCAATAAATTAGGATGAGGATGATCTTTCTGTAGTGCATAGAGACATTCCCAGAGTCCAATCACAGCTTCTCTTCCCTGATCCCGAATATCTTGTAACAAGGTGTGATAGAGGGAAGACGGGTCTTTTTCCATTGATCGGTATTTCTGGAAAATAGATCTTATTATTATTCCATATCTGCAGGTAAAATGTAACTTCAATTTTTTAGTTAAATACATAAAAATCATTCTGGGTGCTTTGAACACTCCATTCAGAAAAGAAAACATTGTCACCAGAAGGGATGAGCCGAACACCCCCCTGTTCGGTTAGCACCAGATTCAAAAATAAAAAGAAAAACTGTGCTGCAGAGCAAAAAAGGTCAAAGGTAAAAGCTGCACACAAAATACACCAATATCTGTGTATACCATGAAAAATAAAAAATAAATAAAGTGCGCTAATTATATGAAAATACACACATAAATGTGAATACATGTGGGTAGTAGTAAAAACCACAATCTACTGAGAGCAAGTAAATGACTCTATGAGTGGTAAAAATATATAAGTGCAAAACATAAAAACTCAAATAAAAAGAAGAAACAAAAAATGTGTACATGTGAAATACAATGATATTGATAGCGTGAAAATCTAAAAATCAAACAAACTCAGTCCATGGGTTCAAATATAAAAAGTTCATCAGTGAAAAAAAGCTTCCATCCACTATACAGCTCAGCAGCAACTAATCCCCCTATGAGTGGATTGACAAAGGAGAGAGATGTGCAGGATGGTGCAAATCCACTGGCGGTGACTCCAATAAGTGAGAAAGTGATAAAGGTGGATAGCACCAGAACATGCAAACAGGAAAAAAGTTTGTTCGAACACGCGAGCACCGTTAAAGTCTATGGGACACGAACATGAATAATCAAAAGTGCTAATTTTAAAGGCTTATATGCAAGTTATTGTCATAAAAAGTGTTTGGGGACCTGGGTCCTGCCTCAGGGGACATGTATCAATGCAAAAAAAAGTTTTAAAAACGTCCGTTTTTTCAGGAGCAGTGATTTTAATAATGCTTAAAGTCAAACAATAAAAGTGTAATATCCCTTTAAATTTCGTAGCTGGGTGGTGTCTATAGTATGCCTGTAAAGGGGCGCATGTTTCCCGTGTTTAGAACAGTCTGACAGCAAAATGACATTTGGAAGGAAAAAAGCCATTTAAAACTACTCGCGGCTATTAACGCATTGCCGGTCCGACAATACACATAGAAGTTCATTGATAAAAACGGCATGGGAATTCCCCACAGGGGAACCCCGAACCAAAATTTAAAAAAAAAAAATGACGTGGGGGTCCCCCTAAATTCCATACCAGGCCCTTCAGGTCTGGTATGGATATTAATGGGAACCCCGGCCAAAATTTTTTAAAAAATGACGTGGGGGTCCCCCTAAATTCCATACCAGACCCTTCAGGTCTGGTACGGATTTTAAGGGGAACCCCGTGCCAAAAAAACACGGCGTGGGGTTCCCCCAAAAATCCATACCAGACCCTTATCCGAGCATGCAACCTGGCAGGTAACAAGGGGACCCCCAGATCCCGCCCCCCCTGTGTGAAATGGTAAGGGGGTACTTGTACCCCTACCATTTCACTAAAAAACTGTCAAAAATGTTAAAAATGACAATTCCTTTATTTAAATGCTTCTTCTTTCTTCTATCTTCCCTCATCTTCTTCTTCTGGTTCTTCTGGCTCTATCTTCTTCTCCTCGGGCCGCTCCGCACCCATGGCATGGTGGGAGGCTCCCGCTCTTCTCTTCATCTTCTTCTTTTCTTCTCTTCTTCTCTTCTTCATTTTCTTCTCCGGGCCACTTCGCATCCATGCTGGCATGGAGGGAGGCTCCCGCTGTGTGACGACGTCTCCTCGTCTGACGGTTCTTAAATAACGGAGGGCCGGTGACCCCGCCCACTCTGACACACGAGACATGAAGGGACTTCCCCATGGATGCGGAGCGGCCCGGAGAAGAAAAAAAGAAGATGAAGAGAAGAACGGGAGCCTCCCCCCATGCCATGGGTGCGGAGCGGCCCGAGGAGAAGAAGATAGAAGATGCCGCGGAGGAGATGCTGGACGAGAACGCCGGAGGAAGAACCAGAAGAGCCAAGAGAACCAGAAGAAGAAGACGAAGATGAAGGAAGATAGCATTTAAATAAAGGAATTGTCAAAAACTGTCTCTTGTCATTTTTAACATTCTTGACGGTTTTTTTAAGTGAAATGGTAGGGGTACAAGTACCCCCTTACCATTTCACACAGGGGGGATCTGGGGGTCCCCTTGTTAAAGGGGGCTTCCAGATTCCGATAAGCCCGCAGACCCCCACAACCACCGGCAAGGGTTGTGGGGATGAGGCCCTTGTCCTCATCAACATGGGGACAAGGTGTTTTTGGGGGGCTACCCCAAAGCACCCTCCCAAAGTTGAGGGCATGTGGCCTGGTACAGTTCAGGAGGGGGGGCACTCTCTCGTTCCCCCCTCTTTTTTTTTTTAATTTTGGCCGGGGTTCCCCTGTGGGGAATTCCCATGCCGTTTTTATCAATGAACTTCTATGTGTATTGTAGGACCAGCAATGCAATAGCCGCGAGTAGTTTTAAATGGCTTTTTTCCTTCCAAATTTCATTTTGCTGTCAGACTGTTCTAAACACGGGAAACATGCGCCCCTTTATAGGCATACTATAGACACGCCCCAGCTACGAAATTTAAAGGAATATTACACTTTTTTTGTTTGACTTTAAGCATTATTAAAATCACTGCTCCTGAAAAAACAGCCGTTTTTAAAACTTTTTTTGCATTGATCCATGTCCCCTGGGGCAGGACCCAGGTCCCCAAACACTTTTTATGACAATAACTTGCATATAAGCCTTTAAAATTAGCACTTTTGATTTCTCCCATAGACTTTTAAAGGGTGTTCCGCGGCATTCAAATTTTCCGCGAACACCCCAAATTGTTCGCTGTTCGGCGAACTTGCGAACAGCCAATGTTCGAGTCGAACATGAGTTCGACTCGAACTCGAAGCTCATCCCTAGTCACCAGGAAGTTATACTGAGTGCTGCTGACACATGCCTGAACTCTGCCTGACTTTTGTGTGCTTTTGCTTTTAGTAATAGGACACTACCAAATCTGCAGGCAAGAGAAAGACAACAGATCTGATTTGTACTATTAACCATGGCTTCAATCTTTACAACCTTGGCATCCAGTGCAGACACTCCCACTGTCAGCCTGATCTAAAATATCAGTTGGTGTGCAGGGGATGATAGGAATTTAAAATAAAAGAGATTTGTGGAATTTCACACAAGACATTTAAAAAAATACTTTGATTGTTTTTCAATAAGTGGTCTAATGAGAACTTTTACGCTTTATCTGTTTAGTGCTCTTCTTGAAGAATATTACTCTGAAGTACAGACTATGAAGCACATGATTGGTTTCCTCCAGTTGTTCTTCAGATGTCTAATTTTTTGCACTTTTATACTGCAGCTCAGGCCCGGACTGGGCCCAAAAATAGGCCTGGGCATTTTAGACTAAGCAGCCCAGAGGGTGTGGGAGGTGTTCACACGGGGTGGGGGTTGGTGATGAGATTTGGGGTTTCAGGATGTGTTTATTTGATTAGGTACCCGTTTTAGTTTAATGTGACAGATTGGGGCCAGTGTAGGTCTGAGCTGCCATATGATGCTTTTTTTGTCTTACTTTAAAGTGGTTGTATACCTTTTTTTATTTTTACCCATAGGTAAGCCTTTAACCACTTCAGCCCTGGAAGTATTTTCCCCCTTCCTGACCAGAGCACTTTTTACAATTTGGCACTGCGTTGCTTTAACTGCTAATTGCGCGGTCATGCAATGCTGTACCCAAACAAAATGTGCGTCCTTTTCTTCCCACAAATAGAGCTTTCTTTTGATGGTATTTGATCACCTCTGTGGTTTTTATTTTTTGTATAAACGCAAAAAGACCGAAAATTTTGAAAAAAAAATGATATTTTCTACTTTTTGTTATAAAAAAATCCAATAAATTCAATTTTAGTCATACATTTAGGCCAAAATGTATTCGGCCACATGTCTTTGGTAAAAAAGAGTCAATAAGCATATATTTGTTGGTTTGCACAAAAGTTATAGCGTCTACAAACTAGGGTACATTTTCTGGAATTTATACAGCTATACAGCTTTTAGTTTATGACTGCCTATGTCATTTCTTGAGGTGCTAAAATGGCAGGGCGGTACAAAACCCCCCCAAATGACCCCATTTTGGAAAGTAGACACCCCAAGGAAATTGGTGAGAGGCATGTTAAGCCCATTGAATATTATTTTTTTTTGTCCCAAGTGATTGAATAATGACAAAAAAAAAAATTACAAAAAGTTGTCACTAAATGATATATTGCTCACACAGGCCATGGGCATATGTGGAATTGCCCCCAAAAGACACCCAAGCTATTTGCTTTGAGGCATGTTGAGTCCATGGAATATTTTATATTTTGACACAAGTTGTGGGAAAGTGACAATTTTTTTTTGTTTTTTTTGCACAAAGTTGTCACTAAATGATATATTGCTCACACAAGCCATGAGCATATGTGGAATTGCACCCCAAAATACATTTAGCTGCTTCTCCTGAGTATGGGGATACCACATGTGTGGGACTTTTTGGGAGCCTAGCCATGTACGGGGCCCCGAAAACCAAGCACCGCCTTCATGATTTCTAAGGGTGTAAATTTTTGATTTCACTCTTCACTGCCTATCACAGTTTCGGAGGCCATGGAATGCCCAGGTGGCACAACCCCCCCAAATGACCCCATTTTGGAAAGTAGACACCCCAAGCTATTTGCTGAGTGGCATGGTGAGTATTTTGCAGCTCTCGTTTGTTTTTGAAAATGAAGAAAGACAAGAAAAAAAATGTTTTTTTTTCTTTTTTCAATTTTCAAAACTTTGTGACAAAAAGTGAGGTCTGCAAAATACTCACTATACCTCTCAGCAAATAGCTTGGGGTGTCTACTTTCCAAAATGGGGTCATGTGGGGGGGTTTTGTTCCACCTGGGCATTCCATGGCCTCCGAAACTGTGATAGGCAGTGAAGAGTGAAATCAAAAATTTACGCCCTTAGAAAGCCTGAAGGCGGTGCTTGGTTTTCGGGGTCCCGTACAAGGCTAGGCTCCCAAAAAGTCTCACACATGTGGTATCCCCGTACTCAGGAGAAGCAACATAATGTATTTTGGGGTGTAATTTCACATATCCCCATGGCATGTTTGAGCAATATATCATTTAGTGACAACTTTGTGCAAAAAAAAAAAATGAGTCTCTTTCCCGCAACTTTTGTCACAATATAAAATATTCCATGGACTCGACATGCCTCTCAGCAAATAGCTTGGGGTGTCTACTTTCAAAAATGGGGTAATTTGGGGGGGTTTTGAACTGTCCTGGCATTTTATGCACAACATTTAGAAGCTTATGTCACACATCACCCACTCTTCTAACCACTTGAAGACAAAGCCCTTTCTTACACTTTTTGTTTACATGAAATGTTTTTTTTTGCAAGAAAATTACTTTGAACCCCCAAACATTATATATTTTTTTAAAGCAAATGTCCTACAGATTAAAATGGTGGGTGTTTCATTTTTTTTCTCACACAGTATTTGCGCAGCGATTTTTCAAACGCATTTTTTGGGGGAAAAACACACTTTTTAAAATTTTAATGCACTAAAACACACTGTATTGCCCAAATGTTTGATGAAATAAAAAAGATGATCTTAGGCCGAGTACATGGATATCAAACATGACATGCTTTAAAATTGCGCACAAACGTGCAGTGGCAACAAAATAAATACATTTTTAAAAGTCTTTAAAAGCCTTTACAGGTTACCACTTTAGATTTACAGAGGAGGTCTACTGCTAAAATTACTGCCCTCGGTCTGACTTTCGCGGTGATACCTCACATGCATGGGCGCTTGCGTTCGCCTTAGCGCGAGAGCAGGGGGGACAGGTGTGCTTTTTTTTTTTCTTTATTATTTTTTTGCTTTTTTATCTTAATTTTAAACTGTTCCTTTCATTTTTTTTAAATCATTTTTATTGTTATCTCAGGGAATGTAAATATCCCCTATGATAGCAATAGGTAGTGACAGGTACTCTTTTTTGAAAAAATTGGGGTCTATTAGACCCTAGATCTCTCCTCTGCCCTCAAAGCATCTGACCACACCAAGATCGGTGTGATACAATGCTTTCCCAATTTCCCAATGGCGCTGTTTACATCCAGCGAAATCTAAGTCTAAAAATGCTCGTAGCTTCCAGTTTCTTAGGCCATAGAGATGTTTGGAGCCACTCTGGTCTCTGATCAGCTCTATGGTCAGCTGGCTGAATCACCGGCTGCATTCTCAGGTTCCCTGTTGAGACAGGAGAGCCAGAGAAAAACACGGAAGACGGTGGGGGGGGGGCATTCCCTCCCACTGCATATAAAAGCAGTCTAGAGGCTAATTAGCCGCTAGGATTGCTTTTACATGAAAGCCGACCACTGGCTGAAAAGAATGATACCAAGATGATACCTAAACCTGCAGGCATCATTCTGGTATAACCACTCAAAGTCGTGAATGGCATACCTGAAGACAAAAAAATGGTTAACAATAAAGCACAGTAAACCGTAAAGTATAAAAAATTGCATACCTGAAAAGCAAACATGATAAAACATAATAACAATAAAACATTGCAGAATAGAATACAGTAAAAAAGAGCAGAACAATAGAGAAAGAATAGAGAGAGAGAGAACAATAAAACGACAACTATTTTTTTTTATTTAATTTTTTTTTTGTGTTTTTTTTTTTTATACTTTTTTTGTAACTGTAACTTTTATAACTGTAACCGGTTCCAGGTTTGGTTTTCTCAAAATGCGATGGCATCTTGGGAGACCCTGTGAAAGTGTGCCTAGTCTGTGCAATGCTGTACTCTACGCTAATACTCAACTAGTGAATGGTAGCGTTCAAAACATTAACCAATGCAAAGACCAGGATTGTCAGGACAGGAGGGAAAATAATAGTGCATGTCACACCTATATCCGCGCTTGCTGCAGACACAACATCTTTTTTGGGTGCTTGCCACCTCACCAGCTTGAACTGCACTTATGGGACTCGCCACGTCACCAAGTGTTACTGCAGTGCTGGTTTAACTACGACTGGGGTGTACTAGGCCACTGGTGCTTGCCAATTCACCAAAACGCTACCAAAAAAACTGTTAGCGATCGCAGGGATCAGGCCTGACTCTGCGAACGCTGCAGTTATGCGTTTAGTGTTTTGTAAGTGACAGTGATCGATCGATACTGCACTTGGGTGGGCTGGGCTGGGCCGGGCAGAGGGGCAAAACGCAGGTGCTAGCAGATATCTGGGCTGATCCCGCTAACACTGCTTTTTTTCTGAACCCTAAACTGCTGGGGACGCTAGTATAGATCTGATCAGATCAGATATTGATCAGTTGAGATACTATACCACTAAGGGAGGTGTACGGTGCGTGCGTGGGTGTTAGCGGTACTGGCGCTAACCTGACGCTGCCTGGGGTGACGCATATCACCGCTGGGCGATCAGGGGGCTAAACTTTTTTAAGTAATAAATGGCGGGTGCCCTGACACTATAAAAAATAAACGAACTAACCAGCGTCACCCGTAACAGTTATACGGTGATCAGTGGTGAAAAGGTTAACTAGGTGCAATCAAGGGGTTAAAACATTTATTGGGTAGTATATGGGGGTCCCTGTCGCTATAAAACGCTGACGGCGAACCTAAATATTTACCTCCCTAACTAGCGTCACCAGTGACACTAATACAGCGATGATCGCTTTAGCGACACTGGCGACGGGGGGTGATCAAGGGGTTAAAACTTTTTTAGGGGGATAGGGGGGTATCCTAGACCTAAAGGGGGCTAATACTAACTGCCCTACCACACTAACTGTCACAAACTGACACCAATGCATTAATCAGAAAAAAAAAACTGCTTGGTGTCAGTGTGACAGAGGGGGTTATTAGGGGGTGATCGGGGGGGATCAGGGGGTAAAGGGGATGTAAAGTATGCCTGGCATGTTCTACTGTGTGTGTTTGTGTAACTCACTCGGATGTCTTCTCTCCTCGGCGCCGGAACGGAAAATACCGAGCAGAGGAGAGATGACATCACATCCCCTGCCTCTGTGTACTATACAGAAGCAGGGGAAGATTTTCATTGGCTGGGAGCGATCGTGAGGGGGGGCCATAAATGGATGGCCTCCCCCTCATCTCTGAACGCTCCCAGACCAAAGCCGACCACCTCGGGCACCGGGAGGGTCCAATCGTAATTTTGCCTGCCCGTGCCATTCTGCCGCAGTACATCTGCGTTAGGCGGTCGGCAAGTGGTTAATAAGGCTTACCTGTAAGTAAAATGAATATCTCCTAAACCTGTACGGTTTAGGAGATATTCACTTTGCATGCAGCCACTGACTTCAGCAGCGCATGTGCTGTGAAGGTCCGGCAGATGCTGCTGTGACGTAATTGCGGCTCCGTCCACTCACAGTGCCGGAGCCGCAAACGCAGAAAAAACGCTGAGGGAACATGTCAGCTCCCTCAGCGTGAACTAGGGATGAGCTTCGAGTTCGAGTCGAACTCATGTTCGACTCGAACATTGGCTGTTCGCAAGTTCGCCGAACAGCGAACAATTTGGGGTGTTCGCGGCAAATTCGAATGCCGCGGAACACCCTTTAAAAGTCTATGGGAGAAATCAAAAGTGCAATTTTAAAGGCTAATATGCAAGTTATTGTCATAAAAAGTGTTTGGGGACCTGGGTCCTGCCCCAGGGGACATGGATCAATGCAAAAAATTTTTTTAAAAACGGCCGTTTTTTCAGGAGCAGTGATTTTAATAATGCTTAAAGTCAAACAATAAAAGTGTAATATCCCTTTAAATTTCGTACCTGGGGGGTGTCTATAGTATGCCTGTAAAGGGGCGCATGTTTCCTGTGTTTAGAACAGTCTGACAACAAAATGACATTTTGAAGGAAAAAACTCATTTAAAACTACCGCGGCTATTGCATTGCCGACAATACACATAGAAGTTCATTGATAAAAACAGCATGGGAATTCCCCAAAGGGGAACCCCGAACCAAAATAAAAAAAAAAAAAGACGTAGGAGTCCCCCTAAATTCCATACCAGGCCCTTCAGGTCTGATATGGATATTAAGGGGAACCCCGGCCAAAATTTAAAAAAAAAAAATGACGTGCGGTTCCCCCTAAATTCCATACCAGACCCTTCAGGTCTGGTATGGATTTTAAGGGGAACCCCGCACCAAAAAAAAAAAAACGGCATGGGGTCCCCCCAAAAATCCATACCAGACCCTTATCCGAGCACGCAACCTGGCAGGCCGCAGGAAAAGAGGGGGGGACGAGAGTGCGGCCCCCCCTCCTGAACCGTACCAGGCCACATGCCCTCAACATTGGGAGGGTGCTTTGGGGTAGCCCCCCAAAACACCTTGTCCCCATGTTGATGAGGACAAGGGCCTCATCCCCACAACCCTGGCCGGTGGTTGTGGGGGTCTGCGGGCGGGGGGCTTATTGGAATCTGGAAGCCCCCTTTAACAAGGGGACCCCCAGATCCCGGCCCCCCCCTGTGTGAAATGGTAAGGGGGTACAAAAGTACCCCTACCATTTCACTAAAAAACTGTCAAAAATGTTAAAAATGACAAGAGACAGTTTTTGACAATTCCTTTATTTAAATACTTCTTCTTTCTTCTATCTTCCTTCATCTTCTGGTTCTTCTGGTTCTTCTGGCTCTTCTGGTTCTTCCTCCGGCGTTCTCGTCCAGCATCTCCTCCGCGGCGTCTTCTATCTTCTTCTCCTCGGGCCGCTCCGCACCCATGGCATGGGGGGAGGCTCCCACTCTTCTCTTCATCTTCTTCATCTTCTTCTCTTCTTCTTTTCTTCTCCGGGCCGCTCCGCACCCATGCTGGCATGGAGGGAGGCTCCCGCTGTGTGACGGCGCTCCTCGTCTGACAGTTCTTAAATATCGGGGGGCGGGGCCACCCGGTGACCCCGCCCCCCTCTGACGCACGGTGACTTGACGGGACTTCCCTTTGACGTCACGAGGAATGCCACAGGGAAGTCCCGTCATGTCCCATGCGTCAGAGGGGGGCGGGGTCTTTGGGTGGCCCCACCCCCGTTATTTAAGAACTGTCAGACGAGGAGCGCCGTCACACAGCGGGAGCCTCCCTCCATGCCAGCATGGGTGCGGAGCGGCCCGGAGAAGAAAATGAAGAAGAGAAGAAAAGAAGAAGAGAAGAAGATGAAGAAGATGAAGAGAAGAGCGGGAGCCACCCCCCATGCCATGGGTGCGGAGCGGCCCGAGGAGAAGAAGATAGAAGAAGCCGCGGAGGAGATGCTGGACGAGAACGCCGGAGGAAGAACCAGAAGAGCCAGAAGAACCAGAAGAACCAGAAGATGAAGGAAGATAGAAGAAAGAAGAAGTATTTAAATAAAGGAATTGTCAAAAACTGTCTCTTGTCATTTTTAACATTTTTGACAGTTTTTTAGTGAAATGGTAGGGGTACTTTTGTACCCCCTTACCATTTCACACGGGGGGGGCGGGATCTGGGGGTCCCCTTGTTAAAGGGGGCTTCCAGATTCCAATAAGCCCCCCGCCTGCAGACCCCCACAACCACCGGCCAGGGTTGTGGGGATGAGGCCCTTGTCCTCATCAACATGGGGACAAGGTGTTTTGGGGGGCTACCCCAAAGCACCCTCCCAATGTTGAGGGCATGTGGCCTGGTACGGTTCAGGAGGGGGGGGGCGCACTCTTGTCCCCCCCTCTTTTCCTGCGGCCTGCCAGGTTGCGTGCTCGGATAAGGGTCTGGTATGGATTTTTGGGGGGACCCCACGCCATTTTTTTTTTTTTTTGGCGCGGGGTTCCCCTTAAAATCCATACCAGACCTGAAGGGTCTGGTATGGAATTTAGGGGGAACCCCACGTCATTTTTTTTTTAAATTTTGGCCGGGGTTCCCCTTAATATCCATATCAGACCTGAAGGGCCTGGTATGGGATTTAGGGGGACTCCTACGTCTTTTTTTTTTTTATTTTTGGTTTGGGGTTCCCCTTTGGGGAATTCCCATGCCGTTTTTATCAATGAACTTCTATGTGTATTGTCGGCAATGCAATAGCCGCGGTAGTTTTAAATGAGTTTTTTCCTTCAAAATGTCATTTTGCTGTCAGACTGTTCTAAACACAGGAAACATGCGCCCCTTTACAGGCATACTATAGACACCCCCCAGGTACGAAATTTAAAGTAATATTACACTTTTATTGTTTGACTTTAAGCATTATTAAAATCACTGCTCCTGAAAAAACGGCCGTTTTTAAAAAATTTTTTTGCATTGATCCATGTCCCCTGGGGGAGGACCCGGGTCCCCAAACACTTTTTATGACAATAACTTGCATATTAGCCTTTAAAATTAGCACTTTTGATTATTCATGTTCGTGTCCCATAGACGGTGTTCACGTGTTCGAACAAACTTTTTTCCTGTTCGCTTGTTCTGGTGCGAACCGAACAGGGGGGTGTTCGGCTCATCCCTAGCGTGGACCGAGATCAGATGCCGAGGCCTCGTTCTAAGGTATTTTTATAAAGCCAGTTATAAATTATTACTCACAGAGCCAGTTATAGTATAAACTATTATTTACAGAGCCAATTATAAATTATTACTCACAGAGCCAATTATTAATGATTACTCACAGAGCTGACTCTCAGTTGCCATGGTGGGTGGGGGAATTGAGAGACTTTTCGATCCTCCCACAATGGCATATACACACGCATAATTATAAACCCGCTGCCAGCCCTGCCAGCATGAACCGCGACTTTCAGTTGCCATGGTTGCCAGCTCCTTTTAAGATATGTGGCCCAGGGCCTCCGGCCCACCAGGGAAATGCCCGGTCTTCCCTATGGCCAGTCCGGGCCTGCTGCAGCTCTAAACCATGTTACTGCTGTTCAATTCTCTGAGACCCCCTGTACATCAGAACTATACCTCTCCAATCTGTAGGGAGGGTGAGCTTTGTTGACTGGAGAGTTCTAGATATGACTCAGCATAGGCTATGCCTGACCTCTGCGGACATACCACTGCTTCCACACAGATTGAAGGGGTACTTGTCTGCAGACAAATGTGCAAAGAAAGGTTGTTGTAGAGGGGCTACGTCTGCAGTATAAATAAATATGAACAGTAAGGCTGTGCATACTTATTTTATTTATCTACAGCATTTAATAAGATGGTCCACCTCCCAATGGTCACTTAAAGTGGTTGTATACCAGCACAAAAAAACCTTTAAGGCAAAGGCATAATGTAATACTTACCTTAGAACGAGGCATCGGCAGCTGATCCTGGTCACCGCCAAGGGAGCTGACATTTCCCCCTTGGCGTGTCTTCCGGGTTCACAGCTTTCCGGCAAGGTATGGCAGCGTCCACCGGACCTTCACAGCGCATGCGCTACTGACGTTGGCTGCATACAAAGTAAATATCTACTAAACCGTACAGGTTTCGGAGATATTATTTATTTTTATTTTTTTAACAATCAAAGGTGCTTTATTGTTGTCATATCAGATAAACAAAACATACAGATTGTGAAAAAACGTGAAATAAAATACTATAGCGCTGATATGAATATCAAATAATGGCAAAAAATAGATAATAAATGAATCAAGCTGCAACCATTAAAAATAGTGCTCTGACACCATATAAAAATTTATGAAGTAAACAACAGTGTGCTAAACTTAACCTATTTGTGATACAGTGGTAATGGTACATAAATTATATATAATAGTATACACTTACAGTGCTACAATCCTCCGTGACAAATTAGTCAAACGTTCACACACGGTCTTATTTTCCGATGGAAAATGTGTGATAGGACCTTGTTGTCGGAAATTCCGACCGTGTGTAGGCTCCATCACACATTTTCCATCGGATTTTTCAACACACAAAGTTTGAGAGCAGGCTATAAAATTTTCCGACAACAAAATCCGTTGTCGGAATTTTCGATCCAGTGTACACAAATCCGACGCACGCATGCTCAGAATAAATAAAGAGATGAAAGCTATTGGCTACTGCCCCATTTATAGTCCCGACATACGTGTTTTACGTCACCGCGTTCAGAATGATCGGATTTTCCGACAACTTTGTGTGACCGTGTGTATGCAAGACAAGTAATCCTAGGATTTTGTTGTCGGAATGTCCGATCAATGTCCGACCGTGTGTACGGGGCATTAGAGTTTAGTGATTAAATTCCTCTGTGTAGAAAGCAATAATCAAAAGGAGCCACCTGCAGGGGCGGGCTGGGGCGGGGGGCAGGGTGGAAAATTCCCCCCAGGCCGCCTACCTTGACATTAAAACGGCCATGGCGGTGTTCTGTCATAAATTCCAACTTATCAAATTCTGAAACTTATGACAGAACAGCGGCCGCCGACTGCCTATATGGCTCCTGCTGCGCTGCACTCTGGGAGTTGTAGTCCGGCCGTGCTTGAGTTCCTGTCGGTGTGAGGAACTCGGCAGCACAGCAAACTACAGCTCCCACATCCCAGGAGTCTCAGAGGCAGCCGTCAGGGCATATGACATGCCAGGGGAGGACGTGCGTCACGTCACACGTGACCTGATTGGTTGTGGTCTGGGGCCGGGCGCTGGCTTGAGGAGTGGCAGAGAAGAGGTGACAGATTCAACACCCCTCCCTCGAACATACCGTGCAAGGCAAGGACCTGGCTGTGAGACAGACCCAGACCCTGACAAATCCCCAGCTGACCCCCCCACATCCCATGGGCACTGATCAAACTGCACTGATGATGGGCACTGCACTAATGAGGCTGTATTAATGGGCACTGATGATAGGCACTTATCAAACTGCACTGATGATGGGCACTTATCAAACTTCAGTGATAATGGGCACCTAAACTGCACTGATGATGGGCACTGCACTGATGAGGCTGCTTTGATGGGCACTGATTCGGATGCACTGATGCCTGGGCACTGTCTGCACTGGTGAGACAGCACTGATCAGGCTACACTGATGGGTACTGTTGAGGCTGCACTGATGGGTACTAATCAAGCTGCACTGATGATGGACACTGCACTGGTGAGGCTGCATTGATGGGCACTGATCAGGCTGCACTAATGCCTGGGCACTGTCTGCACTGGTGAGGCAGCACTGATCAGGCTGCACTGGTGCCTGGGTACTGTCTGCACTGGTGAGGCAGCATTGATCAGGCTGCACTGATGCCTAGGCACTGTCTGCACTGGTGAGGCAGCACTGATCAGGCTGCACTGATGCCTGGGCACTGTCTGCACTGGTGAGGCAGCACTGATCAGGCTGCACTGATGCCTGGGCACTGTCTGCACTGGTGAGGCAGCACTGATGGGCACTGTCTGCACTGGTGAGGCTGCATTGATGGGCACTGATCAGGCTGCACTGATGCCTGGGTACTGTCTGCACTGGTGAGACGGCACTGATCCAGCTTCACTGATGGGCACTGTCTGTACTGGTGAGAGGGCACTGATCAGGCTGCATGGTGAGGCTGCATTGATGGATACTGGTGATTAGGGATGAGCTTCGTGTTCGAGTCGAACCCATGTTCGACTCGAACATCGGCTGTTCGACCGTCCGTCGAATTGCGAACGATATGGGCCGTTCGCGCCAAATTCGTGTGGCGCGTCACGGCCCATAATTCACTGCGGCATCGCAGTGCATTGCTGGCTGATGATTGGCCAAGCATGCACTATGACCCGCATGCTTGGCCAATCACAGCGCCGTCAGTAGAGAGAGCTGTAATTGGCCAAAGCCAGGGTGGCTTTGGCCAATTATGGCTCAGGGGATTTAGTACACACCCCACACTATATAAGGCCGCCTGCACGGCGGCCCTGTGTAGTGTGTGTTCCGGTGTGCTGAGCGATAGAGAGAGAGAGAGACAGTGTCATTTGATTTGAGTTAGATAGATTAGGCAGAACAGTCAGTCAGTTAGCTGCACTTACAGTGTATTGTGTATATATATGCATCCCAGGTGTTGCATATATATATATACACTGTATTCAGTTTAGCTAGATCCGTTCCTGTTATCTTCTATCTAGACTATTTACATTCAGTGCAGTGTGTCCTGCTCACAGTGTTCAGCTAGATCCGTTCCTGCTATTTACATTCAGTACAGTGCTTCCTGCTCACAGTGTTCAGCTAGATCCGTTCCTGCTATTTACATTCAGTGCAGTGCGTGCTGCTCACAGTGTTCAGCTAGATCCGTTCCTGCTATTTACATTCAGTGCAGTGCGTCCTGCTCACAGTGTTCAGCTAGATCCGTTCCTGCTATTTACATTCAGTGCAGTGCGTCCTGCTCACAGTGTTCAGCTAGATCCGTTCCTGGTATTTACATTTAGTGCAGTGCGTCCTGCTCACAGTGTTCAGCTAGATCCGTTCCTGCTATTTACATTCAGTGCAGTGCGTCCTGCTCACAGTGTTCAGCTAGATCCGTTCCTGCTATTTACATTCAGTGCAGTGCGTGCTGCTCACAGTGTTCAGCTAGATCCGTTCCTGCTATTTACATTCAGTGCAGTGCGTCCTGCTCACAGTGTTCAGCTAGATCCGTTACTGCTATTTACATTCAGTGCAGTGCGTCCTGCTCACAGTGTTTAGCTACATCCGTTCCTGCTGTTTACATTCAGTGCAGTGCGTCCTGCTCACAGTGTTCAGCTAGATCCGTTCCTGCTATTTACATTCAGTGCAGTGCGTCCTGCTCACAGTGTTCAGCTAGATCCGTTCCTGCTATTTACATTCAGTGCAGTGCGTGCTGCTCACAGTGTTCAGCTAGATCCGTTCCTGCTATTTACATTCAGTGCAGTGCGTCCTGCTCACAGTGTTCAGCTAGATCCGTTCCTGCTATTTACATTCAGTGCAGTGCGTCCTGCTCACAGTGTTTAGCTACATCCGTTCCTGCTGTTTACATTCAGTGCAGTGCGTCCTGCTCACAGTGTTCAGCTAGATCCGTTCCTGCTATTTACATTCAGTGCAGTGCGTCCTGCTCACAGTGTTCAGCTAGATCCGTTCCTGCTATTTACATTCAGTGCAGTGCGTGCTGCTCACAGTGTTCAGCTAGATCCGTTCCTGCTATTTACATTCAGTGCAGTGCGTCCTGCTCACAGTGTTCAGCTAGATCCGTTCCTGCTATTTACATTCAGTGCAGTGCGTCCTGCTCACAGTGTTTAGCTACATCCGTTCCTGCTGTTTACATTCAGTGCAGTGCGTCCTGCTCACAGTGTTCAGCTAGATCCGTTCCTGCTATTTACATTCAGTGCAGTGCGTCCTGCTCACAGTGTTCAGCTAGATCCGTTCCTGCTATATACATTTAGTGCAGTACGTCCTGCTCACAGTGTTCAGCTAGATCCGTTCCTGTTATCTTCCTACTGACAGGCAGGCTTGTCTGGTTACAGTATATAAAGCTACCTGAAGAAAATTACAGGTGTTCTATCCCAGCTTAGTGCAGCTACAGGCCATTAGTATGTCTGGAAGGCCAAGAAGGAGAGGCAGACAGTCACAAGCCAATAAGAGAGGGCAAGCAGGCTCTGTGTCTAGTGCTGGTCGTGGAGACGGTGCATCCTCATCAGCACGTGGCCATGGGACACGCTTGGCCTTTTTTTCGGCAGCTGGCCGTGTTGAGCCGCAACATGCGGAAGACTTGGTCGAGTGGATGACCAAGCCGTCCTCATCCTCCTCATCCTCTCTCACCCATGCCCAGGGTGCTTTGTCTGGCAAAGCAGCGGCCTCTTCCCTCAGCTCAATGTCATCAGTGACTCCTTCCCTAGCTCCACCATGTCCTCATGAGGATTCCCTCGAACTGTTTGACCACAGTGTTGGGTACATGCTCCAGGAGGATGCCCAGCGTTTGGAAGGCTCTGATGATGATACTGAGCTCAATGAAGGCAGTAACATGAGCACGGACAGAGGGGGTGCCCAAGAAGGACAGCAATCTGGCAGTCATGCTCCCCCTGCTGCAGCATACTGCCAGGTTTGCTCCAGTGATGAGGAGGGAGGGGATGATGAGGTCACTGACTCAACGTGGGTGCCTGATAGGAGAGAGGAGGAGGAGGAGGAGGAGGAGGAGGAGGAGGTGGCACATCACCAACTAGGCAGGATGCCCTCCAGGGGCCAGCCTAAGGGCAGCACATTGACTGCATCACACCCCAAAGCTCCACATGTGCAGGGCGCTGCAGTCTCTGCGCGTTATTCAAAAAGTTCTTTGGTGTGGGCCTTTTTTGAGACGAGTGCATCAGATCGCACCGCTGCTATTTGCAATATATGTCTCAAGCGTATCTCGCGTGGCCAAAACATCTCCCGCTTGGGTACCACATGCTTGACCAGACATATGTTGACCTGCCATGCAGTTCGTTGGCAAGCGTATCTAAAAGACCCACACCAAAGAACAAAGACGATCTCTCCTTGCTCCTCATCAGCTGAGATTTCCAACCCCACTAGACCTTCAGTCCTCTCTGCGACCTGCAGTGAGAGGAATGAAGGTGTAGAATTAGGTGTGTCACAGCCAAGTACTTATGGGCAATCTGCTTTTGGTACACCGACGTCAGATTGTACCAGGCAAATTTCCCTGCCCCAGCTGCTGCACCGCCGAAAGAAGTTTGCTCCCAGCCATCCACATGCCCAGCGGTTGAATGCTAGCTTGGCAAAATTGCTAGCACTTCAACTGCTGCCTTTTCAGTTGGTAGACTCTGCCCCCTTCCGTGAGTTTGTGGAATGTGCGGTTCCTCAGTGGCAGGTACCCAAACGCCACTTTTTCTCACGGAAGGCGATTCCGGCTCTCTACCGGCATGTGGAAGGCAATGTCCATGCCTCGCTGGACAGGGCGGTCAGCGGTAAGGTGCATATTACCGCTGACTCATGGTCCAGCAGGCATGGACAGGGACGTTACTTAAGTTTCACGGCGCATTGGGTGACTCTGCTGGCAGCTGGGAAGGATGCAGGACAAGGTGCAGTAGTGTTGGAGGTTGTTCCGCCACCACGCCTCCAAAATGCTGATTGTGACACACCTCTCTCCTCCACCCCCTCCTCTTCTTCTTCCTCCATGGCCTCTTCCTCGGAACCAGCGGTGCTCCGTAGGCGTTCAAGGGGCTACGCAAGTACGCAGGCCAAAAGATGCCATGCGGTGCTTGAGCTGGTGTGCTTGGGGGACAGGAGCCACACTGGGGCAGAGGTTCTGTCAGCTCTGCAGGGGCAGGTTCAGAGGTGGTTGACGCCACGCCAACTTAAGGCAGGAATGGTGGTTTGCGACAATGGCACCAACCTCCTCTCTGCCCTCCGACAGGGACAACTGACCCATGTGCCCTGTTTGGCTCACGTCCTTAACTTGGTGGTGCAGCGGTTCTTGGGCAGGTACCCGGGCTTACAGGATGTCCTGAGGCAGGCCAGGAAAGTCTGTGTGCATTTCCGCCGGTCATATAATGCCAGTGCTCGGCTGACGGACCTCCAAAAGGAGTTTAACCTGCCCAAGAACCGCCTAATCTGTGACATGCCCACCAGGTGGAACTCGACGTTGGCCATGCTGCAGCGGCTGCACACGCAGCAGAGGGCCATCAATGAGTACCTGTGCGACTATGGCACCAGGACAGGGTCAGGGGACCTTGGTTTTTTTTCCCCACGCCAGTGGGCCATGATCAGGGATGCATGCACTGTCCTGTCACCATTCGAGGAGGCCACGAGGATGGTGAGCACTGACAGTGCATGCATCAGTGACACTGTCCCCCTTGTCCACCTGTTGGAGCACACGCTGCGTGGAATAATGGACAGGGCACTTGAGGCAGAACAGAGGCAGGAAGAGGAGGACTTCCTTAGCTCTCAAGGCCCCCTTTATCCAGACAGTGTTCCTGCGTGCCCGCCGATCACACAGGAAGAGGACGAGGAGGAGGAGGAGGAGGAGGAGGAAGATTGTGTCAGTATGGAGGTGGAGCCTGGCACTCAGCATCAGCAGTCTTTAAGGGATCAGTCCCAAGGAACACATGGACTTGTACGTGGCTGGGAGGAGGTGGCTGCGGACGTTGTTGTCCTTAGTGACCCAGAGGACTCCGGACCGAATGCCTCAGCAAACCTACGCTGCATGGCCTCCCTGATCCTGCAAAGCCTGCGTAAGGATCCTCGTATTCGTGGTATCAAGGAGAAGGACCAATACTGGCTGGCAACCCTCCTTGATCCACGTTACAAGGGTAAGGTTGCGGACCTTATCTTGCCATCGCAGAGGGAGCAGAGGATGAAACATCTTCGTGGAGGCCTTGCAGAAAGGTCTGTGCAACGCGTTCCCAGAGACTGGGAGGTTACAAACTCCTGTTTCTGGACAACGTGTTGCTGAGGCTTCGGTCAGTCAAAGAAGGAGCGGTGGAGAAGGTGGCCGTCTGACCGATGCGTTCAGACAATTTTTTGGTCCGCAGCCCCAAGGTATGATCGGTTCCAGCAACCATCGCCAGCGTCTGTTTTACATGGTGCAGGAATACCTAGGGGCAAGATCAGACTTGGACACCTTTCCCACCGAAAATCCTCTGGGTTACTGGGTCTTGAGGATGGATCACTGGCCAGAGCTTGCACAGTATGCAATTGAGCTACTGGCCTGTCCTGCATCCAGCGTTCTTTCGGAACGCACATTCAGTGCTGCTGGAGGCGTGGTAACCGATCACAGGGTGCGTCTGTCCACCGACTCGGTCGATCGGCTGACCTTCATAAAAATGAATCAGTCTTGGATCACCACCAGCTACCAAGCACCTGATGCAGATGTAACCGAATAATTTTTTTTGAAATCTCAGATCCCTTCAAAGACTGCCTATGCTGATGCTGAGTGACTATCCCTGAGTAATTATCCTCTTCCTCCTCAATCATCACGCTGATAGCTTGTAAGAACATTTTTGGTTCTGGGCGCCACCACCAGTGCCTAAGGCACAATTTTTCAGCCCCTGTTTAACAGGGGCGTGTAATTACAATTTTTGATGTAATACTTTGCAGCAGGGCTCGTTCCTGCATTCCAACTAGAGTGTCTGTGAGGGGTTGCAGTGTTGTGGCACCAGCACCAGTGCCTAAGACCCAATTTTTCAGCCCCTGTCTAACAGGGGCGTGTAATTACAATTTTTGATGCAATACTTTGCAGCAGGGCTTGTTCCTGCGTTTCAACTAGAGTGTCTGTGAGGGGTTGCAGTGTTGTGGCACCAGCACCAGTGCCTAAGACCCAATTTTTCTGCCCCTGTCTAACAGGGGCGTGTAATTACAATTTTTGATGCAATACTTTGCAGCAGGGCTCGTTCCTGCGTTCCAACTAGAGTGTCTGTGAGGGGTTGCAGTGTTGTGGCACCAGCACCAGTGCCTAAGGCCTAATTTTTCAGCTCCTGTTCAACAGGGGCATGTAATTACAATTCTTGATCTAATATTTCACAGCAGGGCCCTGTGAGGGCTTACAGTGTTTTGGCCACAGCAACACCTAAGGCCCAAATTTCTGCTGAGTATATAGGGCAGGACCCTACTTTCAAACATCTAACTTACAAACGACTCCTACTTGCAAACGGAAGGAGACAACAGGAAGTGAGATGAAATCTACCCCTAAGGAAGGGAAATTCTCTCCTGTAAGAGTTAATATGGGAAAACAATTTTTCCTTTCCACTGATGCTTTCCAATCCTTGTTCCACAAAAAAACCCAAATTTTCAAAAAACATTTTTCATTGGGACAAAAAAGTGAGGTGAAATCTTCTGAAGAGGAGGAAAGACGCAAAACAAATGTCACAGGGGTGATAACCCTTCCCTATGTTTTCCAAAAAGCTTAGAAAAGATTTTTTGGCTGGAGCTAAACACATTAAAAATGTTCAAAATTACAAACAGATTCTACTTAACAACAAACCTACAGTCCCTGTCTTGTTTGCACCGCCTGTATACTGCTGTTCAGAGTATATAGGGACCTTTCCTTATTTTAATTTGGGTGCGGGGTTCCCCTTAATATCCATACAAGACCCAAAGGGCCTGGTAATGGACTGGGGGGTACCCATGCCGTTTGTCTCACTGATTTTCATC
Organism: Lithobates clamitans; assembly: GCA_037952925.1. Taxonomy (NCBI): domain Eukaryota; kingdom Metazoa; phylum Chordata; class Amphibia; order Anura; family Ranidae; genus Lithobates; species Lithobates clamitans. Next base: position 393,129 of record JBBGZY010000813.1, read on the forward strand.
CATATTGCCATGACCCGACATGACATTAAACCCGCAAGCAGTTTTAAATGAGATTTTTTCCTTTAAAAATGACATTTGGTGCAGGGACTGTTCTAAACATGGGAAACACGCGTCACTTTACAGGCATACTATAGACACCCCCCAGGTACGATATTTAAAGGAATATTTCACTTTTTTTTTTTTACTTTAAGCATCATTAAAATCACTGCTCCCGAAAAAACGGCCGTTTTTAAAAGTTTTTTTTGCATTGATACATGTCCCCTGGGGTAGGACCCGGGTCCCCAAACCCTTTTTAGGACAATACCATGCAAATTAGCCTTTAAAATGAGCACTTTTGATTTCGAACGTTCGAGTCCCATAGACGTCAATGGGGTTCTAACGTTCGTGCGAACTTGCGGTCCGTTCGCGGGTTCTGGTGCGAACCGAACCGGGGGGTGTTCGGCTCATCCCTACTGGTGATGGTGAGCTGATTCGGTGGTTTAACCACTTCAGCTCTTGAAGGATTTAGTAACATCCTGACCAGGCTATTTTTTGCGATTTGGCACTGCATCGTTTTAACTGACAATTGTGTGGTCGTGTGATACTGTACCCAAATAAAATGTATGCCTTTTTTCCCCACAAATAGAACTTTATTTTGGTGGTATTTGATCACCTCTACGGTCTTTATTTTTTGTGCTGTAAACAAAAAAAGCGACAATTTTGACAAGTAAAAAATATTTTTAACTTTTTGCTATAATAAATATCCCAAAAAAATAAATTTCTTCATCAGTTTAGGCCAGTGGTCTTCAAACTGTGGCCTGGGGGCCAGATGCGGCCCTTTGCTTGCCTCTACTTCGCCCTTGGGACATTATTCCTTCTACTGACAATCGGATGGGGTGCTATTCCTCCTGCTAGGACCAATGATTGGGCACTATTTCTCCCACTGACACCATCGATTGGGCACTATTCCTCTCATTGATACCAATCATGGGGCACTGTTCCTCCTGCTAAGACCAATAATAGGGCACCCTTCTTCCCACCGACACTATCAATGGGGCACTATTCCTCCTGCTAAGACCAATAATGGGGCACAATTCCTCCTGCTAAGGGCACCATTCTTCCCACTGACACCATTAATAGGGCACCCTTTCTCCCACTGGCACCAATGATGGGGCACTATTTCTCCTGCGACCAATGATGGGGAACTATTCCTCCCACTGACATCATTAATAGGGCACAGTTCCTCCCAATGACACCTTCAATGGGGCACTATTCCTCCTGCTAAGACCAATGATGGGGCACTATTCCTCCTGCTAAGGTGCACCATTCTTCCCACTGACACCATTAATAAGGCACCCTTCCTCCCACTGACACCATCAATGGGTTTCCTCCTGCGAACACCAGGGACGGGGTACCATTACTCCCACTGATACAATTAATGGGACACTGTTCCTCCTGTGAAAACCAATGATGGGGCATTGTTTATTCCCAGTAATGTCGGTACATTTTCTACTCACACTGACCACAGTTCCTTCCCCTAAAGCCTGAAGGACAGTAAACTGGCCCTTTGTGCAAAAAGTTTGGAGACTCCTGGTTTAGGCCAATATGTATTCTACATATTTTTGGTAAAAAAAAAAAAAAAATCGCAATAAGCATATATTGATTGCTTTTCCAAAAAGTTATAGCATCTACAAATTAGGATATATTTATGGCATTTTTATTATTATTTTTTTTTTCTAGTAATGGGTGTGATCAGCGATATTTAGTGGGCAGATCGAACACTTTTGACACTTTTTTTGGGACCATTAACATTTATACAGTGATCAGTGCTAAAAATAGCCACTGACTACTGTATAAATGTAACTAGAATGGAAGGGGTTAACACTAGGGGCGATCAAGGGGTCAATTGTGTGTTCCCTGGGAGGTGTTTCTAACTGTGGGGGGTGTACTGACTGGGAGTAGAGAGAGATCGCTGTTCCTGATCACTAGGAATAGCAGGTCTCTCTCTAACTCCCCTGTCAGAATGGGGATCTGTCTGTTTACATTGACTGGTTCTCTCAGGAGCGATCGTGGGTTGCCGGCGGATATCGCGACCACGTGCATCGGCTCCGGCGTCATGCCGCGTAGCAGGGGAGCCAATCTGCCACCGTATAATGATGGCGGCTGGTCGGCAAGGTATCAATGGGCCACTTGACTGGACTTGCCCCCCAGGCCTAAGGCTGCCAGCCCTCCCCTGGCCACCTGAGTGTGGATAGCCTGTTCATAGCAGTCCTACTAGCAACCAATCCCTCACTGAGAGTCCTGCCGGCTTCTTTCAATATTCTTTCAGGATTTCAGTGTACAATGGTTCTCATATGAAAACAAAAGAAAGGCACATCATTGCGCAATGCTAATTATAATGAACTCTCTAAAGGATAGGTGATTGCACTCACATATCATAGTGTGTACTTGTCCCAATCCAGAGTACTAAGTGTCATTTCTGTCTGCTGCTTTTTTTCTCTGCATGTCAGAAGTGATTCATGCTCATAGCATAAGAGAAGCATTATACACTGAAATCCTGAAAGAATATTGAAAATTGAAAGAAGCCGGCAGGACTCTCAGTGAGGGATTGGTTGCTAGTAGGACTGCAATGAACAGGCTATCCACACTCAGGTGGCTTCCTTTTGATTATTGCTTTCTATACGGAGGAATTTATTTAATCACTAACCTCTTATGCCCCGTACACACGGTCGGATTTTCCGATGGAAAATGTCCGATCGGAGCGTGTTGTCGGAAATTCCGACCGTGTGTGGGCTCCATCGGACATTTTCCATCGGATTTTCCGACCCACAAAGTTGGAGAGCAGGAGATAAAATTTTTCCGACGACAAAATCCGTTGTCAGAAATTCTGATCGTGTGTACACAAATCCGACGGACAAAGTGCCACGCATGCTCAGAATAAATAAAGGGATGAAAGCTATTGGCCACTGCCCCGTTTATAGTCCTGACATACGTGTTTTACGTCACCGCGTTCAGAACGATCGGATTTTCCGACAACTTTGTGTGACCGTGTGTATGCAAGACAAGTTTGAGCCAACATCCGTCGGAAAAAATCCTATGATTTTGTTGTCGGAATGTCCGAACAAAGTCCGACTGTGTGTACGCCCTATTATAGTTTATTAATTTGACCAATTTGTCACGGAGGATTATAGCACTGTAAGTGTATACTATTATATATAATTTATGTACCATTACCACTGTATCACAAATAGGAGGTTGAGTTTAGCGCACTGTTGTTTACTTCATTAAAACATACAGATTGACATAAAACAAAACAGAGATTGTTGACCATAGACAGTAGCAGGAAAAACAGAAGGGTATTTCCAGTAACATATATAACATTCAGAATGCACTGTAACAAAAAGTGAACATATGGCTTGGACATGTAAAGGAAAATTGCAAACAAAAAGGACAGTGCAAGCATGCTGTATGCGGCTTAGGTAGAGGTCCATGGGGCCCATACCTTGTCATATTTCCACTGACACTCTCTATTTATATATGTAATTCTGTACATAGGCAAGGCAGTGTCAATCAGTGCTTCCCAAGAAGAGAGGGATGGGGGAGCTGGTGAGGTCCATTTTAGGAGAATCTTTGTTTTGGCATAGAATAGGAGGTAGGAGATCAGTAGCTTTTGGTGATGAGACCGCTGTGCATTAGGGGTGCAACGGATCAAAAATCTCACGGATCGGATCGATCCTCGGATCAGAGTCACGGATCTGATCATTTTCGGATCAGCCAAAAAAAAAAAAAAAAAACACAAATCTTGTTACACCCACCAGAGTTTTAGATTTAAAAGCTATTTTCAAGACAAAACCAAGCTTATATGCATAAATACAGTATTTGTGCATATAAGCTCGGTTTTGTGTTGAAAATAGCTTTTAAATCTAAAACTCCAGTGGGTGTAATAAGATGTTCGCTTGCCCCCTTCTCACTCTATCATTATAGTACTGTGCAGGAGTGTGGGGTGTAGCAAGATGGCGGCGGCGAAAAGTCACTTCCTGTCGAGACAGCGGCCGCTTCCGGGTGTACCAAGATGGCTGCCGCTCCGGAGCTAGGCCGAAGCCCCGGCCTTTCCTATGGCTGAGGCCGCAGAGTGCTCCGCGGATCGCGGGTGTGCCGATCCGCGGAGGGTGAACCGTACGGATCACGGATCGACAACGATCCGTTGCACCCCTACTGTGCATCATCGTGCACCTCCAGCAGTGCTAATTCTGGGACCACCGGAAGGGACAGCTTTAATTTGACCAAACACAGATGACCAATAAGATGATATTAACAGGCAATCCCAGAACATATGGAGAAAATACCCGACCTGTGTTTTACATCTAGGGCAGTTGGGGTCCCGGTCTGGGAAAATGTGGTGCAATCTCTGAGGTGTGTAATAGATCCTGTGGAGGAATTTTACCTGGATGAGCTTATCCCTAGAAGAGATCTAGGGACCAATCTAGGACCCTGATCCAGACAGTATTCCCAGTCCTCCTTGTCTAAGGATGGTATGTCCCCATGCCAGACCTCCCACAACCCATCCATTTTAGGGGAGTCAGTGCCCAGGAGTGCAGCATATAAAGTCGATAAATGCCCCAGGGAACATGGATCAATGCAAAAAAAGTTTTAAAAACTGACATTTTCTCAGGAGCAGTGATTTCAATAATGCTTAAAGTGAAACAATAAAAGTGTAATATCCCTTTAAATTTTGGACCAGGGGGGTGTCTATAGCATGCCTGTAAAGGGGTGCATGTTTCCCGTGTTTAAAACAGTCTGATAGCAAAATGACATTTCAAAAGGAAAAAAATTCATTTAAACTACTCGCGGTTATTAATGCCGGTCCGACAATGCACATAAAAGTTCATCGATAAAAACGGCATGGGAATTCACCACAGGGGAACCCCGAACCAAAATTTTAAAAAAAAAGACGTGGGGGTCCCCCTAAATTCCATACCAGGCCCTTCAGGTCTGGTATGAATATTAAGGGGAACCCCGGCCAAAATTTAAAAAAAAATGGCATGGGGTCCTCCTCAAAATCTATACCAGACCCTTCAGGACTGGTATGGATTTTAAGGGGAACCCCGTGCCAAAATCTAAAAAAAACACGGCATGGGGTCCCCCCAAAAATTCATACCAGACCCTTATCCAAGCACGCAACCTGGCATGCCACAGGAAAAGAGGGGGGGACGAGAGAGAGCCCCACTCCTGAGCCACACCAGGCCACATGCCCTCAATATTGGGTGGGTGCTTTGGGGTAAGCATCCAAAACACCTTGACCCCATGTTGATGAGGACAAGGGCCTCATCCCCACAACCCTGGACGGTGGTTGTGGGGGTCTGCGGGCAGGGGGCTTATCGGGATCTGGAAGCCCCCTTTAACAAGGGGACCCCCAGATCCCGGCCCTCCCCCTGTGTGAAATGGTAAGGGGGTACTTGTACCACTACCATTTCACTAAAAAAGTGTCAAAAATGTTAAAACAGTTTTTGAAATTCCTTTATTTAAATGCTTCTTCTTTCTTCTTTCTTATTTCTTCTATCTTCCTTCGGTTTCTTCCTCCATCTTCTTCTTCTGGTTTTTCTGTTTTTTCTGGTTCTTCTGGTTCTTCTGGTTCTTGCTCCGGTGTTCTCGTCCGGCATCTTCCTTCGTGGCGTCTTCTTCCCTTCTTCTCCTCCGCCCGCTCCGCATCCATGATGGCATGGAGGGAGGCTCCCGCTGTGTGACGCTTCTCTCTTCATCTTCTTGTCTTCATCTTCTTGTCTTCATCTTCTTGTCTTCATCTTCTTGTCTTCATCTTCTTGTCTTCATCTTCTTGTCTTCATCTTCTTGTCTTCATCTTCTTGTCTTCATCTTCTTGTCTTCATCTTCTTGTCTTCATCTTCTTGTCAGGCCACTCCGCATCCATGATGGCATTGAGGGAGGCTCCCACTGTGTGATGCTTCTCCTCTTCTGACAGTTCTTAAATAATGGGGGGCGGGGCCACCCGGTGACCTCGCCCCCCTCTGACACACGGGGACTTGACGGGACTTCCCTGTGGCATTCCCCGTGATGCCACAGGGAAGTCCCGTCAAGTCAACGTGCATCAGAGGTGGTGGCCCCGCCCCCCGTTATTTAAGAACCGTCAGAAGAGGAGAAGCGTCACACAGCGGGAGCTTCCCTCAATGCCATCATGGATGCGGAGCGGCCCGAAAAGAAGATGAAGACAAGAAGATGAAGAGAAGTTGAGTCACCTAGGCTGGTTTAACTGAATAGTTAATTAGCTCATCATGTTAATTATGTTTCTTGGTTACAGTTTGTGTTGTTTGGGTAATATGATCAGGAGGGCATGTCCTCCTGTAGGGTATAAAGTATGTGTCCGAGTTTCAATAAACAGTCTTTCCTTTGGGAGTTTACCTCAACACCTTGTCTGTGTACGGTGATTGGGGTAACAGGGCTGGTATTAGTTCTCGCTTTGCTCAGAACAGTTTGGAGGGCAGGATACGTTGGTTGGTGAAAGGAAGCCTGAGGGAGGAAGTGGAGACGGATCTCCTATCACAAATTGGATTATCAGCAAGGATGGGAAGTGTTATCATAATGGGGGATTTTAATTATCCAGACATAGACTGGGCGGAGGGAACCGCGGATTCATTTAAGGCTCGCCAGTTCCTTAATGTCTTGCAGGACAATTTTATGGGTCAGATGGTAGACGCACCAACTAGAAATAAAACATTACTGGATCTACTGATTACCAACAATACACCTGATCACGGATGTGGAAATACGGGGCAATTTAGGTAACAGCGATCACAGCTCAATTAGTTTCAGTATAAATCACACAAATAGTAAACATGAAGGGAACACAAAGACACTGAATTTCAAAAGAGCCAACTTCCCTAAACTACAAACCTTGCTAAAAGGCATAAATTGGGATAAAATATTAGGAACAAAGAATACAGAGGAGAAATGGGTTTGCTTTAAGAGCATATTAAATAAGGGCATTAGCCAATGTATCCCATTGGGTAATAAATTTAAAAGAGCGAACAAAAATCCTGGATGGCTTAACTCCAATGTAAAAATGCATATAAAAGCAAAGGAGAAGGCCTTCAAAAAATACAGGGTTGAGGGATCATCCTCAGCATTCAGAATTTATAAAGAATGCAACAAGAAATGTAAGGGTGCAATTAGGACGGCTAAGATAGAACATGAAAGACACATGGCGGAGGAGAGCAAAAAAAAATCCCAAGAAATTCTTTAAGTATGTAAACAGTAAAAAAGGGAGGACAGACCATATTGGCCCCATAAAGAATGAGGAAGGACATCTTGTTACAAAGGATGGGGAGATGGCGAAGGTATTGAATTTATTCTTCTCCTCAGTCTTCACAAGTGAATCGGGGGGCTTCAGTAATCAAAACTGCAGTGTTTATCCTCATGACACAACACAGGAAGCACCTCCATGGTTAACAGAGGACAGAATTAAAATTAAACTTGAGAAACTTAACATTAATAAATCACCGGGACCAGATGGCTTGCATCCGAGGGTACTTAGGGAACTCAGTCAAGTGATTGCCAGACCATTGTTCCTAATTTTTACAGACAGTCTATTGACTGGAATGGTACCAGCTGATTGGAAAAAAGCCAATGTAGCACCAATATTTAAAAAGGGCCCAAAATACATCCCTGGGAATTCCAGACCAGTTAGCCTAACATCAATAGTATGTAAACTCTTGGAGGGGATGATAAGGGACTATATACAAGATTTTAGTAATAAGAACGATATCATTAGCAGTAATCAGCATGGATTCATGAAGAATCATTCTTGCCAAACCAATCTATTAACCTTCTATGAGGAGGTGAGTTGCCATCTAGATAAAGGAAGGCCCGTAGACGTGGTGTATCTGGATTTTGCAAAAGCATTTGACACAGTTCCCCATAAACGTTTACTGTACAAAATAAGGTCAGTTGGCATGGACCATAGGGTGAGTACATGGATTGAAAACTGGCTACAAGGGTGAGTTCAGAGGGTGTTGATAAATGGGGAGTACTCAGAATGGTCAGGGGTGGGTAGTGGGGTTCCCCAGGGTTCTGTGCTGGGACCAATCCTATTTAACCACTTCAAAACCAGCCTTGTTTTGGATTTTAGGTGTTTACAAGTTTAAAACAGGTTTTTTTGCTAGAAAATTACTTAGAACCCCCAAACATTATATATTGTTTTTTTTCTAACACCCTAGAGAATAAAATAGCGGTCATTGCACTACTTTTTTTTGCACCGTATTTGCGCAGCGGTCTTCTAAGCGCACTTTTTTTGGAAAAAATTCACTTTTTTGAAAAAAAAAAATAAGACAACAGTAAAGTTAGCCCAATTTTTTTTATATTGTGAAATATAATGTTACGCCAAGTAAATTGATACCCATCATGTCATGCTTTAAAATTGCGCCCGCTCGTGGAATGGCGTCAAACTTTTACCCTTAAAAATCTCCATAGGCGACGTTTAAAAAATTTTACAGATTGCATGTTTTGCGTTACAGAGGAGGTCTAGGGCTAGAATTATTGCTCTTACTCTACCGGTCGCGGCGATACCTCACATGTGTGGTTTGACCACCGTTTTCATATGCGGGCGCTACTCACGTATGCGTTCGCTTCTGCGCGCGAGCTCGTCGGGACAGGGCGCTTTAAATTTTTTTTTTTTTATTATTTATTTTATTTATTTTTTCACTGTTTTTTTAAAAAAAAAAGTAAACATCCCTTGTAATAGAAAAAAGCATGACAGGTCCTCTTAAATATGAGATCTGAGGTCAAAAAGTCCTCAGATCTCATATTTAGACTAAAATGCAAAAAAAAAAAAAAAAGTCGTTTAAAAAAATGACACAAAAAACTTGTGCCTTTAAGAGAAGTGGGCGGAGCCGTCGTAATGTCACATGGTATAGAGACGGGTGGGGGCCATCTTGGCTTCACTCATCTCTATACCGAAGCACTGACAGGACCCGATCTCCTCCGCCGCTACCGACGGCTCCGGTAAGCGGCGGAGGGTGCGGGAGAGTGGCGGGAGGGGGGGTGGCACCGGTGGCGAACCCGCCGCAGAGACCACCATTATCATGTACAGAACCAGCTGCCCTAAAGATGGATACCTCGGTTGTGGCAGCAGCTGCTGCCGTTACCGAGATATCCATCTTTAAAAAAACGTCAATATACAGTGGGCGGTCCGGAGGTGGTTAATTTGTTTATAAACGACCTGGAGGATGGGATAAACAGTTCAATCTCTGTATTTGCAGACGATACTAAGCTAAGCAGAGCAATAACTTCTCCGCAGGATGTGGAAACCTTGCAAAAAGACCTGAACAAATTAATGGGGTGGGCGACTACATGGCAAATGAGGTTCAATGTAGAAAAATGTAAAATAATGCATTTGGGTGGCAAAAATATGAATGCAATCTATACACTGGGGGGTGAACCTCTGGGGGAATCTAGGATGGAAAAGGACCTGGGGGTCCTAGTAGATGATAGGCTCAGCAATGGCATGCAATGCCAAGCTGCTGCTAATAAAGCAAACAGAATATTGGCATTAAAAGGGGGATCAACGCAAGAGATAAAACGATAATTCTCCCAATCTAGAAGGCTCTGGTCCAGCCGCACCTGGAGTATGCTGTCCAGTTCTGGGCACCAGTCCTCAGGAAGGATGTACTGGAAATGGAGCGAGTACAAAGAAGGGCAACAAAGCTAATAAAGGGTCTGGAGGATCTTAGTTATGAGGAAATGTTGCGAGCACTGAACTTATTCTCTCTGGAGAAGAGACGCTTGAGAGGGGATATGATTTCAATATACAAATACTGTACAGGTGACCCCACAATAGAAATAAAACTTTTTTGCAGAAGAGAGTTTAATAAGACTTGTGGCCACTCATTACAATTAGAAGAAAAGAGGTTTAACCTTAAACTACGTAGAGGGTTCTTTACTGTAAGAGCGGCAAGAATGTGGAATTCCCTTCCACAGGTGGTGGTCTCAGTGGGGAGCATTGATAGCTTCAAGAAACTATTAGATAATCACCTGAATGACCGCAATATACAGGGATATGTAATGTAATACTGACACATTATCACACACATAGGTTGGACTTGATGGACTTGTGTCTTTTTTCAACCTCACCTACTATGTAACTATGTAACTATGAAGCACCTAAGTGGGGTGCCCAAGTGGTTCCATCACAACAACCTAAGTGGGGTGCCCAAGTGGTTCCTTCATAACAACCCACCTAATATTGAGTAGATTTTGCCACTAAAACAGCCATGACCCATTGAGGCATGGACTCCACTAGACCTCTGAATGCATGCTGTGGTATTTGGCAACAGGCCATTGATAGAAGGTCCTTTAACTCCTGTAGGTTTTGAGGTGGGGCCTCCATTGATTGGACTTGTTTTTCCAATACATCCCACAAATGCTTGATCGGATTGAGAATTGGAGAATTTGGAAGCCAAGTCAACACCTAAAAAACTTGTTGTGTTCCTCAAACCCTTCTTGAACCATTTGTGCAGTGTGGCAGGGTGCTATATCCTGCTGAAGAAGGATATTGCCATCAGGGAATACCATTTCTATGAAAGGTTGTACTTGAACACTAGGGATGGTCCCCATGTTCAAGTTGAATGGAAGTTCAATTTGAACATCGGGTGTTTGTTCACAAATGAACATAACTTATTGGGCGTTCGTGACAAATTTGAGCACCGCGGATTGCCCCATAATGCAATGCGAGATTGCAGTGCATTGACAGATGCTGATTGGCCAAAGCATGCATCTGACCTACATGCTTTGGCCAGTCACAGCGCAATCTGCTGTGAGAGCCATGATTGTTCAAAGGCAGGGTGCCTTTGGCCAATCATGGCCTTAGGGGGCTAAGTTCACATCCCACACAGCGACAGCAGCCATGTAAAGTGTTATGAATGAAGAGAGATTAGGCAGGTTAGTTAGTGGCACGCAGGCAGTTCAGTATATGTAGGAAGGCCAGTATGGTGGCCTGAATTTATGGGAGGAGCCCGGGGGGTACTTAAGCAGCCCGCTCACCTGTGGTGCTTGTCGGTTTCCTGTGCGCGATATACGTCACTAGGCCGACTATTCGATATACCAGCGTCCGCAAGTTCTTGCCTCGCAAAATTCCGTATTCGATACCGTTCTCAAAACTTTCGAAGTCTGCGTTTTTCGTTCGTAGTTTGTACCACGCGGCTGGCTTGGCTGTCGCAGGTAAGGTCCCGTCGGACTTTTCGTTTTCATATCAGGTCACTAAACCGTAATTTCAAAAATTTTTCGTTTCACTCGCTTTTCATAAACTGCAATGTATATCGAATTTTTCGTTTCATGTCATGTCACTAAACCGTACTTTTCAAATTTCGTTACTCGCACTTCACTATTGTAATGTGTATCGCTCGTACTTTCGATATGTTACCATTTCGACAGCACCGCGACGCAGACCTCGCTTCATTTCTAGCATGTCGGTGTTAAAAATATGCATCAGTAAACAGCCATAGCAAGTCGCAATTTGCAAGTTATCGGATCAAGTCAGTTCGATACCGATCATTTCTCATTTCTGAAACATTCTAGAACTCATTTCTGACATTTCAAATCATTTCAAAACATTTCTCATTTCAGTCACCTACCGCGCTCCGATTCGAATCCAGTCGCATCAAAAAGATGCACCGATTCGTTCCGGTGTGCCCCAGTTATTTGGCCTCATTTCTATACATGCTCCAGAGTTACGTTATTGTCTGTCATTAGTACCTCTGTCATGGTTATCATTTCATTCCCACGTATCACGTTCCGGCATGAATCCAGTCGCATGGTAATGCACCGATTTGTCTCGGCGTGCCCCAGGATTGGCCTCATTTCTATACATGCTCCAGAGTTACGTTTTCAGTCATTCATACCTCTGTCATGGTTATCATTTCATTTTCACCTATTACGTTCCGACATGAATCCAGTCGCATGGCAATGCACCGATTCGTCTCGGCGTGCCCCAGGATTGGCCTCATTTCTATACATGCTCCAGAGTTACGTTTTCAGTCATTCATACCTCTGTCATGGTTATCATTTCATTTCCACCTATCACGTTCCGACATGAATCCAGTCGCATGGCAATGCACCGATTCGTCTCGACGTGCCCCAGGACTGGCCTCATTTCTATACATGCTCCAGAGTTACGTTTATCAGTAATTCGTACCTTCTGTCATGGTTATCATTTCATTTCCACCTATCACGTTCCGACATGAATCCAGTTGCATGGCAGTGCACCGATTCGTCTCGGCGTGCCCCAGGACTGGCCTCATTTCTATACATGCTCCAGAGTTACGTTTATCAGTAATTCGTACCTTCTGTCATGGTTATCATTTCATTTCCACGTATCACGTTCACACATGAATCCAGTCGCATGGAAATGCACCGATTCATTGTGGCGTACCCCAGGGCTCGGCCTCATTTCTGATACATGCTTCAAAGTCCGGATCATAGCTAATCGCAGACATCGGGGGATGGATCCATGTCTCTGCCATGCAGCTTACTACCATTTCACTCCCACAACGCATCACCGTTCCGGAACCAGTCGCATCTGACATGCACCGATTCTTTACGGAATGCCTTGCTGGTACCAAACAGCATTTCATACCTATACCAGAGCTCGGATGGTTGCCAGTCGCAAACACGGCACAACCAATTCAAGCCTCGGTCTAATAATCATTTCTCTCATTTCATTTCATACGGTACTCCGATTCGAATCCAGATGCATCAAATAAGCACCAGATCGTCCCGGGTGCACCAATGTTTTCACTTGCCTCATTTCAATACATGCTCCAGAGCCCGGTTCTCGGTCGAATCAATGATGACGACCAGGCCGGACCTCTGTCATGGAGTCCATTCATAATCAAGGCAAACATTTCGAATCATTTCATTGTCATACAAATCGTTGCTTCAAAAAACCAGTTAGCAATCCCTTCACGAATTGTCACCTTTTCGTTTTTCTCAGGTCAGTCAAAGTTCAGTAGGTCCACCCTGCACCAGGTTGGACGATATCCCCCCAGGTAAAAAAAAAAAAAAAAAAAAAAAAAAGGGGAATGGGAGAATAAGTCGGGTAAGTATGACTCAGCGGATCAAAGAAAAACTTGAAATTCATCTCACCCCTAATAGGTTACAGTCAACCAGGAAATAAAAGCTCAAGATAATCCTCACCAGAGCAACCATGTCTCAGACCGGCAGCGAAGACCTCACGGCCCCTCTGTCACCTTCTCCGGTCTCAGAAAGCGGCAGCGTGCAATCCCTTAGGGGATGGACTATCCCCAAACTGACGGCAGAGCTCAGACGCAGAGGTGTCCCCTTCCCCGCCACAGCAAGGAAAGGCGAGCTTTTCAAACTCCTCTTTCCCCCACCAGCAGCAGGACCCAGTACCCAACAGGCATCCCTTCAGTCGATATCATCGGCCATTTCACAATTACACACGATGGTGTCATCTCTATCCACCTCAGTTGCAGACGTCCAAACCAGGGTTGCACTTCTGGAGGCCCGACCGGCCACGGCAGTCCCCGACCCAACGGCAACTCAAAGCTTGACACCTCTTCCTGCAGGTACCTCAGGCTCAAGCCACATTGTCTACCCCTCCCACCTGGTCCCAACCAGTATCAGGAAGGACATCTTGGACGGCAAGGACGTCAACCTGGCCTCTCTCCTCATTTCCGTGCATGATTTGGCAGAAAATAAAGCCTACTCCTGGGGCGACATATCAGTGGTCCTTAAATCTAAAGACCCCAGATTGAACCGCAAGCTAACAGTCTCAGAGTTTACACTGGCCTTTGGCATGCTCAGAGATGTCCTGTGCTCAGCCACCCCTAGCAGGCGGGAAGAGCTGGACTTGTATCTCCATACTGTGGTAGACTTAGGCCACAAGTACGGAGGTTTTGCCTTTTACGACTACCACCGTTCCTTTTCAGCCAAGGCCGCGGCCAGACTCATACAGTTCCAGATCACGACAGATTGGAGTCTCATGGATACAGAGCTCTTCTGCTGCCACTTTGCCGGCTTACGCTCACCTCTGTGTGCGATTTGCCAGTCTTCCACCCACACTGCCACCTGGTGCGCCAATACGGCAAACAGACGGCCTTTCGAGTTTCCCTCTACCTCAGGTTCAGTACAGGGTCAGCCGATCCCTGAACCAACGCCTCAGGTGGACAAACTCGGACGCCCAGTCCGAACCGTGGGAGGGGCAGCCATCTGTAATAACTTTAATCAGGGGTCCTGCAACTTCAGCCAGTGCCGTCTACTTCACCTCTGCACCTTATGTCATAGAGCACACCCCAGGATTTTGTGTGAAGTCAAGCAACACAAGAAGGCGTGACTAAGCCGGATCAACCTCTTATGGTTAGGATGGTATCTCACTTCACATCCCACCCCTTCCCTGGCCGCCTTCCTTATCCAAGGCTTCACAGCAGGCTTTCACACCGGCCTCATTTCACTACCCCACACTACCCACGAATGTGCCAATCTTCGTTCGGCAGCCATTGACGAGCAAGCCATAGATCAGCTCTTACAGGCCGAGGTGGATCGAGGTTACGTGATAGGCCCTTTCAGTTGCCCCCCTTTCAACACATGGAGAGTCAGCCCTATTGGGCTTGTCAAGGGCAAGTTTTCAAATAAATTGCGTTTGGTGTACGACTTGTCTGCGCCTCATTCTTCCCACATACCCAGTCTCAATTCCCTGATCCCCTCCGAGGAGTTTTCCCTAAAATATTCTTCCGTGGACATGGCAATACAGGCGATCATCAAAGCAGGCACAGGCGCCTGGCTCTCCAAAGCCGACATCTCGGATGCCTTCAAGCTCCTGCCCATCCACCCATCCCTTTGGTGCTGGCATGGCATCAAGTGGAAGGAAACATATTATTTTGCTACAAAGCTCACCTTCGGTTCGAAGAGTAGCCCGTGGCTCTTCGACACGTTCGCCCAGTCCCTCGGTTGGATACTATTACACAAGGGTCAATGCCATGAAGTCATCCATTATCTAGATGACTTCCTACTGATAGAACCACCCAGCAAGCCCCCAGGAGATCTCGACAAACTTAGGGTAATTTTTGGAAACCTCAATGTTCCTATTGCTGAGCACAAAGTCGATGGCCCAGCAAATAGCATCACTTTTCTCGGGGTCAGCTTGGATACCTGCGCAATGCAAGCCAGTCTCCCCCTCGACAAACTAACACGCATTAGGGCAGTCCTTCACGAGTTTACACACACCAAGGACTGTACCAAAAAACAGTTGCAGTCCCTCCTGGGTATGCTCAACTTCGCTATGCGAATTATTCCACAAGGCCGCACATTTGTATCACGCCTACTCAGATTTCTGTCGCAAACTCAAGACCCTGATCAGATTTTGAATTTAGACTCCGCAGCCATAGCGGACCTATCCATGTGGGAGGAATTCTTGTCCGCCTGGAATGGCATATCTCTATTCATACCTATAGTTTCGGTCCATTCACCCCAGGTGGTTACGGACGCCGCAGCCTCCACAGGTTTCGCGGCAATTTTTGGCCACCATTGGTTTTCAGGACCATGGCCTCAACAGATACTAATCATACCCGGCTTTTCCCAAACATCTGCCCTCTTTGAGCTTTACCCCATAGTGGCAGCCGCACAACTCTGGGGCCACCACTGGACAGGACAAACTGTAGTCTTTAGCACCGACAACCAGGCCACGGCAGACATCATCAATAAAGGCAGGTCCAAGTCCCTAGCAGTCATGTCCTTCCTGCGCAGGTTGGTACAACTGTCTTTACAACATCAGTTCAATATACACTGTACATTTATTCCCGGCAGATACAACTCAGCAGCTGACGCACTGTCACGTTTCAATTATTCCTCCTTTTTCAAGCAGGTTCCCGATGCCGATCCGATGTCGGCCCCTATCCCTGTCTGGTCACAACTGACCCTGGACTAGTTCAACATTTACACGGAGCTACACAACTCATAAATCATTCCCTCTCCTACAACACACTTAAAGCCTACCAGACAGCTTGGAAGGCCTTTAACAAATTCCTCACGTCCTGCCGTAAAGGACCAACAGGTATCAAGCAGGTACTGGCCTTCACTGCACACTGCCACACGCAGCTGGCCTTATCCTACAACACCATCCGGCTATACCTAGCCGGCATTCAACATTTTATGGCGCTTGAAGACCCCACGAAACCTTCACTATTCTCATCTCACGCTATACGAGCCGTTCTAAGGGGAATTCAGAAACAACAACCAGTCATCAGCACTAAGCGCTTGCCCATTACGGGACCCATCTTTAGGGACATGTCAACTATGCTGGCTACCTCGCCATTCGGTCTGCTCCGCAGCATCGTCTTACAAGCAGCGATATATCTAGCGTACTATGGGTTCTTGCGCCCTGGAGAATTCACCTCTAACAAATCCACAGACCGAGTACTATGCAGACGACACTTACTTAGATACCAAGACCACTTCATCCTGCACCTCGAGGTCTCTAAAACCCAGCAAACGGGCTCAGGAGCGAACATTCACCTCTACAAAACCGACAACAGCTGGTGTCCAGTCGCAGTACTCAACCGGCTCCTGTCACTCCTGCCTGAACAACCAGACAGCAGTCCCCTTCTACCGTTCCCAGTTAAACCCTTAAACGCCTCTCAGTTTGTGGAACACATAAGAATACTTCTCCGCAATCTTCATCTTAACCCTAGTCAGTATTCCGGACACTCTTTTCGCATCGGAGCAGCCTCCGCGGCATCCCGCCACGGAGTTCCAGACCACATCATTAAAAGACTGGGCAGGTGGAAGTCAGCCTGCTTCGCCCGGTATATCCCCAATCCACAAACAGAGATGGCACAGGCATTCTCCAAATTGGCTCAATAAGTAATTGAAAATCAATAAAATCATAACCCTACCTGAATGTTTTTGCCCCCTTATTTTTGGCATACCGGCCATTAGACCAAGGCACACTTTCAGGTCCATTTCATATGGTAAGTCCACACTTTCAGGTCTATTTCCGATGGTAAGTCCTATCTTTACTGTAAGTGGTATCCATGTACATACCGGACATAGGGCTCCAACCATAAGTAGGAAGGCCAGTATGGTGGCCTGAATTTATGGGAGGAGCCCGGGGGGTACTTAAGCAGCCCGCTCACCTGTGGTGCTTGTCGGTTTCCTGTGCGCGATACCCACCCTCCCATCCCCATTTCACAGCATTTCTCAAACTATTCATTTCATTCATTTCTCTTACAGAATAATCATTTCTTAAACCAGGGTATGCCCCCTTATTTTTGGCATACCGGCCATTAGACCAAGGCACACTTTCAGGTCCATTTCATATGGTAAGTCCACACTTTCAGGTCTATTTCCGATGGTAAGTCCTATCTTTACTGTAAGTGGTATCCATGTACATACCGGACATAGGGCTCCAACCATAAATATATATACGGTATATATATATATATATATATACCGTATATACTCGAGTATAAGTCGTTCCGAGTATAAGTCGAGACCCTAATTTACCACAAAAAAATGGGAAAAACTTATTGACCCGAGTATAAGACGAGGGTGAGAAATGCAGCAGCTACTGTAAGTGGAAAAAGAGGGTCAACAATGCCCATCTGCAGCTGTATACCTCCCTGTGTCCTGTGCATATGTGTCATGTATATATGTACCTGTGTCATGTACCTGTGTCCTGTGTATATGTGCATGTACCTGTGTCCTGTGTATCTGTCATGTGTATATGTACCTGTGTGTCTGTGTGTGTGCATCCTACCTGTGTCCTGTGCATCCTCCGTGCGCCGCTCTGCACCGATCAGCGTGTAGTATTCGGCGGCCATTCACTGTTCAAAAGCCGCGCCGCCTCCTCATCCAAAAAGCTCAATTTCCCAGCAGTCAGTGGTCAGCCAATCACGGACATTCTCTCATCCTCATACCACGGACGAGGATGAGAGAATGTCCGTGATAGGCTGTACACTGACTGCCTATCACAGACAAGGAGGCGCGGCTTTTGAACTGTGAAAGCCGCTGCCGAGTGGATTGTATCACACGTTGGCTGCCGTCTGCCTGCATGACACGCTGATCATGTAGGCAGATGGCGGTGACTCGTGTATAAGTCAAAGGGGGCACTTTCAGCCCCAAAAAAGGGGCTGAAAAATTCAACTTATACACGAGTATATACGGTATATATGTTTTGGGGTTCTATGTAATTTTCTAGCAAATAAATTATTATTTTTACATGTAGGAGAGAAATATAAGAATGGGCCTGGTGCTCCAGAACGCCTGGAGGTGCTCCCTGCATGTTGGGCCTCTGTATGTGGCCACGCTGTGTAAAAGTCTCACACATGTGGTATCGCCATACTCGGGAGTAATAGCAGAATGTGTTATGGGGTGTAATTTGTGGTATGCATATGCTGTGTGTGAGAAATAACCTTCTAATATGACAATTTTGTGAAAAAAAAAAGTAAAAAAAATCTTGATTTTGCAAAGAATTGTGGGAAAAAATGACAATTTAAAAAAACTCACCATGCATCTTTTCAAATCCCTTGGAATATCTTCTTTCCAAAAAAGGGGCATTTGGGGGGTATTTGTACTTTTCTGGCATGTTAGGGTCTCAAGAAATTAGATAGGCCGTCAGTACTTCAGGTGTGATCAATTTTTAGATATTGGCACCATAGCTTTTGGACTCTCTAACCAAATAATATACACCAAGTTGTACTTATTTTTACAAAAGATATGTAGCAGTATAAATTTTGGCCAAAATTTACGAAGAAAAATTATTAATTTGCTAAATTTTATAACAGAAACAAATAAAAATTCATTTTTTTCAGTCTTTTTTCTTTTATAGCGCAAAAAATAAAAACCCAACGGTGATTAAATACCACCATAAGAAAGCTCAATTTGTGTGAAAAAAAGGACAAAAATTTCATATGGGTACAGTGTTGTATGACTGAGTAATTGTCTTTCAAAATGTGAGAGCAGCGAAAGCTGAAAATTGGTATGGTTAGGAAGGGGGTTTAAGCGCCCAGTGGTCAAGTGGTTAAAATCATTGCTCCTGAAAAAATTATAATTTTAAAAACTTTTTTTGCATTGATACATGTCCCCTATGGCAGTACCGGGTCCCCAAACCCTGTTTATGGCAATAACTTGCATATAAGCCTTTAAAATTAGCACTTTTGATTTTTCATGTTCGTGTCCCATAGACTTTAACGGTGTTTGCGTGTTCACTAAAACTTTTTGAATGTTCGCGATGTTGGAGTGCGAACCGAACCAGGGGATGTACAGCCCGTCCCTATTGATCACAAGTTTACGTTTAGGTACGTGGTCCAAATACATCCACAAGAATGGCAGAACCAAGGTTTCCAAGCAGAACATTGCCCAAAGCATCACACTGCCTCACCCAGATTGCCTTCCTCCCATACTGCATCCTGATACCATCTCTTCTCAAGATAAGAGATGAACACGCACAATAAGATATGTTGGGCTGGTGATGCTGAGTGATTATTCTTTACCATTCAGACATTGGTCAGAGTGGGACCCATGGTCAGTGACCCATGCCAGGCATTATAGAGCTACCTGCTCCCTGTTCACACCTATGATCACATCATCTGCAGGGGGAAGTCAGCCATCATTAACTTAGTTTGCAGCTCTGAGATCTCATGTGATTAAATGCCAAGAACCACAAGGGAAGCTGAAGGTGAAGGACATAAAGTGTTGTGTCACAATAAGCCATGTCCTTTAGAACCACCATCTTTTACCACGGCCACCAATCACTGCAACACAATGGTACCCTGTATTTTACACTTTTTTTAGCTCACAGAAATCTGTCCCTACCAGCTGGTTGTATTTTCCCAGCCCAAGAGTTCCCAGGTCTCCCCCAATGTCACCATATCAAAACTTTATTACATATGGTACATAAACATTTAAACATCCAAATATTTGTAAATAACTGCCCCCCATTATAAAATAGAATGATCTGAAATTGCTTCTACCAGTTTGTCCCGCTGTATGTATATTATAATCACCTTATTTTTTTATAAATGTTATTCACATGAAAGATGCGTCCCAACTGTGTCATTCATCATGTCTGTAGTATCTGTCTGTATTCACAATGTCTCCTCTACAGCATCTAATCATCACATCTGCAAGATAATTCCGTTTACATTAACAAAATCTATATTTTGATGTTTGTTTTAGTAATAACTTTAGACACTACACAATATCCAATAAATATCACAGACCAAGAAAGGACATGTGGGACACATTAGCCAATTGTGCTCTTAGCTTTCAAAAGAAAACTTTTTAAAATGAATGATACAAGTTTGTAAATTTCACTACAAAATCAAGCTGTTCATAATGTGCTGCTCATCCCCAAGTGACATACAGCCAGGCCCAGACTGGCCATAGGGCAGACCGAGCGTTTGCCCGGTGGCTTCTGGGCCACATGTCTGGCTGTGACATTCAGGGCTGGCTACCGTTGCGGTTTCCGACATGCAGGACCGGCCGCTGATGTTCTACACTACATGCAGGGACATGCAGGGCCGGCCGCTGGTGGTGGTGGGAGGAGCGGAGGCATTCTCCGGCTACCAAGCCCATCCATGGCAACCCAGGCCACCGCTGAACAGAAAGTCTCTGTTCGCACATGCGCTCACAGCCGATCGGCATCTGGCAACCAGGACACCAGTAGAGGAGGAGGGAGGGAGAAGCCGAGGAAGAGGTCGCATTGGGGAGGCGGTGCCATCTGTCAGTGAACACAGGTGGCCGAGCTGTGACAAGGGGGAGGCAAGCTGCGGGATGTCAGCGTATCTCCCCCCGCTCGCCCCGGTTCTCCTGTCAGCAGAGCGCAGCTCTCATCTTATTTGACTGCTCAGCTTGTTGATGATTTGCTTCTGTCCCCAACTCCCCATTGGAGGGAAAATCAGAAGAGGCTAGCAGTGCATCATGGGACACGTAGTACTGGAGCATTGTAAGCCCCATTGTTGTCCATAGGCAGCAGACTTCAGCCCCCAGCATGCACTCTGCTGGGGGAAAGAGTGAGAGCCTGGAACCAAGGAAGAAGCTGAATGACTATTAAAGGAAAAAGAGAGGACTGTGCTGGGGGAAGCCAAAGAGGGAGCCACGCTGTACCCACACCACCAGAGAGAGCCACGCTGTACCCGCACCACCAGAGAGAGAGCCAGGCTGTACCCACACCACCAGAGAGAGAGCCAGGCTGTACCCACACCACCAAAGAGAGCCATGCTGTACCCACACCACCAGAGAGAGAGCCACGTTGTACCCGCACCACCAGAAAGAGAGCCACGCTGTACCCGCACCACCAGAAAGAGAGCCATGCTGTACCCGCACCACCAGAAAGAGAGCCACGCTGTACCTGTACCACCAGAGAGAGAACGCCATGCTGTCCAGCACCTCCAGAGAGAGAGCAGGTCAGTGTCACTGGGCAGAGTGGGCACAATAGGAGACAGACAGTACTAGCATTGTATGGCCACAATAGGATCTGGACATTGTAATATGAAGGGGACTTCACTGTAATCATTGCAGTGCCCCTTTACAGTGCAGTCCCCTTTATATCTTTTATATGTTTGTGTCCCTGCACATTACAGGTGGAGGACCGACACCAGCCACCCCCACGAATGTCTACCTACACCCCCTTCCAGTCCCTCTGGAAACGTTGGCTGCTCAGTCTAAAATGCCCGGGCCTATTTTCTGTGCCAGTCCGGGCCTGCATACAGCTATAGGAAGGTGGTAAAACAAATGAATAAAACAATGTGTCCTTCGCGCTACTGTTGAGTAAATGCAGTGAATGTGCTTGAAATAATAAATAATAGAATTAATATATGTGTTGATGTCAATTAGGTAGCAGCAAAATCTAAAATGTGTTCACACTACACCAATATGAAATATGTAATAAAAGTGATCTTGCGCAATCCCATCATTTCTCACATAATAAAGTGACTAAAATATATATAAAGTGCCTAATGTTGAATGACATCTCAATAAAAAAATAAAGAATAAATAAGTAGATTAAAGATGTTCTCTAATAGTGCCATAAAAGTGAAACATAAAAAAAAGTGAAAAAATTCATTCAAATAGTGAAACTGCATAAAGTGACTTGGTGAATAATGAAATGTAAAAGTATTGAAATATTAAATAATAAAATAAGTAGATAAATCAAAGTTCATATATATCTTCATAGATGATCTCCTGTAAGTATCAGTCTCTCAGAACTCTCACCTTCATATATGTAAAAACAAGCATTGTGTGTTGGCATCAAATGGTGGATAG
Source organism: Lithobates clamitans (assembly GCA_037952925.1). Lineage (NCBI taxonomy): Eukaryota > Metazoa > Chordata > Amphibia > Anura > Ranidae > Lithobates > Lithobates clamitans. Next base: position 415,395 of record JBBGZY010000813.1, read on the forward strand.
GTGTATGGCGTCAAAGTGAAGTTCAAATGTTCCTCATCTCTTTAGCCCGGCTTGAATGATTTCCTCTTAACTCTCAGTGCAGCTCACTGGCCTGTCATAGTATGTACCACCGAGGCACAAACGGCCAAGTGGAATAAGAGGGAAAAGGAAAAAAGCCTCCAATAGTGTAGTAGTTTAAGTGATAAATTTAAAGTTTTAATAGGGCTTCAAGATGTGCTCTTACAATAAAGTCAATAAAAACAAGCGTGATACAGTGAGATACAGAACAGCGGCGTCTGCGGCATTTTCTCATGTGACTTCCAGTTTACGTCTTTCCACGGCCACTCCCTATGCGTTACGTCACCGCTCGTGACTTCATCTTTTCTTTTCCCTCTTATACCACCGGGCCGTTTGTGCCTCGGTGGTACATACTATGACAGGCCAGTGAGCTGCACTGAGAGTTAAGAGGAAATTTCTGAGAGACTGATACTTACAGGAGATTATTTATGAAGATATATATGAAATTTGATTTATCTACTTATTTTATTATTTAATATTTCAATAGTTTTACATTTCATTATTCACCTAGTCACTTTATGCAGTTTCACTATTTGAATGAATTTTTTCACGTTTTTTGCTGTTTCACTTTTATGGCACTATTAGAGAACATCTTTAATCTACTCATTTACTCTTTATTTTTTTATTGAGATGTCATTCAACATTAGGCACTTTATATATATTTTGGTCACTTTATTATGTGAGAAATGATAGGATTGCGTGAGATCACTTTTATTACATATAGGAAGGTGGTATCATGTCTAATATGTATATGGAGTTAGGGATGGGAGAGTTTAATATGTGGAAAGCTACAATGTAACATTGAGGATGATGTATTCATACAGCCATAATTGCGGTGATAACATTGTCATATTACTGGAGCTCATATAGTACATTGTAGTCCAAATGGACATTTAGAATATTTGTTGTTCAAAAGCAAAAATGTTCCATGATTGTGAAGTCTATATGGAGTCATATCATAGACCACTATGGTGAAGTCAAATTGTAACACATTCACCTTCAACTTTATGAAAACACTGTAAACAATGCCTCAGAAGTGATATGGTCCAGACATATTTAGACAGAATAAAGGTGGATAAAGCACCCGGACCAGATGACATCCACCCACGGATCCTAAAGAGAATTGAGCTCTGTCATTTCAAGGCCATTGTTTCTCATATTTAGGGACTCGTTAATGACTGGAATGGTATCACTAGATTGGCGCAGGGCCAATGTGGTGCCCATATTTAAAAAGGGATCCAAGTCTTTACCAAGTAACTATAGATCTGTTTATTTTCACTATTTTCTTTTTATTGATTTTCATATTGCAAAATTTAAAAACATACAACATCATAAATTGACAGGTAGTATCGCATAATACAAAAAAAGCTATTGTTATTTTATATTTCCTCTCCCACCCTCTCACGCGATCTGCTCCCAACCCTCTACCACACATCATCTAATCATTAATTATACATATCAAATTGTCAATTAACCATCAAAAGTAGGCAAAGATAGAGAAACAACCCACTCTGTGGGCAAAGAAAAGGTCTAAGGAAGAGACCACAAAAAGTAAAAAGGTGGCAGAGATGGGAGTATGGTGGGGAGCGGGGGAAGAGTTCTCCCCAGCTCCCCCCATATCCTCATAAGGGACATCCCATCTCCTCCAACCAAGGTCTCCACAATCTCACAAACTTTCTGAGGTTATTTTGCCTAATATATATACCACTCTCTCACTCCAAAAGATTGAATTGATAGTCTCAACCCAATTCTTAACAGTTGGGGGGGAATTGTGCCTGCCATTTCTGTGCTATTAGTCTCCTCGCTTGGAACAGACATCTCAGCACTGCTACAGTAGTACAGGACGGAACTCTATCTTCCTCCAAGCTCCCTAATAGACATGTCTTGGCCTCAGGTTCTAATGTAGTCCTAAAGGTTTTATTTATCCTATCAACTATCTCCACCCAGTATCTAAATAGCTTTGGACACTTTCACACCATGTGAATAAGATATCCTGTTGCCTTACACCTGGGGCACTTATCAATTGGTTTCCATCCAAGTTTAAACATTTTTTTGGGGTTTGTAGTAGACCCTATGGATTAGGAACAGGTGAGAGACTTTCTGCAAGGCGGAAATCGAGACCAGGGCTCCTTGTTGTAAAATCTTATCCCATTGTTCCATAGTTATTGTCCCTACGTCTCTCTCCCACCCTGCTCTGCTCCTAAGAGGTCCCACTCCACTCATAATTCTATCCCCCAAGCTGGCGTATAACAGAGATTAAGCCTTTAGTTGAGACTGGTTTAATTATTTTTAGGAGTACCGGAATCTGGGTCCATTCAATGGTTTGAGACCTGAATTGGGCTTGGATGGCATGCCTAATCTGGAGATATTTATAAAAGGCTTTGTTTGAGATGTTACATTCCCATCTTAAATCTAAGAATGTCTTCATGAGGTGACCCTCATACAATTGAATTAAACGGTTAATACCTTGCCTTTCCCATTCCCAAGGTCTCTCTATACCCCTTTCGGCCAGATTTGTGTTATGCCATAAAGGGGTATATTCAGTTACCCCATCGGTGCCTTTGTTACTTTCAGGAGGGGGGTTCCCAGCAGTAACTGGTTGCCAAGTGGGTTGACTGGTAACAGAGCTGACTTGTCCCAATTAATGACCAGACCAGAATGTTGCCCAAACTCGCCGACCATTTGTATCACTGTATTCAACAAAGATTCAACATCTTTAAGAAAAAAACAGGACATCATCTGCGAACAGCACGATCCTGTCTTCTTCTAACTGATGCCGGAACCCCTGTATGTCTAGTCGTGATCTAGTCATAATTGCAAGGGGTTCCATTGCCAGAGCAAACAATAGGGGAGATAGGGGACAGCCCTGTCTCATCCCTCTCTCTAGCTGGAGCACTTCTGAATGTTCATTATTAATCTTGATTCTTGCTCTAGGTTCATTATAAAGTAGTTTCACCCATCTAATAAAAGAGGGGCCAAACCCAAATCGCTCTAGCACTTTCCAAAGATAGTCCCATTCTAGACTATCGAAGGCCTTAGCAGCATCCAAGGCCAGAATGGCCTTGGGGCCTAAGTTGTTAGTTGGGATCTGCATATTTAAAAAGACTCTTCTGATGTTAGTGCTAGTTGATCTACTGGGAATAAAACCCGACTGGTCAGGATGTATCTGCTTTTGAATACATTTATTTAGGCAGAATGCTAAGACTTTAGCCAAGATTTTTATATCAGTGCATAATAATGAAATTGGGCGATAAGAGGAGACGTCATGTTGGTCTTTCACCTCCTTATGTATTACAATAATAGTGGCTTTCGACATTGAGGTAGGGAGTCTACCGCTGTCTAACACCCATCACAATGTTTTCAGCAGTTCAGGGACCTGTTAGTTTAACTTCTATAGTCGGGAAGATACTGGAAAGTTTAATGAAAGACCACATAGACAAGTTCTTGGTGGAAAAAAATATTTTAAGCAACAGACAGCATGGGTTCATGAAAGACAGAAGTTGTCAAACAAATCTGATATACTTGGACAGAGGGGTGGCTGTGGATGTAGTATACTTGGACAGAGGGGTGGCTGTGGACGTGGTATACTTGGATTTTGCATAAGCGTTTGACACAGTTCCCCATACACGGCTCATGTGTAAGGTAAAGTCTACAGGCTTGGAAAGATAAGTTTGTAAATGTATAGAAACATGGCTAAAAGACTGAATTCAGAGAGTAGTGGTTAATGATTCATACTCTGAATGATCTAAGGTTATCAGTGGTGTACCCCAAGGTTCAGTGTTAGGACCCTAACTTTTTAATACCTTTATAAATGATATTGGGTCTGGGTTTAAAAGTACCATTTCAGTCTTTGCAGATGACAGTAAGCTATGCAGTGGAATAACATCCTTACAGGATGTCTCCAATTTACAAGCTAACCTCAATGCACTGGCTAATTGGGCAAATGAGGTTTAATGTTGATAAATGTAAAGTTATGCACTTAGGGGCTAAGAATATGCATGCATCATATATACTAGGGGGAGTACAACTGGGGGAATCCATAGTGGAGAAGGATCTGGGTGTTTTGGTAGATCGTAAGCTCAATAATAGCATTCAATGCCAAGCTGCGGTTTCCAAAGCAAGCAAAGTCCTTTCTTGTATTAGGAGAGGTATGGACTTCAGAGAGAGGGAATCATTAGTAAGACCTCATCTGGAATATGCAGTTTAGTTTTGGGCTCCAGTTCTCAAAAAGGATATCGGGGAACTGGAGAAAGTGCAGAGAAGGGCAACCAAACCGATAAGAGGCATGGAGGAGCTTGGCTATGAGGAAAGATTAGAGGAACTGAATCTATTCCCTCTTGAGAAGAGGAGATTAAGGGAGATATGATCAACATGTACAAATATATAAGTGGTCCATATTGTGAACTTGGTGTTGAGTTGAATGAATAAGTAACTTGTATAGCGTTACCTATGCGAACTAAATCGCCTCAGGACGCTTTTTGCCACCAGTGTCCATCTGCAGTAGAGTATAGCATGGTCCTTTACCCCATAGGGTTCTGACATGGTTACAAACACATACACGTACTAGGGCCAATTTTTTTAGACAGGATCTAATTAACCCACCAGCATATCTTTGTAGTGTGGGAGGAAACCGGAGTACCCGGAGGAAACCCACACAGGCACAGGGAGAACATGCAGACTCCAGGCAGATGGTGTCGTGGTCAGGATTTGAACCAGTGACCCTATTGCTGCTAGGTGAAAGTGCTAACTACTACACCACTATGCTGCCCTGTAAAGTTATTCACATTATTCACTTTAAGGTCATCACAGAGGACAAGGGGGCACTCTTTACATCTAGAGGAAAAAATATTTAATCTCCAAATATGAAAAGGTTTCTTCACAGTAAGAGCTGTGAAAATGTAGAATAGACTCCCTCCAGAGGTGGTTCTGGCAAGCTCAGTAGATTGCCTTAAAAAAGGCCTGGATTCTCAACTGTGGGTGAAGGATTGTGTATATGGGTGTCAGGTCACCTTGAGGCTAGGTGACAGATGCACACTGTTGGGATCAGGACTGCACTGCAAAACAGTGTACCCTACGGCTGACTGCTGCAGAGTCCAAGCATAAGGAAGGCAGGGCCGCTGGAACACCAACACGGATCCCACCGGGGTTAGAGCGTAGGATTCCCTGGGGCACGGAGTCTAAGAGCCAGCAGGTGTTCACCAGAGCCTCTAGTGGTGAGGATGGACTGGGCTGCAACTGGCTCCAGGTCGCGACCCCCAGGGTCCCCCAGCTCACCCACAGTAGGCAACAGAAGGATAAGGATAGTAAAGGAATAAGCCAAGGTCAGGGCCACAAGCAGACAAGGGCAACAGAGTACACGCCAAGGTTCCGGGTCACAGGTAAACAGGGATAGTCAGGGACATGCCAAAAGGTCAGGGTCACGAGCAGACAGGAATAGTATAGAACACGCCAAGGTCGGTAACAGAAATAAACATAGAGCACACGGCAGGCAGGAACAGGAAGCCAAACACACAAAGGTTGATCAGCAGGGCTGACCTGCAGTGCAGAGGTTAATATAGAGTTCTCTGATAGGAGCTGGGGTGGAGCCATGCTAGAGGAGAGTTTATAAAAGCAGTCAGGTGAGAGACAGCTGGTCTTTGGAGATGAACACATGGAGACAGGTAAGCTGACAAACTCTATTGCATAACCATGACAATGGGATTGCATTTTGTTTTTGTTGAACTAGATGGACTTGTGTCTTTTTTCAACTTAACTATGTAACTATGCAAACATTGTATAAGCCATCTCTATTGACATTTACACTTACATATAAAATAGCCATACAAGGAGCAGGCACACTTTAACAAGCAGCAAGTAATCTCTGATTTCCATTATAATAAGATTCACCTACCTCTCTGATATACAATAAATAACATTTCTAACTTTGTGTATAGTTACATTCTGATGGGAACAGTTGTGTAAACTGTTTTAATAGATTTATGGGATGTAATGAAGTTTTGACACATTTATTGGGTGGAGTTATTATATGTTCAGCGTTTTATGATTAGTATGGAGTGATATAGTGTTCAATTATAAAGGTCTGGGGTAATCCATCCAACTACAACATGTATTTACTCTGAGTTCCCTTTGCATATTTTGCTGTAGGTAAGTTAGAGATATCTTTTTCTTACCTCTGTGTTTAAGACTTGAGATGTGAGTTTTAACTGGACAATAGGAGAGTTCAGGTTCTCCAGGATGTAGATCAGATCATCTTTATAATACTCATATATCCTCCTCAGTGATGGATCATCATATGCAGATAGCTGGCAGTGGAACTCATCGTTATCCTCTAGAAAAAACACAAAGAAATACATTTTCTGTTTTATAAATGTTGTGACTTAAGTTCAGCATGGACATTTGTATTCCTGGATCAATCCTCTGCAATTGGGGAAAGGAGCACTGGAGGTTAGAATCCCTATAATAATCAATACAATAATACCCCTGTGATTGGGGATTTATATTTGCGCATACAAGCTAACTTGCTTTAAAGTGGAGTTCCAGGCTTTTTTAAATTTATTAAAAGTCAGCAGCTACAAAAAGTGTATCTCCTGACTTTTAATAAACAGACACTCACCTATCCCATGGTCCAGCGATGCAGCCGCACGGAGCCTCGCTCCTCTCTGCCATGCCTCCATTGAAACTGTGGGCACCAGGCCATGACAGCTTGCGGCTTCATGGCTGGGCATGCACTGCGCATGCGTGAGTTGCACTGTGCTCTCCGAGTGGACAGGCAATCTTCTTGGACCTGTGATGTGTCCCAGAAGATTGCCGAGAGTGAGGGGCCGCCTAGGAGAGAGGAGGAGTCGCCTAGGCAGCCCATAGTCAGAAGTAGAAAGTGGGACAGGAAGTCCCACCCAAAACTAGTCACCCATTCCCCCCCAAAAAATGACATGCCAAATGTGGCATGTATGGGGGCGCGGAGTGCTTAAAGGAGAAGTTCCACTTTTGGGTGGAACTCCGCTTTAAAGCCTCACTGAGAACAAGCCTAACTACGGATTAATAAGAAAAAGAAAACAAAGTTAAAATGTCTAAAGTAAACCACTTCAGCCCTAGAAGATTTTGCTCCCTTCCTGACCAGAGCACTTTTTACAATTTGGCATTGCATCACTTTAACTGACAATTGCGCGGTTATGCAATATTGTACCAGAATTTGCCTCCTTTTTTCCCCACAATTAGAGCTTTCTTTTGGTGGTATTTGATCACCTCTGCATTTTTTATTTTTTGCACTATAAAGAGCGACAATTTTGAAAAAAAAAACAATATTTTTTACTTTTTGCTATAATAAATATCCCCAAAAATGTTTTTAAATACTTTAAGACTAGGCATATTTTTCAAACTTGTTGTTTACAAGTTAAAATCATTTTTTTTTGCTAGAAAATTACTTAGAACCCCAAACATTTTTTTTCTAACACCCTAGAGAATAAAATGGTGGTCATTTCAATACTTTCTGTCACACCGTATTTGCGCAGCGGTCTTATAAGAACACTTATTTGAATAAAATACACTTTTTTAATTAAAAATTTAGACAACAGTAAAGTTTGCCCAATTTTTTATATAATGTGAAAGATAATGTTACTGAAGTATTTCTCCTTTGATTCTATTACACAGTGGTGGGTCTTCTGCCCTGTCTTAAGGCTAACCCCCTCCAGACGGCTCTGTGGTCTGGAAGGAGGGCATTGTTCTGTGTTTGACCATTTGTTTATGTATTTTAATTACCCCCTGGGGCTTCTCTGTGTCATTACACATATCAGTCCTCCTATTCAAGCTATCGGACCAATTCCTGCTGACCCTGTTTCAAGTCCTCATTTGCATGGCTAAGAGGACCTAATTGAGGACTAGAGGGTACTTTACAATTGACCAATAGGAAAGTGGTTGTTGGGGGGCGGGGTGTTCAAACTGATGTGTATAAAAGTGTGTTGTGTGCATCCAATAAAGGTGAGATCCCTGTTTGAACTTACATACAGCCTGCCTGGTGTTTGTTCTGAGCTATCACAACTGCATTCGATCAGCTGTAGTTCGAATCCCGGAGCATCGGATGACCGAACCATCAGATGTTGGGATCTGCAATCTGATTCTATAGCCGCAGAGGAGTGTCGGGAGCGAGCGAGCAGGGGCTCGTTACAGTGATGTTTAAAATATTCTACAGGTTGCATGTTTTCAGTTACAGAGGAGGTCTAGGGCTAGAATTATTGCTCTTGCTCTACCGATCGCAGCGATCCCTCACATGTGTGGTTCGAACACAGTTTTCATATGCGGGTGCTACTCGCGTATGCGTTTGCTTCTGCACGCAAGCTCGGCGGGATGAGGCTCGTTTAAAAAAAAAATTCTTATTTATTTTAAGTTTTGTTTTTTATTTTTACACTGTTCTTAAAAAAAATGGTTTTCACTTTTATCCCTATTACAAGGAATGTAATTATCCCTTGTAATAGAAAAAAAGCATGACAGGACCTCTTAAATATGAGATTTGGGGTCAAAAAGACCTCACATTTCATATTTACACTAAAATGCAATAAAAATAAATAAATAAATAAATAAAATGTTGTTTGAAAAAAATAAAATAAAAACATTTGCTTTAAGAGCTATGGGCGGAAGTGATGTTTTGATGTTGCTCGCCCTGCATTGGTATGGAGCCGGTGGTGGTCATCTTCCCTTCACTCATCTCCATACCACACAGGACACAGGATCTGATCGCCGCTCCGGTAAGCAGCGGAGGGCACCGGAGTGCAGCGGGAGTGGGGGGCCCTCTCCTGCCACCGATTAAAAGTGATCTTGTGGCAAACCCACCACAGAGACCACTTTTATCTGAACGCAGACCACCCATTGAAGAAGAGAATACTGGGGTTATGGTAGCTAGCTGCTGCCATAACAATGATATTCCTCTTCAAAGTACTGCCGTATAAGAGCTATGGGTGGGAGAGAGTATTCTGAGAGGGAAGGAGTCTAGCAATGGCAAGGTGCATGCCGTAAGGAGTCCTTGGTCTTGCCTCCCACTCCTAGGACTGGATTCCAACTAGATCTGCCTCTCCCTGAGCTCTCCCCTCACTGCCTCATGAAAACCAGCTAAGATTTCCACTTGTGGGAAAGAAAGGCGTGGTGTGGTGCGGTACTTTTGTTGAGCTGAGTGATGGGGGGCTTGCAGGTCTGATCGCTGAGCATTATCTGTGTTCCCGCTGCTGTGGAATCAACTACTCCCTTGTTTTCCTCCCTTACCTGTTACCTGTTGTTGCGGGAGGATGAGAAGCACAAGAGCGGTGTCTCTCTCCTCTCCCCCCGCCTGCCTGCTGCTTGTCTCCCTTTGGGATTGGAGAGAAAGTGGGGCATCCCACGGGACCTGGAGACACTCAGGCGCCTGGCGCCTGGCGCTTGGCCACTCAGAGGAGGTTAGAGGAGGTTGCTGGGGAGTGAGTGATGAGCCGAGCATTACCTAGGGGAGCCGAGTAATATGAGGCAGAGCCAAGGAGAGGCTAAATAGGAGAGACTTTGTGGGGCGAGTTCCCCCCTCCCATATAAGTAAAAATTTTAATTTTTCTTCTTTCCCTTTTTATCTCTGCCTGGCAGAATGTAAAACAAAAAAAAAAAGTTTTTTCTTTGAGAAACAAAGCAGAGGAAATAACTGGTGAAAGAAAGTTGGAAGAAATCATCTAGAGTACACCCAGAAAATCTGGCATTTAACACTGCTCACATACTGATTATCGGAAGCAGAAATATATATAAATGAATGAAAGAATATTAAGAAACGTCTGACTAATGAATTATCTAACTAATGAAATAGTATTCATAATATACTGAGTGATTTGAGGGACTGAGTGTACAAAGCTGTATGGAAAAAAAATAAAATTGCACATATCTGTGGCATTATATTTCAGTTTTTTTTGTTGTTCTGAATCTTTGGACTGTTTTAGACTGTTTAGTTCTGACAACGCCCCTCCTTGAAATTATAGAACATACAAGTGATAAATACTGAGAGTGAACGTGAATAGATAGGCAGACACCCCTCCTCCTCTTTTCTATTAGTAAAATGAGGGGTAAAATGGCAAGAGGAGGCGGAGCGGTGGCTAAATCACCCCGCCCAAGATTAAGCCCTGGCTCTGGCCCCATAAATAAATACCTAACCCAAGAGGATAGGGAAGAAGAAAAACAAATAACAAAAAAATAGAGCACTAAAGGATGGCAGACACCAAGGAAAAAAGGGAGAAAAAAGGGCCAGAATAGAACACTGGTAGAAACTAGTATACTCTTAGAATCCAGAATAGACCAGGATCTAAAGTCAGATTTACGTGCAAGAAGAGAAGAGGAACAACAGAAGACAGCCCAATTGCCAACAAAAATGGATATGGAAATAATGTTTGCGGCCCTGGAAAACTCTTTAAAAATAGAAATGGAAACAATCCATAAAGATCTGGGCCATATGCTCTCAAGAGTAGAAGTGGAGAAAAAAAGTGGACTCCCACTAAAGGATAATAAAAGAGTTAAAAGAAATAAAAACCATTAAAAAAAAAGATCAACAGGAACAAACATATAGATTAAAAGATAAGACAATAGACTAGAAAATAGAGATCGAAGGAAAAAAGGTAAGAATCCGTGGCCTCCCTGAACCTACTCAGATAGAAAATTTATCAGAAACAATAAAGATGATTTTTAATCCAGTTCTGGAAAAAGAAGAAACCAACACAATACAAATTAAAATAGCACACAGAAGAAGAAGACCGCAAGGGCTCCCTTTGGAGAAACCAAGAGATATAATTGTCAGATTTGAAAACTGGGAGGAAAAAAAACAATTCTGGAGAAACTTGAGGGGAAAACCACCAATTGAATATGAGGAAAAGGCGATACAAATTTTCCAAGATCTATCACAAGAAACCCTGCGAAGGAGAAGGACATTAAAACCTTTATTGAAAATTCATCAGGAAAAAGAAATTCAATATAATTGGGGTTTGCCCGCATGCCTGATTGCTAGGAGAAACAGACGTATTGCTAGACTTAGGTTTGCAGAAGAAATTCCCGACTTCTGTAAAAAACTAGAAATTCCAATACCAGAAAACACCAGAGATTTAACTTCTAGGCAAGAAATAACGACACATGACAAAGTACAATGGCAGCTGACTTAAAAAAAATAGAGGACTAGGGCAAATACAATAAAAAGCTCCTAATTTTAAAAAGTAGATAGAAAGAAGAAAGAGAAAAAGGGAGGGTGGGGGTAGGGGGCTTGGGGGGGAGGGGTGAAAAGAAAAAAGAGGAAGAGACAAACAGAGAGGAAGGAGAGACCAGGATATGCGGAATGCCTAGAGGTCATCTTTTCTAATACAGGAAAGGCGGATACAATGCGCCAAATAGATTTCCACCTCTGGCCAGAAAGAGCAGCAGGGGCAAGGAAGTGCCCCTAAAAATAATTATCTGCTCTAAGACCATGAGGCCAAAAATACCGCGCTAAAAGCTATATGCAATATATTGCTACATACAGAAAAATAAATGTAAAATGCTGAAAACAATCAATAAATAAATAAAACAGTCCCCAGTGAAAAGTGCTGGTGCTTATGGAACAATGATGAAAAACTCATATTTCAAATATACAGTGCTGTGACTTGTAGGGATGAGTCGAACACCCCCCCCCCTGTTCGGTTCGCACCAGAACTTGTGAACAGGCAAAAAATTTGTTTGAATACACGAACACCCTTAAAGTCTATGGGACACGAACATGAATGCCTGTATGTCTGTAAAGGGACGCATGTTTCCCATGTTTAGAACAGTCTGAAAGCAAAATGACATTTCAAAGGAAAAAAGTCATTTAAAAGAGGAAAAGAGGAGAAGCATCACACAGCGGAAGCCTCCCTCCATGCCATCATGGATGCGGAGCCGCCCGAGGAGAAGAAGGGAAGAAGACGCAGCGGAGGAAGATGCCGGACGCGAACACTGGAGGAAGAACTAGAAAAACCAGAAGAACAAGAAGAAGAAGAAGATGGAGGAAGAAACCGAAGAAAGATAGAAGAAAGAAGATTTAAATAAAGGAATTGTCAAAAACTCTCGTCATTTTTAACATTCTTGACAGTTTTTTTGTGAAATGGTAGGGGTACTTTTGTACCCCCTTACCATTTCACACAGGGGGAGGGCCGGGATCTGGGGTCCCCTTGTTAAAGGGGGCTTCCAGATTCCGATAAGCCCCCCACCTGAAGACTCCCACAACCACGGGTTGTGGGGATGAGGCCCTTGTCCCCATCAACATGGGGACAAGGTGTTTTGGGGGCTACCCCAAAGCACCCCCCCAATGTTTAGGGCATGTGGCCTGGTATGGTTCAGGAGGGGGGGGTTGCGCTCTCTCGTCTCCCCCTCTTTTCCTGCGGCCTGCCAGGTTGCGTGCTCGGATAAGGGTCTGGTATGGATTTTTGGGTGGACCCCATGCCTTTTTTTTTTAATTTTGGCGCGGGGTTCCCCTTAAAATCCGTACCAGACCTGAAGGGCCTGGTATAGATTTTGAGGGGAACCCCACGCCATTTTTTTAAATTTTGTCCTGGGTTCCCCTTAATATCCATACCAGGCCTGAAGGGCCTGGTATGGAATTTAGGGGGACCCTCCACTTCATTTTTTTTTTAAATTTTGGTTCGGGGTTCCCCTGTGGGTAATTCCTATGCTGTTTTTATCAATGAATTTTTATGTGTATTGTCGGACTGGCAATTCATTAATAGCCGCGAGTAGTTTTAAATGACTTTTTTTTCCTTTGAAATGTCATTTTGCTGTCAGACTGTTCTAAACACAGGAAACATGCGCCCCTTTACAGGCATACTATAGACACCCCCCAGGTACGAAATGTAAAGGAATATTACACTTTTATTGTTTCACTTTAAGCATTATTAAAATCACTGCTCCCGAAAAAACGACCGTTTTTAAAACTTTTTTTGCTTGATCCTTGTCCCCTGGGGCAGGACCCAGGTCCCCAAACACTTTTTATGACAATACTATTCATTAGGGATGAGCCGAACACCCCCCGGTTCGGTTCGCACCAGAACCCGCGAACGGACCGAAAGTTCGCACGAACGTTAGAACCCCATTGACGTCTATGGGACTCGAACGTTCAAAATCAAAAGTGCTCATTTTAAAGGCTAATTTGCATGGTATTGTCCTAAAAAGGGTTTGGGGACCCGGGTCCTACCCCAGGGGACATGTATCAATGCAAAAAAAACTTTTAAAAACGGCCGTTTTTTCGGGAGCAGTGATTTTAATGATGCTTAAAGTAAAAAAAAAAAAAGTGAAATATTCCTTTAAATATCGTACCTGGGGGGTGTCTATAGAATGCCTGTAAAGTGACGCGTGTTTCCCGTGTTTAGAACAGTCCCTGCACCAAATGTCATTTTTAAAGGAAAAAATCTCATTTAAAACTGCTTGCGGGTTTAATGTCATGTCGGGTCATGGCAATATGGATGAAAATCAGTGAGACAAATGGCATGGGTACCCCCCAGTCCATTACCAGGCCCTTTGGGTCTTGTATGGAAATTAAGGGGAACCCCGCACCCAAATTAAAATAAGGAAAGGTGTGGGGCCACCAGGCCCTATATACTCTGAACAGCAGTATACAGGCGGTGCAAACAAGACAGGGACTGTAGGTTTGTTGTTAAGTAGAATCTCTTTGTAATTTTGAACGGGTACATTTTTAACGTGTTTAGCTCCAGACAAAAAATCTTTTTTAAGCTTTTTGGAAAACATAGGGAAGGGTTATCACCCCTGTGACATTTGTTTTGCTGTCTTTCCTCCTCTTCAGAAGATTTCACCTCACTTTTTGTCCCAATGAAAAATGTTTTTTGAAAATTTGGGTTTTTTTGTGGAACAAGGATTGGAAAGCATCAGTGGAAAGGAGAATTTGTTTTCCCATATTAACTCTTACAGGAGAGAATTTCCCTTCCTAGGGGTAAATTTCATCTCACTTCCTGTTGTCTCCTTCCGTTTGCAAGTAGGAGTCGTTTGTAAGTTAGATGTTTGAAAGTAGGGTCCTGCCCTATATACTCAGCAGAAATTTGGGCCTTAGGTGTTGCTGTGGCCACAACACTGTAAGCCCTCACAGGGCCCTGCTGTGAAATATTAGATCAAGAATTGTAATTACATGCCCCTGTTGAACAGGAGCTGAAAAATTAGGCATTAGGCACTGGTGCTGGTGCCACAACACTGCAACCCCTCACAGACACTCTAGTTGGAACGCAGGAACGAGCCCTGCTGCAAAGTATTGCATCAAAAATTGTAATTACACGCCCCTGTTAGACAGGGGCAGAAAAATTGGGCCTTAGGCACTGGTGCTGGTGCCACAACACTGCAACCCCTCACAGACACTCTAGTTGGAACGCAGGAACGAGCCCTGCTGCAAAGTATTGCATCAAAAATTGTAATTACACGCCCCTGTTAGACAGGGGCAGAAAAATTGGGCCTTAGGCACTGGTGGTGGCGCCCAGAACCAAAAATGTTCTTACAAGCTATCAGCGTGATGATTGAGGAGGAAGAGGATAATTACTCAGGGATAGTCACTCAGCATCAGCATAGGCAGTCTTTGAAGGGATCTGAGATTTCAAAAAAAATTATTCAGTTACATCAGCATCAGGTGCTTGGTAGCTGGTGGTGATCCAAGACTGATTCATTTTTATGAAGGTCAGCCGATCGACCGAGTCGGTGGACAGACGCACCCTGTGATCGGTTACCATGCCTCCAGCAGCACTGAATGTGCGTTCCGAAAGAACGCTGGATGCAGGACAGGCCAGTAGCTCAATTGCATACTGTGCAAGCTCTGGCCAGTGATCCATCCTCAAGACCCAGTAACCCAGAGGATTTTCGGTGGGAAAGGTGTCCAAGTCTGATCTTGCCCCTAGGTATTCCTGCACCATGTAAAACAGACGCTGGCGATGGTTGCTGGAACCGATCATACCTTGGGGCTGCGGACCAAAAAATTGTCTGAACGCATCGGTCAGACGGCCACCTTCTCCACCGCTCCTTCTTTGACTGACCGAAGCCTCAGCAACACGTTGTCCAGAAACAGGAGTTTGTAACCTCCCAGTCTCTGGGAACGCGTTACACAGACCTTTCTGCAAGGCCTCCCGAAGATGTTTCATCCTCTGCTCCCTCTGCGATGGCAAGATAAGGTCCGCAACCTTACCCTTGTAACGTGGATCAAGGAGGGTTGCCAGCCAGTATTGGTCCTTCTCCTTGATACCACGAATACGAGGATCCTTACGCAGGCTTTGCAGGATCAGGGAGGCCATGCAGCGTAGGTTTGCTGAGGCATTCGGTCCGGAGTCCTCTGGGTCACTAAGGACGACAACGTCCGCAGCCACCTCCTCCCAGCCACGTACAAGTCCATGTGTTCCTTGGGACTGATCCCTTAAAGACTGCTGCTGATGCTGAGTGCCAGGCTCCACCTCCATACTGACACAATCTTCCTCCTCCTCCTCCTCCTCCTCGTCCTCTTCCTGTGTGATCGGCGGGCACGCAGGAACACTGTCTGGATAAAGGGGGCCTTGAGAGCTAAGGAAGTCCTCCTCTTCCTGCCTCTGTTCTGCCTCAAGTGCCCTGTCCATTATTCCACGCAGCGTGTGCTCCAACAGGTGGACAAGGGGGACAGTGTCACTGATGCATGCACTGTCAGTGCTCACCATCCTCGTGGCCTCCTCGAATGGTGACAGGACAGTGCATGCATCCCTGATCATGGCCCACTGGCGTGGGGAAAAAAAAACCAAGCTCCCCTGACCCTGTCCTGGTGCCATAGTCGCACAGGTACTCATTGATGGCCCTCTGCTGCATGTGCAGCCGCTGCAGCATGGCCAACGTTGAGTTCCACCTGGTGGGCATGTCACAGATTAGGCGGTTCTTGGGCAGGTTAAACTCCTTTTGGAGGTCCGTCAGCCGAGCACTGGCATTATATGACCGGCGGAAATGCACACAGACTTTCCTGGCCTGCCTCAGGACATCCTGTAAGCCCGGGTACCTGCCCAAGAACCGCTGCACCACCAAGTTAAGGACGTGAGCCAAACAGGGCACATGGGTCAGTTGTCCCTGTCGGAGGGCAGAGAGGAGGTTGGTGCCATTGTCGCAAACCACCATTCCTGCCTTAAGTTGGCGTGGCATCAACCACCTCTGAACCTGCCCCTGCAGAGCTGACAGAACCTCTGCCCCAGTGTGGCTCCTGTCCCCCAAGCACACCAGCTCAAGCACCGCATGGCATCTTTTGGCCTGCGTACTTGCGTAGCCCCTTGAACGCCTACGGAGCACCGCTGGTTCCGAGGAAGAGGCCATGGAGGAAGAAGAGGAGGGGGTGGAGGAGAGAGGTGTGTCACAATCAGCATTTTGGAGGCGTGGTGGCGGAACAACCTCCAACACTACTGCACCTTGTCCTGCATCCTTCCCAGCTGCCAGCAAAATCACCCAATGCGCCGTGAAACTTAGGTAACGTCCCTGTCCATGCCTGCTGGACCATGAGTCAGCGGTAATATGCACCTTACCACTGACCGCCCTGTCCAGCGAGGCATGGACATTGCCTTCCACATGCCGGTAGAGAGCCGGAATCGCCTTCCGTGAGAAAAAGTGGCGTTTGGGTACCTGCCACTGAGGAACCGCACATTCCACAAACTCACGGAAGGGGGCAGAGTCTACCAACTGAAAAGGCAGCAGTTGAAGTGCTAGCAATTTTGCCAAGCTAGCATTCAACCGCTGGGCATGTGGATGGTTGGGAGCAAACTTCTTTCGGCGGTGCAGCAGCTGGGGCAGGGAAATTTGCCTGGTACAATCTGACGTCGGTGTACCAAAAGCAGATTGCCCACAAGTACTTGGCTGTGACACACCTAATTCTACACCTTCATTCCTCTCACTGCAGGTCTCAGAGAGGACTGGAGGTCTAGTGGGGTTGGAAATCTCAGCTGATGAGGAGCAAGGAGAGATCCTCTTTGTTCTTTGGTGTGGGTCTTTTAGATACGCTTGCCAACGAACTGCATGGCAGGTCAACATATGTCTGGTCAAGCATGTGGTACCCAAGCGGGAGATGTTTTGGCCACGCGAGATACGCTTGAGACATATGTTGCAAATAGCAGCGGTGCGATCTGATGCACTCGTCTCAAAAAAGGCCCACACCAAAGAACTTTTTGAATAACGCGCAGAGACTGCAGCGCCCTGCACATGTGGAGCTTTGGGGTGTGATGCAGTCAATGTGCTGCCCTTAGGCTGGCCCCTGGAGGGCATCCTGCCTTGTTGGTGATGTGCCGCCTCCTCCTCTTCCTCCTCCTCCTCCTCCTCTCTCCTATCAGGCACCCACTTTGAGTCAGTGACCTTATCATCCCCTCCCTCCTCATCACTGGAGCAAACCTGGCAGTATGCTGCAGCAGGGGGAGCATGACTGCCAGATTGCTGTCCTTCTTGGGCACCCCCTCTGTCCGTGCTCATGTTACTGCCTTCATCGAGCTCAGTATCATCATCAGAGCCTTCCAAACGCTGGGCATCCTCCTGGAGCATGTACCCAACACTGTGGTCAAACAGTTCGAGGGAATCCTCAAGAGGACATGGTGGAGCTAGGGAAGGAGTCACTGATGACATTGAGCTGAGGGAAGAGGCCGCTGCTTTGCCAGACAAAGCACCCTGGGCATGGGTGAGAGAGGATGAGGAGGATGAGGACGGCTTGGTCATCCACTCGACCAAGTCTTCCGCATGTTGCGGCTCAACACGGCCAGCTGCTGAAAAAAAGGCCAAGCGTGTCCCATGGCCACGTGCTGATGAGGATGCACCGTCTCCACGACCAGCACTAGACACAGAGCCTGCTTGCCCTCTCTTATTGGGTTGTGACTGTCTGCCTCTCCTTCTTGGCCTTCCAGACATACTAATGGCCTGTAGCTGCACTAAGCTGGGATAGAACACCTGTAATTTTCTTCAGGTAGCTTTATATACTGTAACCAGACAAGCCTGCCTGTCAGTAGGAAGATAACAGGAACGGATCTAGCTGAACACTGTGAGCAGGACGCACTGTACTAAATGTAAATAGTCTAGCTGCCTGACCGTGGTACTAATAGGATCAAATAGAACACCTGTAATTTTCTTCATTTAGCTTTATATACTGTAACCAGACAAGCCTGCCTGTCAGTAGGAAGATAACAGGAACGGATCTAGCTGAACACTGTGAGCAGGACGCACTGCACTAAATGTAAATAGTCTAGAAGATAACAGGAATGGATCTAGCTGAACACTGTGAGCAGGACGCACTGCACTAAATGTAAATAGTCTAGAAGATAACAGGAACGGATCTAGCTGAACACTGTGAGCAGGACGCACTGCACTAAATGTAAATAGTCTAGAAGATAACAGGAACGGATCTAGCTGAACACTGTGAGCAGGACGCACTGCACTAAATGTAAATAGTCTAGAAGATAACAGGAACGGATCTAGCTGAACACTGTGAGCAGGACGCACTGCACTAAATGTAAATAGTCTGGAAGATAACAGGAACGGATCTAGCTGAACACTGTGAGCAGGACGCACTGCACTAAATGTAAATAGTCTGGAAGATAACAGGAACGGATCTAGCTGAACACTGTGAGCAGGACGCACTGCACTAAATGTAAATAGTCTAGAAGATAACAGGAACGGATCTAGCTAAACTGAATACAGTGTATATATATATATGCAACACCTGGGATGCATATATATACACAATACACTGTAAGTGCAGCTAACTGACTGACTGTTCTGCCTAATCTATCTAACTCAAATGACACTGTCTCTCTCTCTCTCTATCTCTCAGCACACCGGAACACACACTACACAGGGCCGCCGTGCAGGCGGCCTTATATAGTGTGGGGCGTGTACTAAATCCCCTGAGCCATAATTGGCCAAAGCCACCCTGGCTTTGGCCAATTACAGCTCTCTCTACTGACGGCGCTGTGATTGGCCAAGCATGCGGGTCATAGTGCATGCTTGGCCAATCATCAGCCAGCAATGCACTGCGATGCCGCAGTGAATTATGGGCCGTGATGCGCCACACGAATTTGGCGCGAACGGCCCATATCGTTCGCAATTCGACGGACGGTCGAACAGCCGATGTTCGAGTCGAACATGAAGCTCATCCCTACTATTCATATAAGCCTTTAAAATTAGCACTTTTGATTTCTCCAATGGACTTTGAAAGGGTGTTCCGCGGCTTTCGAATTTGCCGCGAACACCCTAAATTGTTCGCTGTTCGGCAAACTGGCGAACAGCCAGTCGAGCCGATAAACTCGAAGCTCATCCCTAGTGACTTGATAAGTAGTTCTGTGCTCATTATGTGCTTAAATAGTGTGCCCCCTAGTAGATGTGCACTCACCCTTGGGATTGGACCAACTATTGCTAGTTAGGTCAAATGCTTGTGTAGGGCGACCCCTGTAGATATCCTCTGGACCATTGGTTGACTATGATGAATGTTCCTCATATAGATGGATACAATAGAGAAAACCTCATTGTGCAGTACCGTTTAAAATTAACTTTTATTCCAAAGAATTAAAAGATATTCAACTCACATGTATAAATGCCTGATATCCTGGCACCCGGAGTGAACAGCAGGTAAAAATATCATCCGTGATCTACCTGATCAGTTCATGCAGTGAAGGACTGGATTGTATGGGCAGAAGTTGTCACGATCACGTGACTCAACCTCTATGCATTTCAGCCTATCAGATTGGCCATCCTCAGGAAGTTACCAGCAAAAGAGGCCAAAATACCAACAACAAAGGGGGGAGATACGAGGGGAAAGGAAGGATGGGGGTAGGGAGGAGAGGGAAATGATTTGCTATTCCCGGACAGACGGGCGGTGGTCCTCAGGAAAGTAATAGAGTAACATGAGTAGTATAAAGTTTATGACATACAACGTATGAGGGCTGAACTCCCCAGAAAAAGACATATGGTCCTACGAGAGATAGAAAGAAATGCTGCAGAGATAGTATTCCTACAAGAGACATATATTGCACAGGATACAAATGTAAAGTTATTTTCAAAGAAAATCCCAACATGGTATTATGGTGATTCCCCAATTAGGAGGGCAAAAGGAGTAGCAATTGGCTTTGGGAAAAATTTTAATTTTATAGTAGCAGAGAGAAAAGTCGACCCAGATGGACACTTTCTTTTTATGAGAGGGACCCTATTGGATACAAAATACATGTTTGCAAATTTATATTGCCCTAACGGGAATCCTAGAAAATACTTGATAAAAATACATGGAATTTAAACAGGGCAAACTGATACTGGCTGGAGATTTTAATATCTTCATAGAGCATAAAATAGACAGTACGTCTGTAGTACCAGATAGAGGACATAAACCGCTAAGAAGGATTAAAAAAAAACTACATGAACACCAATTGGTAGACATTTGGAGAATTCAACATCTGAATACAAAGGACTACACATTCAATTCAGCTGTTCATGGTACATACTCCAGGTTGGATTACATCTTAGTGGAGCATATTACTGGAGGATGTAATGGAATCAATGATAGGAACAACAACAGTGCTGGATCACACACCAGTGGTAATGAAGATGAAATTACAAGGAGAAACCTATGTGAAAGCCCCATGGAGACTAAATGAGGATCTAATAGACGATAAGGAAATAGAGAACAAACAGATCGATCAGTATTTTTTGAAGAATGAGATCCCAGAAACAACAAAGCAACAATATGGGAAGCACATAAAACGGTTTTAAGAGGAACATTGATCTCCATAGGGGCAAGCAAAAAGAGGGAGAGAGAAAAAACATGGAGAAAACGATAAAAGAAATATACGACATAGAAAAAAGACACAAAAAGCTGCGCTGGGGTTATGACGTAGCGTGCGTCACGGAGGGAGGGAGGAGAGCGTGTCACCCGGAGGAGGAAGCGGGCTCTCCCAGGATCTCCGCTGTATGTGACCCCTCCCCAAACTGATGAGCTGCGTGAAGAGAGCTATGCACTGTCCCAGGAAGGAAAGGAAGACCCCCTGAAGGCGCTGTGGAGCGGTCCCGTAAGGAGGAGAATGTGAACAAGCCTCCGCATACCTACCGAGCGATCCCGGCGAGGAAGAAGGGAAGTGACTGGGCTGACAAGCTCAGAGGTGGACGGCGATCGTAGGAGCTTGGGTTGGTCTGTGGTCCCTGGAGAAAAAAGAACAACAGTGGCGCCACTCTAAGTGCAGTATTAAAAACGAATTTTAATATATCTTTAAAATCTGGTACTCACAAAGGTACATGTAAATGAGCGTGTAGAGTAAGATTGATAGTGCCAGGTGTCCCAAATGAGTTGTCCAGTCATATCATGCGGTGGCGTTCTGACAGGCTGCGCTGCAGGATGTTCGCTCTGTCCTGCCGCTGGAACGCACTGTTTTCGATCCGGGGGACGGAGTCACTTCCGGGTCCGTGCAGGGATAAACTTGATTGGCAGACTGATGGGCATAGGCGACGCGTTTGCGGAGCTACGCTCCTTCCTCAGGCCTAACGTGACCTGTGATAGGTCAGAACTAATATAGTCTAAAGCGAGCTGTGATTGGAGGGAAGGGGCATCTGTCAGACTCAGGCTTACAACTGTGTGTTGCCGCTGTGTAATGAAGTAAATGACATGACGTAAATAGGATGCCTATGTGTTTTGAGAATGAGAGAAATACAAAATTTAAAAGAGAGAAAGAAAAGAGTACAAAGAACAGAAGAAAATGATATATGGAAGATGATGAACATGCAAATGCGGATAAAGATGATAGATAGTAAGAATGGTAGAAAAATTAATGATGATAGAAATAATAAGAATAATAAAAATAAAAATAAAAATAAATGAAATTGAAATAAATATACAAATAAGATTTAAATAAAGATAAAAATAGAGCAAAAAATGAAAATAAATATAAACTTGAAAAAAATGAAAATAAAAATAAAAATAATAATAATAATAAGTGTGAAAATAAAAATAAATTAAAAATAAAAATAAAAATAAAAATAAAAATAATAATAATAATAAAAATACAAATAAAAATAAAATTAAAATAAAAATAAAAAAGTGAGAATGAATTGGGATGAAGTTGAATGATGTGAGGATGTAAATACAAGTACAATGAAATTAATTAGATAGAAAAATAATAGTAAAAAATTAATAGTAAAAAATTACAAATGTTTGAAGAATAAAAAAATGGAGGTGGATATGTGACGGGAATGATAGAATTTATATAGAAATAAATTTAGAGATGTAATAGGCAGTGTAAGTGGCATTGATTGTGCGCATATTCTTGAGAAATAAAAATTGATTAATAATTTATAATTATCAAACATTACCCTAAAAGTTGGCTACATGAGATTGGGCATAGCAAATGCATATTTTACAAATCATTCTTATACACTAGGGGTTGTGCTGAGAAAAGCATGAGTATGATACACCTATGTATATACACACCTGCACACATACACATACATATTACACATGTGCACATGTAAATACACGCATAAACAAACACACACACATGCCCACCTAAAAACATGGACATACCTGTGCATTTGTTAATGGAAATGAAATGATGAATAAGAGACGTTTAAAACATAAAAAATAAAAATTGGTAAAAAAGTGTACTAACTGGCTAGAAGGTGGTGCTCAAGCACAACATGATGACCACATCACAATGGCAAAGACAAAGAGCCTAAAATGTGATAATACAAGAATGCCCAACACAACCTAAAACGTAAGAAAGACGAGTATGTTGAGATTGTCCAACAACCAACGGAGGGGACAGAGAGAAGTCAAATGAGACTACTCGTCTCTATCTCCTCGTTAAGTCCTCCAGGAGCCAGAGAGTCAAGGGTGTATATCCAGTACGTTTCCCTCTGGCAGAGACGTTTATAACGCTCTGCCAGTGGGAACGTACCGGGGATGGATTCAATGATCCAGACTCTGAGGCCCAATGAGGAATGATCATGTTTTTTAAGGAAATGGAGGGGAACACTGTGATGATCATCTCCTGCCTCAACGAGGCGGCGGTGCTCACCAAACCTCTTTCTCAGGGTGCGTATGGTGCGGCCTACATAATATAACCCACATGGACAAGTCAAGCAATATATAACAAATTCTGTAGAACAATTGTAGAAGTTGCTAATCTGGTATGTCTGACCTTTGTAAGCGAATTCTTTTTGGCCATGATGGACATGCTTACACGTGAGGCACAATTTTTTGCGGCACTGATACATTCCAATTAGAGGAATGAGACAGGGTGATATTGTTTTAGAACTTTGTTGTCCTTTGTAGGGCTGAAACAACTAATCGATTAATCGACAACTAATCGATTATGAAAATAGTTGTCAACTATTTTCATAATCGAATAATCGGCCAGCCGATTATATGGCCTGCATACAGAATGCATTATTTGTTTACATATCAGGAAATACAGTGCAGCACACATACAGCTCAGTACACCACCCATACATGTCAGGAAGTGCCTGAGAACTTGTGAATGTGAATGTGTGAGGAGCAATGCCTCATGGAACATGTAGTCCTGGGCAGGAAGTGAGTGGGTCTAAAAGCAGAAGTTTTTTTTACCTTGCTATAGGGGCACATTATACTATAATTTGCAGCACTCTAAAGGCAGGAGGAGCCAGAGGCATCGGTGGGGGACCCCAGAAGAGAAGAATCGGGGATGCTCTGTGCAAAACCATTACACAGAGCAGGTAAGTATACCATGTTTGTTTTAAAAAAAATATGACTTTAAAGACTGTGCAGGGAAAATCAGCATCTGAACCCAGAGAAGGTGGAGGCTGATAGACTGGAGGTAATAGAAGGCATTACTATTACATTTAAAGTAAACTTTTACATGGAGGCAAGCCACATTATGTGGGAGTAGGGCACATTTCAAGGAGGCAGGGCACATTACGTGGGAGCAGGGCACATTACATGTGCCCCAGTGTAAATGGGGTCTAAATAAAAAATGCGATCTCTGAGTCTGATGATATTTACCAGATTTAACCTCCAATAGTATATACAGTATATCTCTTCTGTCTGTTATTCTCAGAGTGGATTCGAGATTTTGCTCCCTAATCATATAGTTATTTATATTTACCACTGCATATAGATTTTGAAGAATAAATTGCCTTTTTTTAAACTTTACATATTAAATTATACACCACACTTTTTTTAAGGTTATTATCCGATTAATCGATTAATCGAAGCAATAATCGGCCAACTAATCGATTATGAAAATAATCGTTAGTTGCAGCCCTAGTCCTTTGTATTTACTGGGGGCTACCAGGTTTTTGATATTCCTTGTCTTCCGATAGGTAAACTTTGGTTTGGGGGTAATTATGGATTTCAAATGTGGATCCTGACACAGAATCGACCAGTGTTTAATGAAAATACGTTCCATGGCTTTATATCTGGAATGGAACTGAGTCACAAACCGAACCGGCTGTGCTTCAGGTTGGATGATAGCACTGGCGGATGTGGATGGTTCTGCCAGATAGAAATCGAAGGCTTCATTTATGAGTTGAGGCGGAAAAGCTTCAACTCATAAATGAAGCCTTCGATTTCTATCTGGCAGAACCATCCACATCCGCCAGTGCTATCATCCAACCTGAAGCACAGCCGGTTCGGTTTGTGACTCAGTTCCATTCCAGATATAAAGCCATGGAACGTATTTTCATTAAACACTGGTCGATTCTGTGTCAGGATCCACATTTGAAATCCATAATTACCCCCAAACCAAAGTTTACCTATCGGAAGACAAGGAATATCAAAAACCTGGTAGCCCCCAGTAAATACAAAGGACAACAAAGTTCTAAAACAATATCACCCTGTCTCATTCCTCTAATTGGAATGTATCAGTGCCGCAAAAAATTGTGCCTCACGTGTAAGCATGTCCATCATGGCCAAAAAGAATTCGCTTACAAAGGTCAGACATACCAGATTAGCAACTTCTACAATTGTTCTACAGAATTTGTTATATATTGCTTGACTTGTCCATGTGGGTTATATTATGTAGGCCGCACCATACGCACCCTGAGAAAGAGGTTTGGTGAGC
The DNA here is from genome assembly GCA_037952925.1 of Lithobates clamitans. Lineage (NCBI taxonomy): Eukaryota > Metazoa > Chordata > Amphibia > Anura > Ranidae > Lithobates > Lithobates clamitans. Next base: position 440,486 of record JBBGZY010000813.1, read on the forward strand.
ACCGCCGCCTCGTTGAGGCAGGAGATGATCATCACAGTGTTCCCCTCCATTTCCTTAAAAAACATGATCATTCCTCATTGGGCCTCAGAGTCTGGATCATTGAATCCATCCCCGGTACGTTCCCACTGGCAGAGCGTTATAAACGTCTCTGCCAGAGGGAAACGTACTGGATATACACCCTTGACTCTCTGGCTCCTGGAGGACTTAACGAGGAGATAGAGACGAGTAGTCTCATTTGACTTCTCTCTCAGTCCCCTCCGTTGGTTGTTGGACAATCTCAACATACTCGTCTTTCTTACGTTTTAGGTTGTGTTGGGCATTCTTGTATTATCACATTTTAGGCTCTTTGTCTTTGCCATTGTGATGTGGTCATCATGTTGTGCTTGAGCACCACCTTCTAGCCAGTTAGTACACTTTTTTACCAATTTTTATTTTTTATGTTTTAAACATCTCTTATTCATCATTTCATTTCCATTAACAAATGCACAGGTATGTCCATGTTTTTAGGTGGGCATGTGTGTGTGTTTGTTTATGCGTGTATTTACATGTGCACATGTGTAATATGTATGTGTATGTGTGCAGGTGTGTATATACATAGGTGTATCATACTCATGCTTTTCTCAGCACAACCCCTAGTGTATAAGAATGATTTGTAAAATATGCATTTGCTATGCCCAATCTCATGTAGCCAACTTTTAGGGTAATGTTTGATAATTATAAATTATTAATCAATTTTTATTTCTCAAGAATATGCGCACAATCAATGCCACTTACACTGCCTATTACATCTCTAAATTTATTTCTATATAAATTCTATCATTCCCGTCACATATCCACCTCCATTTTTTTATTCTTCAAACATTTGTAATTTTTTACTATTAATTTTTTACTATTATTTTTCTATCTAATTAATTTCATTGTACTTGTATTTACATCCTCACATCATTCAACTTCATCCCAATTCATTCTCACTTTTTTATTTTTATTTTTATTTTATTTTTATTTTTATTTTTATTATTATTATTATTTTTATTTTTATTTTTATTTTTATTTTTAATTTATTTTTATTTTCACACTTATTATTATTATTATTTTTATTTTTTATTTATTTTTATTTTCACACTTATTATTATTATTATTTTTATTTTCATTTTTTTCAAGTTTATATTTATTTTCATTTTTTGCTCTATTTTTATCTTTATTTAAATCTTATTTGTATATTTATTTCAATTTCATTTATTCTTATTTTTATTTTTATTTTTATTATTCTTATTATTTCTATCATCATTAATTTTTCTACCATTCTTACTATCTATCATCTTTATCCGCATTTGCATGTTCATCATCTTCCATATATCATTTTCTTCTGTTCTTTGTACTCTTTTCTTTCTCTCTTTTAAATTTTGTATTTCTCTCATTCTCAAAACACATAGGCATCCTATTTACGTCATGTCATTTACTTCATTACACAGCGGCAACACACAGTTGTAAGCCTGAGTCTGACAGACGCCCCTTCCCTCCAATCACAGCTCGCTTTAGACTATATTAGTTCTGACCTATCACAGGTCACGTTAGGCCTGAGGAAGGAGCGTAGCTCCGCAAACGCGTCGCCTATGCCCATCAGTCTGCCAATCAAGTTTATCCCTGCACGGACCCGGAAGTGACTCCGTCCCCCGGATCGAAAACAGTGCGTTCCAGCGGCAGGACAGAGCGAACATCCTGCAGCGCAGCCTGTCAGAACGCCACCGCATGATATGACTGGACAACTCATTTGGGACACCTGGCACTATCAATCTTACTCTACACGCTCATTTACATGTACCTTTGTGAGTACCAGATTTTAAAGATATATTAAAATTCGTTTTTAATACTGCACTTAGAGTGGCGCCACTGTTGTTCTTTTTTCTCCAGCATCCAGAGGATTGCTTCATCCTTATCCACAGGGCTGCCTTCTACAGTTGCTTCCCATGGACTTTAATTTAACTCACTCTATTTAGTTTTATTTGGACTTTAGCAGCTCAGAGTCTGCTTGTTTATAGCTCTTACAATTTACCAATTATTTCTTTGTGGAAATATCTTTTAGCAGTTATCCTCTCTGTAATATAGCTATATATGTATATATATGTGTTTTTGGGGTTCCAACTGTTTTATATTGGTTGGGTGCAGCGCTCACATGTACATATTGTTTGTGGTCTGTGGTCCCCCCCGCCCCTGTACCTCCCCCTAGGCGAGATACCAGATAGCATGGAGTGTGCTCAGTAACGAACATCCGATGCCCAGGACTCTGGTAAAGTACAAGCAAATTTTCTTTCTTGTCTTCCCTACTTTGTTGTATACTGATGCAGCGGAACGCGAGGATCCGAGGGGAAATAGGAGAAGGTAATGAAATAACAATACTGTCCTGCTGATTTAAACAAAGGAAATTTGTATGCATCTGAAACATTGAATGATGGGATATGCTGTATAGTGACTTATATAGTGGAGAAATGTGGTGAAAAGGAGAAGAATATAAGTGGCAAGAAATCTCTGATATACATCCCACCTAAGAACACTAAAACGTAAAGAAACATTAGACAAATTGTATGGACGGTCGGTAAGGAAGGACTGTAATAACGCCATATATCTGAAAGGGGGATTAAAGGAGGTTAGGAGTGAGGAGAGATGGATTGAGAGCATCTCTAAGTGGGGGAGCAGCGAGGTGAATTTTTTTTTTTTTTCTTTTCCCTTTCTGGCATAAAATCGTAATCTCCTGATCCACTGCGAATACTGTAAGGAGAAGAAACAGGCTTGGTAGGAAACAAGGTCCTTAAGAGACCCCCGGGGGTTAAATATACCCCCCTCCCTCATCTTTTTCCCCTCCACCTCTCCGGTGGCCTCTCCCACAGGGGGAGGTAGTAGGTTGAATTAAAAGCTGGGGAAACAAACAGGAGGGGTAAGAAAGAGGGGAACGATGAATAAAGCAGCAGCTAAGTCAGGAAAAGGGGGAGTACCTAAAACCCCAAAGGACAAGACCGCTGGCAGTACAATACAACAATACATGTCCCAAGGAGCCAGTCCAAGAGGGGGGGACCTAGAGGCCCAAGGAGGATCAAGGACAGGGAGTAAAGGGGGAACCCCAAATAAAGGGGAAGATAAGAAGGCGCAATCAAGAGAGAACTCCTTAATGGAAGGAGAAATGGAAACGAGCCGAAGGGAAGAGAGAAGAACAAGTACCCAGATGCTTTCTAAAGAGGAATTGAGTAATATGCTCCAAAAAATGGAGAATGCTATAAAATCAGAAATTGGCCTGGTGAGAGCAGACCTGGGAAGCCTCTTAGAAAGAGTAGAAATAACTGAGAAAAAAACGATGAACTAGACCTGGAGTTGAGGAACCTTAAAGAGCAATTAAAGATATCTAGACAAAATCAGAAGATAATTCTCTATAAGATCGAGGATCAGGAAAACCGTGATAGAAGGCAGAATTTAAGACTCCGCTCTGTTCCAGAAAATAAAGGAGAAGATCTTAGGAAGATAGCCTCTGCAATTTTGGGCCCACTCCTTGGAGAAGACGCTGGAGAATTCCCCAAGATAGAAAGGATACACCGAGTCAGAAGATTATATAATAAAGATCCCCAGAGGCCTCGCGATGTAATAATCAGATTTAGATTTTTTGAAGATAAAGTGGCAATTCTATCTAAATTGAGAATTAAACCTCCTCTAAATTTTGAAGGATCTGAGATTCAGGTGTATACGGATCTTGCATCCGAAACACTAGCCAGGAGAAAACTCCTGAAACCTCTGTTGGACCTGATGAGAGGTCAGAACATAAAATACAGCTGGGGATTCCCGGCTTGTTTAATGGGATATAGGGATGGAAGGTCAGCAAGATTAAGGTTCCCTGAAGAATTGAAGGACTTTTGTGATAAACTGAACATACAAGTGCCAAAATTGCCGGGCTGGGAGGAAGAGTAATCTGGACTCGCTTGGGGGGGGAGGGGTGGGGAGTGTGGGAGAAGTATGAGGGGGTGTAGAGTGATAAGGGGAAGAAAAGGGGGATAAAAGGAAATATGAAAAAGGCTTGTCAGGGAGAGGGGTGGAGCAGTAGAGAAGAATGGGGGAGGAGCCAACGTGGACGCCGGTTCACCCCTTCTTGTTAATACCACCATATAGGAAGGGGTGAGAGGCACGCTCAAAGTCCCACCTCAAAATAGGAGATTCACAACGCTCTATGGTATCCATAGCGCTTGGTGAATAGGGGGCCAAAGGGTGGCCGGGGAGAGGGATGGGAGAGGGGGAGGGATGGGAGAAGGGGAGGGAGGGGGGGGAAGGGGGGTGGAAAGGGAGTCTGTGCACTGGGTTAAAAAAATCTAAGGTTAATACAGTAAAGCAAGTTCAATACAAGAAATATGCAATGAGATGAGGAAGCTAAATTTTATGACCTATAATTAGGGATGAGCCGAACACCCCCCGGTTCAGTTCGCACCAGAACCTGCGAACGGACCGAAAGTTCGCACAAACGTTAGAACCCCATTGACGTCTATGGGACTCGAACATTCGAAATCAAAAGTGCTCATTTTAAAGGCTAATTTGCATGGTATTGTCCTAAAAAGGGTTTGGGGACCCGGGTCCTACCCCAGGGGACATGTATCAATGCAAAAAAAACTTTTAAAAACGGCCGTTTTTTCGGAAGCAGTGATTTTAATGATGCTTAAAGTAAAAAAAAAAAAGTGAAATATTCCTTTAAATATCGTACCTGGGGGGTGTCTATAGTATGCCTGTAAAGTGACGCGTGTTTCCCGTGTTTAGAACAGTCCCTGCACCAAATGTCATTTTTAAAGGAAAAAATCTCATTTAAAACTGCTTGCGGGTTTAATGTCATGTCGGGTCATGGCAAAATGGATGAAAATCAGTGAGACAAACGGCATGGGTACCCCCCAGTCCATTACCGGGTACATTTTTAACGTGTTTAGCTCCAGCCAAAAAATCTTTTTTAAGCTTTTTGGAAAACATAGGGAAGGGTTATCACCCCTGTGACATTTGTTTTGCTGTCTTTCCTCCTCTTCAGAAGATTTCACCTCACTTTTTGTCTCAATGAAAAATGTTTTTTGAAAATTTGGGTTTTTTTGTGGAACAAGGATTGGAAAGCATCAGTGGAAAGGAGAAATTGTTTTCCCATATTAACTCTTACAGGAGAGAATTTCCCTTCCTAGGGGTAGATTTCATCTCACTTCCTGTTGTCTCCTTCCGTTTGCAAGTAGGAGTCGTTTGTAAGTTAGATGTTTGAAAGTAGGGTCCTGCCCTATATACTCAGCAGAAATTTGGGCCTTAGGTGTTGCTGTGGCCACAACACTGTAAGCCCTCACAGGGCCCTGCTGTGAAATATTAGATCAAGAATTGTAATTACATGCCCCTGTTGAACAGGAGCTGAAAAATTAGGCCTTAGGCACTGGTGCTGGTGCCACAACACTGCAACCCCTCACAGACACTCTAGTTGGAACGCAGGAACGAGCCCTGCTGCAAAGTATTGCATCAAAAATTGTAATTACACACCCCTGTTAGACAGGGGCAGAAAAATTGGGCCTTAGGCACTGGTGCTGGTGCCACAACACTGCAACCCCTCACAGACACTCTAGTTGGAATGCAGGAACGAGCCCTGCTGCAAAGTATTGCATCAAAAATTGTAATTACACAGCCCTGTTAGACAGGGGCAGAAAAATTGGGCCTTAGGCACTGGTGCTGGTGCCACAACACTGCAACCCCTCACAGACACTCTAGTTGGAATGCAGGAATGAGCCCTGCTGCAAAGTATTACATCAAAAATTGTAATTACACGCCCCTGTTAAACAGGGGCTGAAAAATTGTGCCTTAGGCACTGGTGGTGGCGCCCAGAACCAAAAATGTTCTTACAAGCTATCAGCGTGATGATTGAGGAGGAAGAGGATAATTACTCAGGGATAGTCACTCAGCATCAGCATAGGCAGTCTTTGAAGGGATCTGAGATTTCAAAAAAAATTATTCGGTTACATCAGCATCAGGTGCTTGGTAGCTGGTGGTGATCCAAGACTGATTCATTTTTATGAAGGTCAGTCGATCGACCGAGTCGGTGGACAGACGCACCCTGTGATCGGTTACCACGCCTCCAGCAGCACTGAATGTGCATTCCGAAAGAACGCTGGATGCAGGACAGGCCAGTAGCTCAATTGCATACTGTGCAAGCTCTGGCCAGTGATCCATCCTCAAGACCCAGTAACCCAGAGGATTTTCAGTGGGAAAGATGTCCAAGTCTGATCTTGCCCCTAGGTATTCCTGCACCATGTAAAACAGACGCTGGCGATGATTGCTGGAACCGATCATACCTTGGGGCTGCGGACCAAAAAATTGTCTGAACGCATCGGTCAGTCGGCCATCTTCTCCACCGCTTCTTCTTTGACTGACCGAAGCCTCTGCAACACGTTGTCCAGAAACAGGAGTTTGTAACCTCCCAGTCTCTGGGAACGCACTGCACAGACCTTTCTGCAAGGCCTCCCGAAGATGTTTCATCCTCTGCTCCCTCTGCGATGGCAAGATAAGGTCCGCAACCTTACCCTTGTAACGTGGATCAAGGAGGGTTGCCAGCCAGTATTGGTCCTTCTCCTTGATACCACGAATACGAGGATCCTTACGCAGGCTTTGCAGGATCAGGGAGGCCATGCAGCGTAGGTTTGCTGAGGCATTCGGTCCGGAGTCCTCTGGGTCACTAAGGACGACAACGTCCGCAGCCACCTCCTCCCAGCCACGTACAAGTCCATGTGTTTCTTGGGACTGATCCCTTAAAGACTGCTGCTGATGCTGAGTGCCAGGCTCCACCTCCATACTGACACAATCTTCCTCCTCCTCCTCCTCGTCCTCTTCCTGTGTGATCGGCGGGCACGCAGGAACACTGTCTGGATAAAGGGGGCCTTGAGAGCTAAGGAAGTCCTCCTCTTCCTGCCTCTGTTCTGCCTCAAGTGCCCTGTCCATTATTCCACGCAGCGTGTGCTCCAACAGGTGGACAAGGGGGACAGTGTCACTGATGCATGCACTGTCACTGCTCACCATCCTCGTGGCCTCCTCGAATGGTGACAGGACAGTGCATGCATCCCTGATCATGGCCCACTGGCATGGGGAAAAAAAAACAAGCTCCCCTGACCCTGTCCTGGTGCCATAGTTGCACAGGTACTCATTGATGGCCCTCTGCTGCGTGTGCAGCCGCTGCAGCATGGCCAACGTTGAGTTCCACCTGGTGGGCATGTCACAGATTAGGTTCTTGGGCAGGTTAAACTCCTTTTGGAGGTCCGTCAGCCGAGCACTGGCATTATATGACCGGCGGAAATGCACACAGACTTTCCTGGCCTGCTTCAGGACATCCTGTAAGCCCGGGTACCTGCTCAAGAACCGCTGCACCACCAAGTTAAGGACATGAGCCAAACAGGGCACATGGGTCATTTGTCCCTGTCGGAGGGCAGAGAGGAGGTTGGTGCCATTGTCGCAAACCACCATTCCTGCCTTAAGTTGGCATGGCGTCAACCACCTCTGAACCTGCCCCTGCAGAGCTGACAGAACCTCTGCCCCAGTGTGGCTCCTGTCCCCCAAGCACACCAGCTCAAGCACCGCATGGCATCTTTTGGCCTGTGTACTTGCGTAGCCTCTTGAACGACTACGGAGCACCGCTGGTTCCGAGGAAGAGGCCATGGAGGAAGAAGAAGAGGAGGGGGTGGAGGAGAGAGGTGTGTCACAATCAGCATTTTGGAGGCGTGGTGGCGGAACAACCTCCAACACTACTGCACCTTGTCCTGCATCCTTCCCAGCTGCCAGCAGAGTCACCCAATGCACCGTGAAACTTAGGTAACATCCCTGTCCATGCCTGCTGGACCATGAGTCAGCGGTAATATGCACCTTACCGCTGACCGCCCTGTCCAGCGAGGCATGGACATTGCCTTCCACATGCCGGTAGAGAGCCGGAATCGCCTTCCGTGAGAAAAAGTGGCGTTTGGGTACCTGCCACTGAGGAACCGCACATTCCACAAACTCACGGAAGGGGGCAGAGTCTACCAACTGAAAAGGCAGCAGTTGAAGTGCTAGCAATTTTGCCAAGCTAGCATTCAACCGCTGGGCATGTGGATGGCTGGGAGCAAACTTCTTTCGGCGGTGCAGCAGCTGGGGCAGGGAAATTTGCCTGGTACAATCTGACGTTGGTGTACCAAAAGCAGATTGCCCACAAGTACTTGGCTGTGACACACCTAATTCTACACCTTCATTCCTCTCACTGCAGGTCTCAGAGAGGACTGGAGGTCTAGTGGGGTTGGAAATCTCAGCTGATGAGGAGCAAGGAGAGATCCTCTTTGTTCTTTGGTGTGGGTCTTTTAGATACGCTTGCCAACGATCTGCATGGCAGGTCAACATATGTCTGGTCAAGCATGTGGTACCCAAGCGGGAGATGTTTTGGCCACGTGAGATACGCTTGAGACATATGTTGCAAATAGCAGCGGTGCGATCTGATGCACTCGTCTCAAAAAAGGCCCACACCAAAGAACTTTTTGAATAACGCGCAGAGACTGCAGCGCCCTGCACATGTGGAGCTTTGGGGTGTGATGCAGTCAATGTGCTGCCCTTAGGCTGGCCCCTGGAGGGCATCCTGCCTCGTTGGTGATGTGCCGCCTCCTCCTCCTCCTCCTCCTCTCTCCTATCAGGCACCCACGTTGAGTCAGTGACCTCATCATCCCCTCCCTCCTCATCACTGGAGCAAACCTGGCAGTATGCTGCAGCAGGGGGAGCATGACTGCCAGATTGCTGTCCTTCTTGGGCACCCCCTCTGTCCGTGCTCATGTTACTGCCTTCATCAAGCTCAGTATCATCATCAGAGCCTTCCAAACGCTGGGCATCCTCCTGGAGCATGTACCCAACACTGTGGTCAAACAGTTCGAGGGAATCCTCAGGAGGACATGGTGGAGCTAGGGAAGGAGTCACTGATGACATTGAGCTGAGGGAAGAGGCCGCTGCTTTGCCAGACAAAGCACCCTGGGCATGGGTGAGAGAGGATGAGGAGGATGAGGATGGCTTGGTCATCCACTCGACCAAGTCTTCCGCATGTTGCGGCTCAACACGGCCAGCTGCCGAAAAAAAGGCCAAGCGTGTCCCATGGCCACGTGCTGATGAGGATGCACTGTCTCCATGACCAGCACTAGACACAGAGCCTGCTTGCCCTCTCTTATTGGCTTGTGACTGTCTGCCTCTCCTTCTTGACCTTCCAGACATACTAATGGCCTGTAGCTGCACTAAGCTGGGATAGAACACCAGTAATTTTCTTCAGGTAGCTTTATATACTGTAACCAGACAAGCCTGCCTGTCAGTAGGAAGATAACAGGAACGGATCTAGCTGAACGCTGTGAGCAGGATGCACTGTACTAAATGTAAATAGTCTAGCTGCCTGACCGTGGTACTAATAGGATCAAACAGAACACCAGTAATTTTCTTCAGGTAGCTTTATATACTGTAACCAGACAAGTCTGCTTGTCAGTAGGAAGATAACAGGAACGAATCTAGCTGAACACTGTGAGCAGGACGCACTGTACTAAATTTAAATAGTCTAGCTGCCTGACCGTGGTACTAATAGGATCAAACAGAACACCAGTAATTTTCTTCAGGTAGCTTTATATACTGTAACCAGACAAGCCTGCCTGTCAGTAGGAAGATAACAGGAACGGATCTAGCTGAACACTGTGAGCAGGATGCACTGTACTAAATGTAAATAGTCTAGAATTTAACAGGAACGGATCTAGCTGAACACTGTGAGCAGGACGCACTGCACTGAATGTAAATAGTCTAGAAGATAACAGGAACGGATCTAGCTGAACACTGTGAGCAGGACGCACTGCACTAAATGTAAATAGTCTAGAAGATAACAGGAACGGATCTAGCTGAACACTGTGAGCAGGACGCACTGCACTAAATGTAAATAGTCTAGAAGATAACAGGAACGGATCTAGCTAAACTGAATACAGTGTATATATATATATGCAACACCTGGGATGCATATATATATACACAATACACTGTAAGTGCAGCTAACTGACTGACTGTTCTGCCTAATCTATCTAACTCAAATCAAATGACACTGTCTGTCTCTCTCTCTCTCAATGAACGCCGGAACACACACTACACAGGGCCGCCGTGCAGGCGGCCTTATATAGTGTGGGGCGTGTACTAAATCCCCTGAGCCATAATTGGCCAAAGCCTCCTTGGCTTTGGCCAATTACGGCTCTCTGTTCAGGCGGCGCTGTGATTGGCCAAGCATGCGGGTCATAGTGCATGCTTGGCCAATCATCAGCAAGCAATGCACTGCGATGCCGCAGTGAATTATGGGCCGTGACGCGCCACACGAATTTGGCGCGAACGGCCATATCGTTCGCAATTCGGCGAACGGGCGAACAGCCGATGTTCGAGTCGAACATGGGTTCGACTCGAACACGAAGCTCATCCCTACCTATAATGTCAAAGGTCTTAACACGCCCAGGAAACGACATACGATTCTGGAGGAATTGGGGAGATACAAAGCAGATGTGGTGTCTCTCCAAGAAACTCATTTGACATATGGTTCTAACATTAAGTTGTGGTCAAAAGCTTTTCCAAACTGGTTCTATGGGGACTCATTCACTAAAAGGGCAAGAGGAGTGGCAATAGGAATAGCAAAAGGGGTGAATTTTAAAGAGGAGGAGAGATTAACTGACCCAGGGGGAAGGTATATCTTTTTGAAAGGCTCCCTAGAGGGATGGGAATGTACATTGGCCAATGTGTATGCGCCAAACAGGGAGGCTAGTGTTTTTTTAATAAATACATTGTAAAAATGAATGGAGTTTAAAAAGGGGGGTTTGGTCCTGATGGGGGACCTAAACCTCTGTATGGATCCAGAGGTAGATAGTACATCACGTGCGCTGGGGAAGATGAACGGGAATCTGAGAAAGTTGCAACGGAAGTTTCATTCCTGTCAGTTGGTGGATTTATGGAGGATCATGAATCCTAATCGGAAGGATTACTCGTTCTACTCCCCAGTGCACGGGACGTACTCTAGGATTGGCTACATCTGGATTGAGCATTCACTCCTTGATAGAGCCGTAGAATCCAAGATAGGGACCATAACATTGTCAGACCATGCTCCAGTTAGTATGGAATTGTATGTCTCTAATACCCAAAGAGTTCCATTAGCGTGGAGATTAAATGAAGACCTAATACAGGACGAAACAAACTTAAGAATAGTAAAACAGGAATTAAAACAATACTTTCTAACAAACGATACAGGAGAGATCTCCGGGTCCTCCCTATGGGAGGCCCATAAGGCCTATATTAGGGGGATCTTAATAAAATTGGGAGTAAAAAGGAAAAGAGAAACAAGGGAAGAAATTAAAAAACTTACTGAAGAATTATATGAACTGGAGCAGGAGCACAAGAAAGGGCTAGGTCAAGATAAGAGGGTGTACCAAAACTTAATCCTAAAAAGAGAAGAAGAACTAAAAAATCAGATAGATAGAGAAGCCAAAAAAGTATTTTATAAAGTGGCAAAAGAAAGATACCAGAGTAGGAATAAGAGCAGCCGACTTTTAGCCAAAATCCTGCGGAGAAAGAAAGCTAGAAACTATATAGAAAGAATTCAAAATAGCAAAGGAGATATGGTTTATACAACAAACGAAATAGGGGAATCCTTTAGGAACTACTATAAGGATTTAAATACAGTAAGGAAAAAAAAATTCAGGACAGATCCCATAAAATAAAGATAGCAGAATTTTTGAAAAAAGCAAATCTCCCTAAGATCACGGAGAATTGTAAGGAGGATTTAGAAAGCCCTATAACGATAGAAGAGATTAATATAGCACTAGGGGAGTCAGCTTCCGGGAAAAGTCTGGGTCCTGATGGATTTACTTCCCTTTCCTATAAAAAATTTAAAGACATACTAACCACTAGACTTTGCGATTATATGAATGGGCTGGGCACGGAGTTTGAGCTAAGTAGGGAGGCGCTGAAAGCTGAGATCACGGTTATTCCTAAAGAAGGGAAAAATGCTACGATTTGCTCTGGCTATAGGCCAATATCGTTGATTAACACAGATGTTAAATTATATGCCAGAGTTTTAGCCAATCGGTTGAAAATAGGGATGAGCGAATGGATACACCCAGACCAAGTAGGATTTACCCCAAAAAGAGAAGGGAGGGATAATGGGGTGCGTACTCTGCTCCTTCTTCAGAACATCAAGGATAGGGGGCCCCCAGGTCTACTCTTGTCTATAGACGCAGAAAAAGCGTTTGACAGAGTAGACTGGGGGTTCCTGTTCCAAACTCTTAAACATCTAGGATTGGGCCCGAAGATGATGGGATGGATCCGTGCCTTGTATAACCACCCTATGGCCTCGATAAAAATCAAAGGGTCCTCTTCGGCCACCTTCGAAATGGAAAATGGGACAAGACAGGGCTGTCCCCTGTCCCCCCTTCTCTTTGTTCTCTCCTTGGAGCCACTGCTCTCGGTGATCAGGGAGGACCCGGATATAAGCGGATTCTGGGTTGGAGATGAGGAGCATAAGGTCGCGGCCTTCGCCGATGACGTGCTGCTCTTCATAGCCAACCCTAGAATCACAATGCCAAATGTGTTGAAAGTACTTAGACAGTATGCGGAGGTGTCCAATTTTAAGATAAATTATGCAAAAAAGAAGAAAGTAAGCTGGAAAAAGAATTCCAATTTATATGGAAAAAATAAATAAATTATTTGGGCATAAAACTAGCAAACTCATTAGGGAAGATTTATAAAATAAATTTCATTCCACTACTTATTGAAATAAAAGCTGAGAGTAAAAGGATAATGGGTAAGCCACTATCGTGGTTTGGTCGCATTAATGCTATAAAAATGACTTTGTTGCCAAAAATCATCTATAAGCTACAGATCCTCCTACTGGCAATACCTCAGTTTTATCTAAAGAAACTTAATTCAATCATAACGAAAACAGTATGGAAGGGTAGAAGGGCAAGAGTCTCTTTTGATATTATAAAACAGGAAAAAAAAAAAAGGAGGTTTGGCGGTTCCCGACATTCAGGGATATTACAAGGCAATATTGGTGTCGAGGGCAATCGAGTGGGTCAGGGACAATAAACACAAGAGATGGGTGAATATAGAAAATAAATTAAGTAAGGTACATTTAGGACACATAATTTGGAACCCCCCACATTATAGATTATTAGACGGAAGTACACACACACTGACGAAGGTAGTTATTAGAGCATGGGACACAATATATAAACAAATAAATAAAACATTTAATTCTCCTTTAATTTCACTTAGGGAAAATGATTATTTTGCACAGGGAAAAATTAAAATAGGTGGTAACTGGATTAAGAAGGAAAAGGCACAGTTAAGAGACATAATAAAAGAAGGAAAGATTGTTCCGTTTCACGAATTAAAGCACAATAGAGAAGCCTGGGCGATAGATAGATGGAGATACCTCCAGCTAAGTCATTTTGTTGATCACCTGCCACGGCCAATAAGGTCCGGAAAAGAGCTCTCAGAGTTGGAGAAGCTATGTTTGATGAGCAACACGAAGGGTATAATATCTAAAATTTACAAAATGGGGCTGAAGGCAAGTAGGCAGGAGGTACCTCCATATATCATAAAATGGGAAAGAGAATTAGGATCGCAGATAGATAGTAACACTTTAAGAAAAATATTGGAACTGGCCCATTGTTCGTCGATCGACACCAATGTTGCTGAAATGAATTACAAAATCTTGGCAGGATGGTATGCTACTCCTGAAAAAACATGTAAATACCAAAGGGATAAGACATCGGAGTGGTGGAGGGGATACAAAGGAGTGGGCTATATGGCCCACATATGGTGGAACTGCCCAGAAATTAAAAGATACTGGGAAAAAATATTGGGGTTCATCAAGGAAATAAAGGCAGAAGTAAAAGCAGACCCCTGGATGGTATTACACCATGGAATAGGAGGGGACGTCAAAAAGTATAAAGAGTCTTTGGTCCCACACTTGCTTAATGCGGCAAAAAAAAACTATACCAAAAAAGTGGCAGATGGTAGAAAGTCCATCAACATGGGATTGGGTCAACGAAGTGGAAGGTATTCGCCTGATGGAAGAAGGGAGTTATGGGAGAGATGGCGATACAATGGGAGAGAATAACAACTGGCAGTGTTGGAATGAATTTAAAAAACAGTGGAGTATCACTGAGGGACTGAAAATTAGATTTAATTAAAGAGAATAAAGTTGACCTAGGGTGCACAGATAATGGGGGGGGGGGGAGTGGGAGGGAGGGGATAGGGGGTAATGGTGAAGGGGTGAGGTTTGGGGATTATATGGGGTAGGGTTGAGGTAATATGAATCTTTTTTCTTTTTTTATACGGTTTTTTGATAATAAATGTTTTTGCATATCCGCTAACTAAGCTACAATGATGTGAAAAAATTGAAGGGACGTGAATGACACAGAGAAGGTGGATTAAGTCTCTTTTAAGATTCACTGAGCTAGCAAAAAAAAAAGAACAAAGACACAAAAAGCAAGCAGAAGTAGAAACCCTGATAATAAAGAGAGACCAACTAAAAGACTTGATGGAACAAGAAACTAGGAAGGAGTTCAACAGGGTGACACAAGAGAGATATAAATGGGGCAACAAGCCAGGAAAGTACCTTGCAAAAATTTTAAGAAAAAAGAAGAGTTTAAATTACATTTAAAAAATGAGAGAGGAGAAATAGTAAACCAAACAGATATAGCATTGGCCTTTTAATCATATTATAGAGCACTCTATGCAATCAGAAATCAAGAGACGCAAGAAGAAAATGAACTAAGGAGAAGAAATATACAAGAATACTTAACTAAGGCTAAATTGCCAAAGCTACAAGATGAAATATTGTTGGACCTGGAAAAATATATTACGCAATAGGAAATTAAACTGCCATTGAAAGAAACCCCTACAGGAAAAAGCCCAGGACCAGATGTGTTCACGATCAAATGCTATAAAAAATTTCAAAACCAACTGATCCCAAAGTTATGTGACTATATGAATAAGTTAGGTGAAGGCGAAGAAACATGGCAAGAGTCATTACTAGCCCATATTACAATAATACCAAAAGAGGAGAAAGATAAAACCCATCTGCTCCAATTATAGGCCTATAGCCCTAGTGAATGCCGACACGAAGATCTACGAAAAATCCTCGCTACAAGAATGAAAAAACTGATACCAATGTGGGTGGACCCGGATCAAACAGGATTTGTACCTGGCAGAGAAGGTAGAGACAATAGTATAAAAACACTGTTAATGCTGAGGAGGCGGGAAAAAAGGGATCCCCAGTCTTACTCCTGTCAATTGATGCTGAAAAAGCATTTGACAGGGTAGATTTGGGATTTATGATGGATACTGTCCAATATCTTGGACTTAGACCCAAAATTATGCGATGGATCAAAAATCTGTATAGTCGACCAACAGCTATGGTGAAAATGAATGGGAAATTGTCACCCTCTTTTGAAATGCTTAACGGATCGAGAAAAGGGTGCCCACTTTCACCTTTCCTATACATATTGTCAATAAAACCTTTTCTAGCGACCTTATGGAACAACCAGGATATAGGAGGGGCGAGAGTGGGGGAAGACGAATACAAAATTGTGGCATACGCGGACGATGTCCTGATGTAAGTAACGAACCCAAGGGTGACGCTCCCTAACATAATCAAAGAGATAAAAAAATTTGGCGAACTCTCGAACTTTAAAATAATACCCTATAAAAAAAGAAATATTAAATATAGAAGTGGAGAATAAAGAACTCACATTACAAAAGATAATTCCCATTTACATGGGTGAAAAGAGATTTATCATATTTAGGAATCAAATTGACATCTACCACCGAGAAGCTATATTTGGCAAATTACATTCCATTACTGAACAAAAATCAAAGCGGAATTAAAGAAGGCTTCATTACAATCCATATCATGGATAGGAAGGATAAATGTTTAAAATGGTGATCCTCCCTAAAATAATATACAAATTCCAAATGTTACCAATTGCTATACCACAGAATTTTTTTTTTACAATAAAAACAATGATGATTAAATATATATGGCAAAATAAAAAACCGAGACTAAAATTTGCACTACTCACCAGGAAAAAACAACACAGAGGTCTAACGACACCATATATAAATAGATATTATAAGTCAGTTATTATTACACGGATGGTAGAATGGGTTAATGAAAAAAGTGGGTTAAAATTGAAAATTCACTAAGCAGAACAATATTGCCTAAAAATATTTGGATACCACGAAATTATAGAACATTAGATTCAGTGGCGCACGATTTGACCACAAATGTATTTAAAATTTGGGATACACTACACAAACAAAAAAATTGGATATACAATTCACCACTAATCCAACTCACTGGAACCATTTTTATTTACCTGGGAAAGGGACACACTTGGACCTTAAAATAGAGAAAGCACAAATAAGAGATATCACTACACAAGGGAAGATGAGAACACTAGCGGAACTAAAAGAAGTAAACAAATGCAAAATAACTGGGAATATTTCCAATTAAAACACTTAGTACATACACTACCCCAGCCAATTAGAGATGGAAAGAACCTTGACCCGCTGGAAAAACTCTGTGGTGTACAAATTCCATTGAAACATGGTATATCCAAAATATATGGAATATTAACAGAATCAGAGGGACAAGCGATACCCCCCTACATAGGTAAGTGGGAAAAAGAAATAGACGTGAAATTGGACGATCAACAAGTGGAGAAAATGATAAGAGCAGTATATAGCTATGCAACAGATATGAATACAATAGAAATGAACTACAAACTATTGGCAAAATGATACTTAAAACCGGATAAAATTCAGAAATATCAATTGGACAAGTCCCCATTGTGTTGGAGAGAATGTAAGCAGAAGGCCACAATGATACATATCTGGTGGGAATGCCAGAAAATGAAGCAATATTGGCAAGAAATCGTGGAATATATAAAATAACTGGGGAAAAATACTCAATACCCGGCAGATGTGTCTATTTCACGAATCTAAAATCCCCCCAAAAATATGGAAAAATGGTAATCCCAGTATACCGCAAAAAGATTAATACCAAAGAAGTAGATGAATACAGAAAAGCCAGACTTAAGGGAATGGTTTGAGAAAATAGAATATTACAACAAAATGGAGTACCTAGGCAGCAGAGAAAAGGGGCAACCAGGAAGATATAATAGTATCTGGGGAAAATGGAAAATTTTTAAAACATCTGATCGATATCTGGAAAATATGACAGAACATAGAAGGGAATGAGCAGGTTACGGAAGGACACAGGTAGTGGAAGAATAGAAATTAGTGGGAAGACTGGTATAAAATTAAGGTATTTAATAAAGATTTTAAAATATTTAAGTGTTGAGATACCAGAAAATAAAAGAAATAAAAACATAAATAAAACAACTGTAATAATGCCACTATGATGTGAAACCGAGAAGGAGCCAGCTTGATGAACGAAAAGTTGAATAAGATTCTTGATAGTTGTAACTGAAGTGGTTAAGAAAAAAAATGAGCGGAAGTGATGTTTTGATGTCGCTTCCGCCCTGCATTGGTATGGAGGCGGGTGGTGGTCATCTTCCCCTCACTCATCTCCATACCACACAGGATCTGATTGCCTCCATTGCTCCCGGCAGCTCCGGAGACCACCAGAGTGCGGCTGGAATTGGGGCCCTCTCCTGCCACTGATAAAAGTGATCTTGCGGCAAGTCCACTACAGAGACCACTTTTATCTGAAAGTGGATCACCCGCTGAAGAATTAGGATACCGGGGGTTATGGTAGCTAGCTGATAATCCTCTTCAAAGTACCACCGTATAATGAAGTGGTTAAAAAAAGTTTAGGCCAATATATATTCTTCTACATTATTTTTGGTAAAAAAAAAAATCACAATAACCTCTCAACCTCTTCAACCTCTTCCTCTCCTCCGGCACCTTTCCTTCCCCGCTCAAACATGCCCTGGTTACCCCCATACTCAAAAAAACCCTCACTAGACCCCACCTGTTTGAATAACTTAAGACCCATCTCCCTGCTCCCGTTTGCCTCCAAGCTCATGAACGCCTTGTTCATGACCAAATGAGTCGCTACCTCACGGACAACAACCTTCTTGACCCCTACAGTCTGGCTTCCGTCCACAACATTCTACTGAAACTGCCCTACTAAAACTCACCAATTCGAGGGGTCGCTGACGAAGTCCAATAGGACGTAATGCCGCGTACGGGGGGAGGAGCTTAACCACGTCACCCGCTGCCTCCGCCTGCATGTCGGGTCTGCTCGTGCACCGCAGCCCGACTGTACACCTTGAAATTTTAAGTTTAGCACCTGTGAGCGCCTTCACATTGGTGGTTGCTGCCACGTTTTTAGACTGAATAAACGGACTACTCTTAGAGAAGCTCTTCTCTCTGTCTTTCATTGGCTGACACCGGGGAGATACCTGTGAGGATATCCCGTTCCAGGTTCCTATAGTGCTTGGGGGTTCTTTCCTGTGGAGACACGTGCCTGTGTGTAGACATCAGGATCCGGGATTCGGCTCCAGTGACAGCTTCTAGGATACCAACATCCCTGAGGGGATACACGTGAGTTTGACTTCTGCTGTGCAGGGGTCGACAGCATCTGGTAAGCGAATATATTACACTGGGATCTTATCTCCTCTGACCATTGATATCAAGATCTGATCTGACAGATTTCATCTGCTTGAATTGATACCTTGGGGACTTTTTCTTCATTTATTTATCATTGCGCTGCACTTATTTTGTTTCATAGCATACTGTATATACATATGGGTTGTGACTCCATCCCCACAACCTGATAGGACTGGTTAACTATAAATCAAAGACAGACCAGACTCACAGCATTCTCTGTAACTCTCACCATTTGTGTGGGCATCTGTATGCTGCCATGAAGATGCACCAGGAAAGGAAAATTATGGAAAGGTGAGTATAGAATTTTCCGTTTTCCTGGTGCATCATGGCAGCATACATATGGAACTAACTCGCCATACGGGAGGGTGCAAGAAAAATGTTGTAATCATCAGTAGCGCAAGTATGCACCATGAATTTTCCAAATTTTACTGTCATAAGCTGGGTTCACCTATTAAAGTGTAATGAAGGTGTCCTGGGAGGACCATATTCCTGACTTGCAAATAACCTCAGGAGACACTCAGCACTGAGCTGTCCACAGAGCTGGCACTGCCCTAGTTAAATGTGCTCTTAAGACCTCCAAAACAGGAAGGCCTTGAAGAGTAAGCTCTATTAATTGTCTTAACAATCTAGGAGGTGACTGAACGTGTTGATGCTGACTGACCCTGCCTTAAGCCACGCTGGAACCAAGAACATATTTCAGCTTTCCTGAATGAAAAGGTAGTTGCCAAGCAGGTTTCCAGCATTAGCTCAATATCCAGGGGGATGTGTTTCTCAACCAAGAAAGATGGCAAATTGACTTCCTGGTTAAATTGGAGGGAGAAAGACACCCCATGGATAAAAGCAGTCTGGAGTTTTAGGACTATTCTGTCCAGGTAGAATGTTAAGTGAGGCTCCTTGAGTACAAAGCCTGCAGTTCTGACATCTTTTCACAGAGGTTGTAGCAACCAGAAATACGGTCTTTAGGGTTTGCAGAGTGTAGTCAATTCTGTAGGATAGAAATGAGCCTTAATAGTAATGAGAACCATAAGCAAGTTCCACATAGGGAACAATGGTTTCATGGGAGGTCTATGACTTCATGCAAGCCTTTTAGGAATTGCATCACTAAAGGGTTAAAGACTCCTTAAACCCTTGCAAGTGCAGATAAGGCTGAACTTTGAGCTTTAAACATTTGAACCTAGGCTCCTGTTCAGCCCCAGTTGTAAGAACTGTAGAACCTTGGCTGGTTTAGGTGATAAAGGAATCCAGGCTTTTGCTGTGTGAGATCTGCATCATTTTCCTATATTCTTTGGTAAATCTTAATCATGAAGACCTCTCTGGTTTGACACGAGGTAGGCACTACCTGCACTAAGCATGCTTGACTTGGTAGCCACTGCCTCTCCCCCTGGGCTCTGTCAGTGCAGCACCACTAGGCTAATGAAGCCTGGATGCTGCTCACACTGCACTCCAGGAAGGTATAGTTTTTTTTCTCACACTAATGGAAGTCTCCATTGGGGGGTATGCTGATACATATAAGGACTCACTCAGAGCTAATGGGGTCTCTAAGGGGGGTGTTGCTAACATTAAGGGACTCACTCCAATCCAGTGGGGGTATCACTTTGTAAGAAGGGTTGTTGATCAGTGGCATTGCTATAGGAGGGGCTCATTCACACCATAGTTGCCACTGGTGCTGCTATAAGGTGACTCTGAACTAATAGGGGATGCTGACTGCTGATTTTACCACCATTATATCAGAGTCACCTTATATCACTTATATCAGCACCCCATCCCCGTCCGCTGCCAGCATTCTCCCAAACCACTCTGCTGTAATCACTGATTCACTGGAGGAAGTCGTGGGTGGGAAACTCCAGTGAACTGTCAGATGGACTGTCAGCCTGTGACGCTGTGACCAATCACGGCATTTTAGATGCTTAACCACGCATCCAGGAGTTCCCCACAGCTCTCTCTATCCTTGTAACGGCTTCCTCCTGCGACTTATTGATCACAGCAGCGTGGATCAGGAGAATGCTGACAGCGGACTTCACAGAGACTGTGATCTATTCCTACTGCTCTGTCACATGTGTGAGTGCAATAAAGATTGTTTTCAAACATTTAAAATAACTGATCCCATGCCCCAAGCACTGACACTGATCCCACCCCCCCAGCACTGACACTGATCCCACCCCCCCAGCACTGACACTGATCCCATCCCCCCAGCACTGACACTGATCCCACCCCCCAGCACTGACACTGATCCCATCCCCCCAGCACTGACACTGATCCCACCCCCCAGCACTGACACTGATCCCATCCCCCCACCCAGCACTGACACTCATCCCATCCCCCCAGCACTGACACTCATCCCATCCCCCCAGCACTGACACTCATCCCATCCCCCCAGCACTAACACTCATCCCATCCCCCAGTACTGACACTCATCCCACCCCCCCAACAGGGGTGTATATATAGGAGTTGCAGGGGTCACAATTGTGGAGATTTAGCAGTGGGGCTGGTCCCCGCCCACCTCTCTTCCCACCAGCATCATTGAACACATTCTATTACTTCCAACTGTGCAGTGAGGGAATGGAGTGCCCTGGGGCCAGCAGCGCTGCTCATGGTGGTACTTGTGCACTTTTTTCCCTCTGTGGCAGTCTCCTAATCAGCAGGCTTATGGCTGGGCTTTTCCATGTGTGCACCTGCTGTCTCTGAACCCTCCTCTGCTTGAAGTGTAAGTTCACCTTTACAGAAAACTCTGTAAGGTGAACTTACTTAGGTCCTCCTCCTCGCTCACCCCGTCCCGCTGACCTGGACTGACCTGGACTGCCGTCCTCCTCCTCGCCCCGTCCTGCTGACCTGGACCGCCGCAATCCCTGGTTCTAAGCCCCAGTATATCCGTGTCAGGAGCCCAGGGCTTAGAAAGCCTCTGAGCTGAATGTCCAAAACGTCCCTCATCAGGGGAATGTTTTGGCATTCTAATTGGTCAGCACCATCACATGGGCGGCGCAGAACAATCAGCAGCCACATAGCCCATCCTCTCAGCTATGCAGAAGACGCGAGGATGGAGAGAGGATTTCTAAGCCCCGGACTCCTGATGCGGATATACCGGGGCTTAGAACTGGAGATTGTAGCAGTACAGGTCAGCGGGACCGGGGGTGGGGGCCTGTGTAAATTCACCTTACAGAGTTTTCTCTAAAGCTGAAGTTACACTTTAAGTAGCCATGCAACAGACTCAAGCAGAAGGGGAGACCAATGAGAAATGCTATATACCAAGCTTTGTGGGAAATGCTATATACCAGGCTTTGTGGAAAATGCTATATACCAGGCTGTGTCAGAAATGTTATATGCCAGGCTTGTGAGAAATGCTATATACCAGGCTTTGTGCAAAATGCTATATACCAGGCTTTGTGAGAAATGCTATATACCAGGCTTGTGAGAAATGCTATATACCAGGCTTGTGAGAAATGCTATATACCAGGCTTGTGAGAAATGCTATATACCAGGTTTGTGAGAAATGTTATATGCCAGGCTTTGTGAGAAATGTTATATGCCAGGCTTTGTGAGAAATGTTATATGCCAGGCTTTGTGAGAAATGTTATATGCCAGGCTTTGTGAGAAATGCTATATGCCAGGCTTTGTGAGACATGCTATATACCAGGCTTTGTGAGACATGCTATATGCCAGGCTTTGTGAGACATGCTATATGCCAGGCTTTGTGAGAAATGCTATATGCCAGGCTTTGTGAGAAATGCTATATGCCAGGACTGTGAGACATGCTATATACCAGGATTTGGGACTGATCTGAGGGGTGAAGGGACAGGAATTGGGACTGATCTGAGGGGTGAAGGGACAGGAATTGGGACTGATCTGTGGGGTGAAGGGACAGTAATTGGGACTGATCTGAGGGGTGAAGGGACAGTAATTGGGACTGATCTGAGGGGTGAAGGGACAGGAATTGGGACTGATCTGAGGGGTGAAGGGACAGGAATTGGGACTGATCTGAGGGGTGAAGGGACAGGAATTGGGACTGATCTGAGGGGTGAAGGGACAGGAATTGGGACTGATCTGAGGGGTGAAGGGACAGGAATTGGGACTGATCTGAGGGGTGAAGGGACAGGAATTGGGACTGATCTGAGGGGTGAAGGGACAGGAATTGGGACTGATCTGAGGGGTGAAGGGACAGGAATTGGGACTGATCTGAGGGGTGAAGGGACAGGAATTGTGACTGATCTGAGGGGTGAAGGGACAGGAATTGGGACTGATCTGAGGGGTGAAAGGACAGGAATTGGGACTGATCTGAGGGGTGAAGGGACAGGAATTGGGACTGATCTGAGGGGTGAAGGGACAGGAATTGGGACTGATCTGAGGGGTGAAGGGACAGGAATTGGGACTGATCTGAGGAGTGAAGGGACAGGAATTGGGACTGATCTGAGGGGTAAAGGGACAGGAATTTGGACTGATCTGAGGGGTGAAGGGACAGGAATTGGATTGATGGGCACAGTAAGGCTGAATTTAATGAGCACATCTTGATTAAATAAACACTTGCATTTGGCAGCACACTACCTATCTCTCTTTTAAACTTAACTTACCCAGATTGTCATTTGGCTCATAGGTACTGAATTGATCATTGTGGAAGCAAACACCATCACATGGGCGGCGCAGAACAATCAGCAGCCACATAGCCCATCCTCTCAGCTATGCAGAAGACGCGAGGATGGAGAGAGGATTTCTAAGCCCCGGACTCCTGATGCGGATATACCGGGGCTTAGAACTGGAGATTGTAGCAGTACAGGTCAGCGGGACCGGGGGTGGGGGCCTGTGTAAATTCACCTTACAGAGTTTTCTGTAAAGCTGAAGTTACACTTACACAAGTAGCCATGCAACAGACTCAAGCAGAAGGGGAGACCAATGAGAAATGCTATATACCAAGCTTTGTGGGAAATGCTATATACCAGGCTTTGTGGAAAATGCTATATACCAGGAAAATGCTATATACCAACATCATGAAGGAATATTCGGTTTTATCATTGAAACAATTGTCCTTTACAAGGCATCCTGATGAAGAGAAAAAGAGGATAAAGGAGCTTGGACCAGATCGACCCAACTTGCAGATTAATCAGCAGTCGAGTGATCGTGGTAGAGTTTACACTCAAAGCTTTTCCCCTGCAAATTATCAGACACGGAGTTGGCTAGCTGGATGTGATGTGAGTCATGCCTTTTATTGTTTTCCCTGTTTGCTATATGAAAGTCCTGGCACTGACAAGTGGACAAGAACAGGGGTTTCCGACTTAAAGCATCTCAGTGAAAAGTGCAAGTGGCATGTGTTGTGGAAAATTTTATGAAGATGTATTTTAATGTACTGTCATAAGTCTCCCAGTGTATGTTCTCTCGCAGCCCGCTCTAAAGAGCTGACTGGGGCAGACTGACACTGGTTGAGTTTCGTTTGGCAGTGGAAAGCTCCTTGGAGAGGTAAAGTGTTTGCGGAGTGGGGACATGTCTGCCAGCTAAGGGCCCCTGTGTAATGCACAGAACGATTGTCTGATGGGGGTGTGTTTGCTCTGCAAAGACATTATCGGTTTAACAAGTGTGCACTCATGTTGCCCCTGTGTGCCTGATCAACATATTTGTGGCCCCATGAGTGTATGCCTGCCGATAATCTCTCATCCACAAAGACAGTAGATCAATTAAGGTATACATTGTTCTCTGGAACAATGTATAATAAGGATTTCTACCAGCGGAAATATGGGAGTCTTTTGGGTTGTTATGGTCGGAGACGGAGTCCATGTTTGAAAGCCATGTGGCTTCTAAAAACATGCATGCACCCTGTTTCTGCTCAGACACGTCCACAAGACTCCTGTAGTCATTGTTCATTGGTTGTTGTATTTTCCTGTGTCCTTATATGGTCATATCCTGTGATGTCACTTCCCATGTAAGAAGTGATTGGTTGTTGGAACCATCACTTCCTGGTTGTGAAAGCTTTTGTGTTAATAAAAGAGCCTGCTAGCTAGGGAGAGGCAGCGATGATGAGACGAGAACGTAAGAGTGTGGTGATGTCTGTTTACTGGGAAATGGGGAACCAGAGGGGAGACATACGATCAAAAGGTACAATATATCATTAAGACGGAAAAGGGTGCTTATTAGCACAGGAGATATGGCAGTGTGCATAGCTTACAGCCAAATTTCCCAGACACATGAAAGTACCCGAAGCCATCTTGACAACGCTCTGAAGCTCCAGTTTTTTTGGGAAGCGTAGCATTGTTGAACAGCTAGATGCAAGCTACAGAATTGGAATTAGAAGGCACATTGGAGAGTTCACAAAAAATCAAAACATCCTGTCTAGGATAATAGACTGTGTAAAATTTTGTGGTGCATTTGAGCTGGCTTTGTGTGGCCATGACGGGAGCAAGAGATCAGAGAATCCCGGGATATTCCGTGGCTTGGTCAATTTTGTTGCATCTCTTGATGGATTTTTGAAAGAGCACCTTAAGAATGCCACTGTGTTTAAGGGAACTTCAAAAACTGTGTAGAATGAGCTGTTGGACTTTATGTTGTCTGTTGTGAAGAAGCACATTATGCAAGAAGCACGGAGCAGCAATTTTCTCTCAATCCAGGCTCACAAAACCACCGATATTGCCACTCATTGCCAACTTGTGCTTGTACTGGGCTACATTGATGCCAAAAACAACATGCATGAGAGGTTTTTTGAGTTTATTCCTCTGCATTCAACCACAGCGGATTCCATCGCTACAGCACTACAAGAGCGCCTTGCTGTCATCCTTCCAGAGGATCAGAAGCATAAACTAATCTCCCAAGCATATGATGGAGCCAGCGTGATGAGGGGTGCCACTGCAGGTATGCAAAGGAAGATTCAAGATGTGTACCCAAATGCCCATTACATCCACTGCTATGCACATCAGCTAAACCTAATAATGCAACAGGCCACTTCTCAAATACCCAAAGTGAGAGGTTTTTTCCACCCTTGGAGGATCTTCCAGCTTTTTTGCAAGATCACCCAAGCATACGGATTAGGGATGAGCCGAACACCCCCCTGTTCAGTTCGCACCAGAACTAGCGAACAGGAAAAAAGTTCGCTCAAACACGCGAACACCGTTAAAGTCTATGGGACACGAACATGAATAATCAAAAGTGCTAATTTTAAAGGCTTATATGCAAGTTATTGTCATAAAAAGTGTTTGGGGACCTGGGTCCTGCCCCAGGGGACATGGATCAATGCAAAAAAAGTTTTAAAAACAGCCGTTTTTTCCCTTTAAATTTCGTACCTGGGGGGTGTCTATAGTATGCCTGTAAAGGGGCGCATGTTTCCTGTGTTTAGAACAGTCCCAAAATTACATTTCGAAGGAAAAAAAGCCATTTAAAACTACCCGCGGCTATTGCATTGCCGACAATACACATAAAAGTTCATTGATAAAAACGGCATGGGAAATCCAAACAGGGAAACCCCGAAACAAAATTTAAAAAAAAAATGAAGTGGGAGTCCCCCTAAATTCCATACCAGGCCCTTTAGGTCTGGTATGGATATTAAGGGGAACCCCGGCCAAAATTTAGAAAAAAAATGACGTGGGGTTCCCCCTAAATTCCATACCAGACCCTTCAGGTCTTGTATGGATTTTAAGGGGAACCCTGCGCCAAAAAAAAAAAAAAAAACGGCGTGGGGTCCCCCCAAAAATCCATACCAGACCCTTATCTGAGCACGCAACCTGGCAGGCCGCAGGAAAAGAGGGGGGGATGAGAGTGCGCCCCCCCTCCTGAACCGTACCAGGCCACATGCCCTCAACATTGGGAGGGTGCTTTGGGGTAGCCCCCCAAAACACCTTGTCCCCATGTTGATGAGGACAAGGGCCTCATCCCCACAACCCTGGCCTGTGGTTGTGGGGGTCTGCGGGCGGGGGGCTTATCGGAATCTGGAAGCCCCCTTTAACAAGGGGACTCCCAGATCCCGGCCACCCCCTGTGTCATATGGTAAGGGGGTACTTACCCCTACCATTTCACTAAAAAACTGTCAAAAATGACAAGAGACAGTTTTTGACAATTCCTTTATTTAAATGCTTCTTCTTTCTTCCTTCATCTTCTTCTGGTTCTTCTGGCTCTTCTGGTTCTTCCTCCGGCGTTCTCGTCCAGCATCTCCTCCGCGGCGTCTTCTATCTTCTTCTCCTCGGGCCGCTCCACACCCATGGCATGAGGGGAGGCTCCCGCTCTTCTCTTCATCTTCTTCTTCATCCTCTTCTCTTCTTCCTTCTTCTCTTCTTCTTTTTCTTCTCCGGGCCGCTCCGCACCCATGCTGGCATGAAGGGAGGCTCCCGCTGTGTGACGGCGTCTCTTTGTCTGACGGCTCTTAAATAATGGGGGGCGGGGCCACCCGGTGACCCCGCCCCCCTCTGACGCACGGTGACTTGACGGGACTTCCCTGTGACGTCACGGAGAATGCCACAGGGAAGTCCCGTCATGTCCCATGCGTCAGAGGGGATGGGGTCACTGGGTGGCCCCGCCCCCGTTATTTAAAAAAACGTCAGACTAAGAGACGCCGTCACACAGCGGGAGCCTCCCTCCATGCCAGCATGGATGCAGAGCGGCCCGGAGAAGAAAATGAAGAAGAGAATAAGAGAAGAAGGAAGAAGAGAAGAGGATGAAGAAGAAGATGAAGAGAAGAGCGGGAGCCTCGCCTCATGCCATGGGTGCGGAGCGGCCTGAGGAGAAGAAGATAGAAGACGCCGTGGAGGAGATGCTGGACGAGAACGCCGGAGGAAGAACCAGAAGAGCCAGAAGAACCAGAAGAAGATGAAGGAAGAAAGAAGAAGCATTTAAATAAAGGAATTGTCAAAAACTGTCTCTTGTCATTTTTAACATTTTTGACAGTTTTTTAGTGAAATGGTAGGGGTAAGTACCCCCTTACCATTTCACACAGGGGGGTGGCCGGGATCTGGGGGTTACCTTGTTAAAGGGGGCTTCCAGATTCCGATAAGCCCCCACCCGCAGACCCCCACAACCACCGGCCAGGGTTGTGGGGATGAGGCCCTTGTCCTCATCAACATGGGGACAAGGTGTTTTGGGGGGCTACCCCAAAGCACCCTCCCAATGTTGAGGTCACGTGGCATGGTACGGTTCAGGAGGGGGGGGCCGCACTCTCGTCCCCCCCTCTTTTCCTACGGCCTGCCAGGTTGCATGCTCGGATAAGGGTCTGGTATGGATTTTTGGGGGGACCCCACGCCATTTTGTTTTTTTTTTGGCGCGGGGTTCCCCTTAAAATCCATACCAGACCTGAAGGGTCTGGTATGGAATTTAGGGGGAACCCCACGTCATTTTTTTTTTTTTAATTTTGGTTCAGGGTTGCCCTGTGGGGAATTCCCATGCCGTTTTTATTAATGAACTTCTATGTGTATTGTCGGCAATGCAATAGCCGCGGGTAGTTTTAAATGGCTTTTTTACCTTCGAAATGTCATTTTGCTGTCAGACTGTTCTAAACACAGGAAACATGCGCCCCTTTACAGGCATACTATAGACACCAGCCAGGTATGAAATTAAAAGGGATATTACACTTTTATTGTTTGACTTTAAGCATTATTAAAATCACTGCTCCTGAAAAAACGGCCGTTTTTAAAACTTTTTTGCATTGATCCATGTCCCCTGGGGCAGGACCCAGGTCCCCAAATACTTTTTATGACAATAACTTGCATATAAGCCTTTAAAATTAGCACTTTTGATTTCTCCCATAGACTTTTAAAGGGTGTTCCGTGGAATTCGAATTTGCCGCGAACACCCCAAATTGTTCGCTGTTCGGCGAACTTGCGAACAGCCAATGTTCGAGTCGAACATGAGTTCGACTCGAACTCGAAGCTCATCCCTAGTACGGATGTTCTTGATAAAGTAGTTGCCCATAGACTACCATAAACTACCAACATCAAGCAGTGTAAGATGGAACTTTCACAGCCGTGCCATCAATACAGTGTTTGAGAACAGAGAGGACCTCATCTGCTGTTTTGAAACTATGCGAGACTCAGGTGACTTTGACCCTATTACCATCAGAGAGGCAGTAGCCTTTGCCATCCTGTTGGAGGATCAGGATTTTACATTTTTTCTGACGCTTTTTACAACATCATACCGCATGTGGACCTCCTCTATGCCAAACTCCAGAAGAAGGACATAGATTCAGTCCACATTAAGGGGAGCATCGAGCAGTTCCAGCAGGACATACAGAAGATCAAGTAGCAGCTGGTATTCCTCCTTTTCTATGTGTTGTTGCTTTTATTATTTTTTTTTATTATTATTACTCATACATTTTGCAGAGATTCTTTCACATCCCTGGTTGACAAAAGCAGTGAAGGTGGTTCTCAACCGAAGAGGCGGTGCTTACTCGATCCAGAAGGTCATAGCCGCTTTGCAGCCGAAGTGAGTTTTATTTTGTTGCAATATTTGTCTTTTTTCATGGCTTCATCTTATAGATATGAATATTAGAAAGAAAAATATTTTTCTTGCAATATTAATCTAAAAATGATGATGATTTGTTATTCCCTCTAGTGGATAACATTAGTATTACGGCCTTCATCTCTGTTGGCTCTCTGAGCATCAAAATGCATGAAACTTGATATATTTACTAAGAATGTCTTGTCCATGTGTATGGGGTTCTGAGAAATTATGCATTCAAAAAGACTGATACCTTTAAAACTTAAAACTGAACTTTTTAAAGGTTGCAGTCTGCAACCTTTAAAATGACCCTCCTGAACCATACCAGGCCACATGCCCTCAACATTGGGAGGATGCTTTGGGGTAGCCCCCCAAAACACCTTGTCCCCATGTTGGTGAGGTTGTGGGGGTCTGTGGGCGGAGGGCTTATCGGAATCTGGAAGCCCCCTTTAACAAGGGGACCCCCAGATCCCGGCCCTCCCCCCTGTGTGAAATGGTAAGGGGGTACTCTAGTACCCCTACCATTTCACAAAAAAACTTTTAAAAATGTTAAAAATGACAAGAGACAGTTTTTGACAATTCCTTTAGTTAAATGCTTCTTCTTTCTTCTTTCTTCCTTCATCTTCTTCTTCTTCTGGTTCTTCTGGCTCTTCTGGTTCTTCCTCCGGTGTTCTTGTCCAGCATCTCCTCCTCAGCATCTTCTTCCCTTCTTCTCCTCGGGCCGCTCCGCATCCATGGCATGGAGGGAGGCTCCCGCTCTTCTCTTCATCTTCTTCTCTTCTTCATCTTCTTCTCTTCTTCATCTTCTTCTCTTTGTTGTGAATTCATGAAGAAATATATTTTATATTTACTGGCAGAAACATGAGAGATGCTTAGGCCTCACCAAGTAGATGAACTGTGATGTTAAATAGTTGAACTGTTGCCCTCTTGGGGACTTTAAGGACAAATTAGACGCTCTCATGTTTTCCAAGTTTTACTACTTCTTTAAATATTGAAGACTTTTACAAGCATGTATTGTAAAGGAAGCTGTTGGAACAAAGACTGTTCTTGTCACAAAACAAGGAGATATTTACATGGTATTGTGTATAAACAAAAGCTGCCACAGGACACAAGGGTATATAAACTTTTCTCGCATAGAGATAACCTCACTTATTGTGTTCGAGTGAAGAACTGTTTAAATAGCTAACACCTTGGTTAACAGAACCCATTGTATGAACTTTTAGGATGGTTTAGACAAACAAGTCAGTTCTAAACACCCAGTGAGAATGTTCAAGGTCCCTCTCAACACATTAGTGAAAGTTGAATATTGTGCTAGTCAAAAATAATATAAGGTATCAATAAGGTTATCATAAGTCATTTTAAACTATCTCTGACATTGTAGGTCACAGAGACATTATAATGTTGGCGTCTGCGGACACAACAACTTGCTATGAAGAAAATGTATATGAAAGTGTGATTTTATAAGTAGAAGTGTTTTAAGTAATGAATTAGTATTATGAAAAACATATAATCATGAGTATAATCATATAAGATTGTAGCCTACACTTAAGATAAACAAATGTTCAGTGGAGATACCAGAAGTTATACAGGTATCCATATAGATAGTCATTTTTATGTAGTATTGATGAAATATATAACAATGTGTGTATTTCCTAGATAGACCAGTTTTACAGATATGCATTTATAGAGATACAGTTATATAACCAAGTTATGTAATGATGATTAATCAAACTTATACTGAGTGTATTTTACATTAGACTGAGTACCAGAATATTTAAAGGTATATACTTATCCTTACCATTATACACCTTATGAAAATAGAACATATTAATTTATAAGGATGGACTCAAAACACGTGTGAGACACCTGGTGGTTGAAGGTGGTATTATTTGAACTCACTAAATTTCCAGAGGAAGTTAATCATTACGTCTCCTAACCCAATGGGAAGTGAGCCACCTCCTTTTGGGCAGAGCCATTATAATTTTTATGGTCTTATTATCTGAAATTGTATTTAGAGGCAAGGAGGATGGGAGACAATGAAGAACGAACGGAGGGAAGGAGGAGAGAGCTCAGGGGGAGAGCTCAGGAATCCACCCTGAGGGGGGACACTGGGAGACACACACACACTCCCAGACTGACACTCATGCACCATGCATGAATACATATCTTTACATTCATGAAGATTCCTCAACACCTAATACTTAGAATATATATATGTATTATATGTATATATATGTAATTTTCTTATGTATCTGACTATTAATGATCACTAGCATTTTCCATAATTGGTTTTCACTAGTACTATTCATGGGTCTCCCGTCTCTATTTCAGCACGGGTTACCAGCACATAGTGCCCTGAATGTGTGGTCCAGGCCCCCTACTGGCATTGTCTGTCTGGGATCTGGCACCCAGAGACAGTCTGTGTGGTTGGTACGGCGGTTGGTGTCTAATGATTGGCGTTTTTAGTCTGACGTCCTTGAGAGTTTCATAGTAGGTGAGCTATAAATCAAAATAACTGATGTTCATTAAGATCTGATGTTAATGTATAACCTTGGTACAATCTAAGACTGTTTATTATCTATACAGTGTAAATGAATCAATTGTATCGTGTCTAGCCCTGATGAAGCGAAATTTCTTTTGCGAAACATGTTGGCTTTAGTCACGTACGAAGTCTGGATTCAACTACTGGATGTTTATATGATTATTTATGTATTGACGATACTGTTTTTTAATTGTATTTCAATAAAATCTTGTTAATTTTATGAAGTTTGTGTAATTCTCACCTACGCAACTCAGGCTTCTTTCCTATAAAGTCCCATATATCTGAGAAAGGGGACTGTCCATTTCCTCCCCCTCTTCTCTGTCGTTTCTAAAATTATAACCTAATACTTAGAACTCGGAGGTCACAAGAAGTAAATCCTCTTTAGGAGTATCCATTTTGAAACTACGGCAGCCATTTTAACTCTGGTAACCAGCCCATAGAAACTGCAGCCATCCTGGAATGGGTAATTATGTCATGTTGATTTTATCTTGTATGTTCTCTCAAATATTGATATGTTCTCACAGATATTGATGTATTGAATATTATACAGTTGATAATCATTCTCCCGAATCAATAACCGCCTTGTAGATTTTTCTCTAAAGATTCAGATTTTTCATTATATTTTTCTTTTTGCATAGTTGCCACATTTATTGACAAAACAAACATCTAATTTATTTCACAATTTTAACCACTTACTTACCTGCAGTATAGTAACGGTTGCACATGTGAAATACAGATGTTCTGTTTAAGTGTCAAGTTCACAAGGTTATTGATTCTACCGAGAAGTTATCATGGTGGTATTAGGTCAAAGGGACGGTACGCCCATTTTTGCAAGTGTTTTTATTGATTTTCAAGATGTTCATGTAACGCAATCGGTATCTTAATTTCATGTGATTATTTGTGTTTGTTTACCAATAAAATTTCTATTTTGTATGACCACACGTCTCCGTGAATAAGTTTCACAAGCATAGACTGTGTCATATTGATTGATTTTGTATCTTAAAAATATCTTCGTTAAAAATTACTCAAGGATAATTATTGTGCAGGAAACCTGTCCTTAAAAAGGCACAACTTATTCTGACTGAATATTCACGACATCTTCTTCATCTTCTTCTCCGGGCCGCTCCGCAACCATGCTGGCATGGAGGGAGGCTCCCGCTGTGTGACGCTTCTCCTCTGACGGTTCTTAAATAATGGGGGGCGGGGCCACCCGGTGACCCCGCCCCCCTCTGACACACAGGGACATGACGGGACTTCCCTGTGGCATTCCCCGTTATGCCACAGGGAAGTCCCGTCAAGTCACCGTGCATCAGAGGGGGGCGGGGTCACCGGGTGGCCCCGCCCCCATTATTTAAGAACCGTCAGAAGAGGAGAAGCATCACACAGCGGGAGCCTCCCTCCATGCCAGCATGGTTGCGGAGCGGCCCGGAGAAGAAGATGAAGAAGAGAAGATGCGTGCCAGGTTGTGTGATCCGATAAGGGTCTGGTATGGATTTTTGGGGGGACCCCGCGCCGTCTTTTTTAAATTTTGGTGCGGGGTTCCCCTTAAAATCAGGTCTGGTATGTAATTTAGGGGGACCCCCCCATGTCATTTTTTTTTTTAAATTTTGGCCGAGGTTCCCCTTAATATCCATACCAGACCTGAAGGGCCTGGTATGGAATTTAGGGGGACCCCCACATCATTTTTTTTTTTTAATTTTGGTTCGGGGTTTCCCTGTAGGGAATTCCCATGCCGTTTTTATCAATGAACTTCTATGTGTATTGTCGAACCGGCAATTCATTAATAGCCGCGAGTAGTTTAAATGACTTTTTTTCCTTTGGAATGTAATTTTGCTGTCAGACTGTTCTAAACACGGGAAACATGCGCCCCTTTACAGGCATACTATAGACACCCCCAGGTATATTACACTTTTATTGTTTCACTTTAAGCATTATTAAAATCACTGCTCCCGAAAAAACGGCCTTTTTTAAAACTTTTTTTTGCATTGATCCATGTCCCCTGGGGCAGGACCCGGGTCCCCAAACACTTTTCATGACAATAACTTGCATATAAGCCTTTAAAATTAGCACTTTTGATTATTCATGTTCGTGTCCCATAGACTTTAACGGTGTTCGTGTGTTCGAACAAACTTTTTTCCTGTTCGCATATTCTGGTGCGAACCGAACAGGGGGGTGTTCGGCTCATCCCTAATCCCAATATCGACTGGGAAGAGGGAACAGCTCACTCACTAAAGGCCTGTCATTTCATTAATTTTTACAGGACAACTTCATGTCCCAAATGATGCATTCCCCTACTAGAAAAAATGCCGTTAGACCTATCAATTAAGAATGATCCAAGTCTGATCTCAGATGTTTAGATACGTGACAACTTGGGATCTAGCGATCATAGGATGATCGCATTTACCATAAATCACAGGAAAAGGAGGGATATGGTAGTACAAAAACACTACATTTCAAACGAGCCAATTTTACTGAACTACTGTCATTGCTACATGACATTAATTGGGAGCAAATTCTGGGGACATTGAACACAGCATATAGAAGAGCAAAAATTAAACCTGTGTGCTTAAACTGTAATGTGAGGCATCAATGAAAAAAGTATGGCCTTTAAAAAGTATAAAGGGAATGGGTCACCACCAGCATTCCTGCACTTTAAGGAATGCAATTAGAAATGTAAAATCGCAATCAAAGTGACAAAAAAAGATTAGGAGAGACACATAGCGGAAGAAAGTAAAAATAACCCAAAAAAGGTTTTTTTAGATATATTAACCGTAAAAAGTAAAAAACGGAGCACATTGTACACTTAAAAGATGAGGATGGTTACATATGACACAAAAAAGGCAAATGTACTAAATGCCTTTTTCTCCACAGTTTTTATGCAAGAAAAAGAAGGGTTTATGAACAGCGACTTTAGTGTTACTGACACAACACAAGACATATCCACGTGACTAGGAGGCTGAGGTCAATGATAGACTTAGCAAACTCTACACAAATAAATCACCGGACCGCATGGCTTACACCCGCGAGTCCTCAGAACTCAGTCAAGTTAAAGCCAGATCATTGTTCCTGATCTTTGTGGCAAGCATAATGACAGGATTGGTACCAGCTGATTGGAGAAAAGCCAACATGATACCAATATTCAAAAAAATAGCACAGACATATTCCTGGGAATTATAGGCCAGTCAGCCTAACATCAATAGTGGGTAAATTATTGGAGGGGATGATTAGGGACTATAAACCAAAGTTTTACTGAAGAAAAGAATATCATTAGTAGTAATCAGCATTGGTTTAAGAGAGGACAATCCTTGCCAGACCAATCTGCTAACATTCTATGAAGAAGTGAGCAGCCATCTAGATAGAGGGAAGCCTATGGATGTGGTGTATCTGGACTTTGCAAAAGCATTTGATACAGTCCCCCATAAACGCTTAATTTACAAGCTGGGGTCTGCAGGCTTGGACCATGGGGTTTGTGCTTGGGTAAAAAACTGGTTACAGGGACGGGTCCAAAGGGTAGTGATAAATAACATGTACTCAGACTGGTCTGGAGTGGTAAGTAGGGTACCCCAAGGTTCTATCTTTTGACCAATTCTATTCAACATATTCATAAATGATATAGAGGATTGTATAAATAGTTCAGTCTCAGTTTTTGCAGATGACACAAAGATAAGCAGAGTAATAAACTCACATCAGGACATAGAAATTTTGCAGAATGACCTGAATATAATAAAAGAGTGGGCAGACAAATTGGAAACAAGGTTTAGTGAGGAGAAATGTAAAGTAATGCACTTGGAGCTGCATGACCAGCACGCACTCAGCATGGATGGCTAAGAGCAGAGCTCCAGGAAAGACTTGGGAATTCAGTGACCAGAAGCGTCTAACAGTGGTGATTTCATTTTATTAGACATATAGTGATTTGGGAGTAATTACATTTGTATGGTATGGTAAATGTCACATTGTATGGATAGTTACATTAATGTAAGCCTTGGTGACCAATCATATTGTATCCTATATAGATTGTTATTATTCAACGTGTTATAAGAATGTCTTTGAGCTTCTATTCTTTGAACTCACCTACTGTGATTGTCCTGCCTAGATGAATAAATCTGTATATTCCAAGGACAGCCTGGCTTCAAATCAAGTTATAGATCTGTGGTGGGATACCATTCATGGAGATTGATCAAGTTATTTTTGGCATCATCCCAAATAGAAATATAGAACAGGTCAAACACAAGAGTATCAGGACTTTAAATATGCCTTTGAGAACTAAACCGACACTAGAACTTATATAAAAAAAAATGCTGCAACATTTTATTACTTTAAGAATTTACTGTAAAAAGACATAAACACTTCATTAGGTATACCATACAGTAAAGAATTACAAGGGTAAAATCGGTACAGAGCTGGAGTTCAGTTGATCAGCAGTTGCATAGTAAGTTCATCTGGTCTATGCATTTCACGGGAGCCTAGCTTCTTCAGGACCATGTAACATGAATTACATATATAACTCTGACTACACATGTCTAACAAAGAAGAGAGAAAGAAACCATAAACATATCATAAAGCAAATATCCATCGTAATATAAATAATTACCAAATCTGAATAAATTAAATAAACGCAATGATTTGCCTGGATGGGAAAAAGGAGGGGACATTATACAGGAAATCTATATTAATATAGAGACTGTAAAAACAAATAAATAAAAAGGAAAAGCCTCCTACTCACACCAGGAGACTTTTGCTTTCTTTCAATGTGGACATTATACTGTGGTGGACATTATTTAACACTACAGGTAAGGTTTATTTGTATGTGATTTTTGTTTGATTATATCATCAACAATCAGATCTGATCATCTCCCATTGTGCGATATGCACCCGCATATGAAAACGTTGTTCAAACAACACATGTGAGGTATTGCCACGATCGGTAGAGTGAGAACAATAATTCTAGCCCTAGACCTCCTCTGTAACTCAAAACATGCAACCTGTAGAATTTTTTAAACATCGCCTATGGAAATTTTTATGGGTAAAAGTTTAGCGCCATTCCACGAGTGGGCGCAATTTTGAAGCGTGACATGTTGGGTATCAATTTACTCGGCGTAACAATATATTTAAAAATCTAAAAAAAACTGGGCTAAGTTTATTGTTGTCTTATTTTTTAATTCAAAAAAGTGTATTCTTTCCAAATAAGTTGCGCTTGTAAGACTGCTGCACAAATACGACGTGATAGAAAGTATTTCAACAACCGCCATTTTATTCTCTAGGGTGTTAGAAAACACACACACATATACATACATACATACACATATATATATATATATATGGATATATCCATGTTTAGGTATGCGCACTTGACATGCATAGACATTTTTTTTTACAATCTTTATATTAATATAGATTCAAAATGTCCCTCTTTTTTCCCCATCTAGGCAAATCATTGGGTTTATTTAACCACTTACAGACCGCCCACCGTCGTTATA
Source organism: Lithobates clamitans (assembly GCA_037952925.1). Classification (NCBI taxonomy): domain Eukaryota; kingdom Metazoa; phylum Chordata; class Amphibia; order Anura; family Ranidae; genus Lithobates; species Lithobates clamitans. The sequence continues at coordinate 477,587 of JBBGZY010000813.1, forward strand.
TGGCAGTACTTTAAAGAGGAATATCGTTGTTATGGCAGTGGCTAGCTGCCATAACCCCGGTATCCTCTTCTTCAGTGGGTGGTCTGCTTCAAGATAAAAGTGGTCTCTGTGGCGGGTTCCTCCTGCCGCGCTCCGGTGCCCTCCGCCGCTTAGCGGAGCCATCAGTAGCGGTGGAGGCAATTGGATCCTCTCCCTAGCCAGACATGGAAATGAGTGAGGGGAAGATGGACCCACCCATCTCCATATCATTGCAGGGCGGAATCAAGATCAAAATGTCACTTCCGCCCATAGCTCTTAAAGGGCCATTTTGTTTTCAAATGACAAAATTATTATTTATTTTTTTATTGAATTTTAGTGTAAATATGAGATTTGAAGTCTTTTTGACCCCAGATCTCATATTTAAGAGGTCCTGTCATGCTTTTTTTCTATTACAAGGGATGTTTACATTCCTTGTAATAGGAATAAAAGTGACACAATTTTTTTAAAAGCACAGTGTAAAAATAAAAAATAAAAGTAAAATAAATAATAATTTTTTTTTTAAACATGCCCCTTCCTGCCGAGCTCGCATGCAGAAGCGAACGCATACGTGAGTAGCACCCGCATATGAAAACGTTGTTCAAACAACACATGTGAGGTATTGCCACGATCGGTAGAGTGAGAACAATAATTCTAGCCCTAGACCTCCTCTGTAACTCAAAACATGCAACCTGTAGAATTTTTTAAACATCGCCTATGGAAATTTTTATGGGTAAAAGTTTAGCGCCATTCCACGAGTGGGCGCAATTTTGAAGCGTGACATGTTGGGTATCAATTTACTCGGCGTAACAATATATTTAAAAATCTAAAAAAAACTGGGCTAAGTTTATTGTTGTCTTATTTTTTAATTCAAAAAAGTGTATTCTTTCCAAATAAGTTGCGCTTGTAAGACTGCTGCACAAATACGACGTGATAGAAAGTATTTCAACAACCGCCATTTTATTCTCTAGGGTGTTAGAAAACACACACACATATACATACATACATACATATATATATATATATATATATATATAATGTTTGGGGGTTCTAAGTAATTTTCTAGCAAAAAAAACCTCTTTTAAACAACAAATCTCAGAAAGGCTTGGTCATTAAGTGGTAATTTATTCAGATTTGGTAATTACATATTTATATTATGATGGACATTTGCTTCATGACATGTTTATGTTTTTTTTCTCTCTTCTTTATTAGACATGTTTAGTCAGAGTTATATAGGATATGCATAAAAAACCTTTAAGCAAAATAAAATTTAGCTCATCTGGCACTTCTGGAAAGATGATTTATAGCAGAATTTAGCAGCTGCTATAATAAAATAGAAAATTAAACACAAAGCTCTAGAAGTCCATAGATGTAATTTACAAGCTATAGCAGCGCTCTGGAAATAAAAACTTCAATGGTGATAATATGACCTCTGAAGAGTGAGTCCAAAGTGCATCATATGGTGTTGTTCCAAAGAATAAAAAACCTTAACAGCACCACGTGAGACCGCTCCCCTCAAAAAACGCACTCACCAGAACAACGTTATAAAGACGCCTTGTTACAATGATGTGTCATTAGCCTGTAGAAAGCCTGCGTCTTCAATCAGCATACAACAAGGACTACTCATTCAGAGCGGGGTGTTCATTTGTTGTCTCATATCACAAACCATAAGGAAACAGAGAAGGAATCCTCATAGCATAAAACTGTTTTTATTTTTTTTAAAAGAGACAATGTCTCTTTTAAGAAATATGCTTACATCAAATAAAAAGTAAAATAGTATCTCATAATATTCTGGTGAGCGAGTATCATAATAGGCTGCAAATTATACGAATATTATGAGATCCTATTTTACTTTTTATTTTATGTAAGCATATAATAACATTGTTCTGATGAGTGCATTTCTTGAGGGGAGCAGTCTCACGTGGTGCGGTGAAGGTTTCATATTTTTTGGAAAAACACCATATGAATACCTTTAGGATCACCTGATGCACTTTGGACTCACTCTTCAGAGGGCATATTATCACCATTGGACTTTGTTGTTTTTATTTCCAGAGCACTGCTATAGCTTGTGAATTACATATATGATATTCATGTTACATGTAAGGATTGACCGATAATCGGTATGGCCAATAATTGCAGGCAGATATCGACATTTGCAAGAAAATCCGTATCAGTTGCAACTTAGACCGATTTTACCAATATTGGTCTACACGGGCCGCGGCCATCTTTTTTGGGTCCAGAAGCCTGCAGATTGCAGACGCAGTGTGCAGGGGCATGTGGGACACACACACGATGTCATTACACCTGCGCACAATGGACCTATTGAGTCAGACAGGCCTCCCTTGCCTCAGCACTCATATGGACAGACATGCCAGCCGACCAGCCACCCACCCACAATAAGGTGCCAGGCCACTGAGGCCAGCCAGCCAGCAGCCACCCACAGTAAGGTGCCAGCCAGCAGCCACCCATCACACCATGGTGCACTGCAGACAGAGAATGTCTGTTTTGAAATCTGTGTGTGTTTTACTGTTTTTCTCCCATCAGTTTTCATGCAGGTATGGTCTAAAGAACGGGCTCTTAATGTTTAATTTTTAATAAACATTAACATGTTCAGTTTATTCCAGATTTGTGCATAAAATTTGTGTTATTTTTGAAAAGTTTAAATGTACAAAATATCGGCAAAAAATATTGGCTATTGGCAGGAGAGGTGGCCGAAATATTGTTATCGTATCAGCACTGAAAATACAATATCGGTCAATCCCTAGTTACATGGTCCTGAATAGGGATGAGCTTTGAGTTCGAATCGAACTCATGTTCGACTCGAACATCGGCTGTTCGCCAGTTTGCCGCCCCCCTCTGATGTCACGGGGATGCCACAGGGAAGTCCCCGTCAAGACCCCGTGCGTCAGAAGAGGGCGGGGTCACCGGGTGGCCTCGCCCTCCATTATTTAAGAACAGTCAGAAGACGAGAAGCGTCACACAGCGGAAGCCTCCCATCCAATCATGGATGCAGAGCGGCCCGAAAAGAAGATGAAGAGAAGAAGATGCCGCGGAGGGAGATGTCGGACGAGAACACCGGAGAAACAAGCAGCGGATTGGAGGAAGAAGAAGATGGAGGAAGAAACCGAAGGAAGATAGAAGTAAGTAGAAAGAAGAAAGAAGATGGAAAAAAGAAGACTTTAAATAAAGGAATTGTCAAAAACTGTCTCTTGTCATTTTTAACATTTTTGACAGTTTTTTTGTGAAATGGTAGGGGTACTTTTGTACCCCCTTACCATTTCACACAGAGGGGGCCGGGATCTGGGGGTTTCCTTGTTAAAGGGGGCTTCAAGATTCCAATAAGCCCCCTGCCCACAGACCCCCACAACCACCGGCCAAGGGTTGTGGGGATGAGGCCCTTGTCCTCATCAACATTGGGGCAAGGTGCTTTGGTGGGCTACCCCAGAGCACCTTCCCAATGTTGAGGGCATGTGGCCTGGTACGGTTCAGGAGGGGGGGCGCTCTTTCGCCCCCCCCCCCTTTTGCTGCGGCCTGCCAGGTTGCGTGCTCGGATAAGGGTCTGGTATGGATTTTTGGGGGGACCCCACGCCAATTTTTTTTTTTCATTTTGGTGCAGGGTTCTCCTTAAAATCCATACCAGACCTCAAGGGTCTGGTGTGAATTTTTAGGGGGGCCCCTACATCATTTTTTTTTAAATTTTGGCGTGGGGTTCCCCTTAATATCCATACCAGACCTGAAGGGCCTGGTATGGAATTTAGGGGGACCCCCACGCCAGTTTTTTTTAATTTTGGTTCGGGGTTCCCCTGTGGGGAAATCCCATGCAGTTTTTATCAATGAACTTTTATGTGTATTGTCGGACCGGCAATTCATCAATAGCCGAGAGTAGTTTTAAATGACTTTTTTTCCTTTGAAATGTCATTTTGCTGTCAGACTGTTCTAAACACGGGAAACATGCGCTGCTTTAAGGCATACTATAGACACCCCCAGCTACGAAATTTAAAGGGATATTACACTTTTATTGTTTGACTTTAAGCATTATTAAAATCACTGCTCCCAAAAAAACGGCCATTTTTAAAACTTTTTTTGCATTGATACATGTGCCCTGGGGCAGAACCCGGGTCCCCAAACCCTTTTTAGGACAATACCATGCAAATTAGCCTATAAAATGAGCACTTTTGATTTTGAATGTTCGAGTCCTATAGACTTCAATGGGGTTCTAACGTGTGTGCGAAGTTTTGGTCTGTTCGCAAGTTCTGGTGCGAACCGGGAGGTGTTCGGCTCATCCCTAGTCCTGAAGAAGCAAAGCTCCTGTGAAACATGTAGACCAAGTAAACTTACTATGCAATTGCTGATCAACTGAACTCCAGCTCTGTACCAATTTATCCTTGTAATTCTATACTGTATGGTATACCTAATGAAGTGTTTATGTCTTTTAAATATTTAATGTAATAAAATGTTGCTTTTTATACAGGTTCTAGTGTCGGTTTAGTTCTCAAAGGCATATTTAAAGTTCCGGTACTCTTGTGTTTGGCCTGTTCTATACTGGCTATAAATCTTGTTTTTTTTTTAAACTTCATTGCACCCCTGTAGATATAATCTGTGTAGACTATTTTATTATATATATATATATAGCAATGGAAAAATATAGATTACCTTGCAGGAAATATATAACAAGTTCATAAATGGATGAATAGATGTATTTAGTATTTGATAAACAATGAAGAAACTCCTGCGCTGTCAGAAATACCTATGCTAAGGGGCACTGCTGCAACACCTAAAATGGCTGATCCAAACAGACAAAAGTGGTGTGAATAAATTAAGTGGTGATTGCGCTGTGATAAAAGGGCAAGGGGGGGAGAGGAAGGGGAAGGGGCTAACTCAAATGTCTAGAGAGGTGAGTGAAAAAATAAAAAAAAATTACATAAGGTATTATGAACATGAGGGCTAGTATACTAGCACATGAAAAATATTGTAGATACTGAAACAAAAGAAAAGAAAATTCTCAGTGCAAAAGGGCTAGTATCATACTGGCACATATGTGGTAACTCAGCAAATACTTATTAAAAGAAAAATCTCAGTGCAAAAGGGCTAGTATCATACTAGCACATATGTGGTAACTCAGCAAATACTTAGTAAATAAATAAATGGTGAACAATCCCACCACCTTGTAGTTCAAAGTGCTCAAACAATGAGTCATCAGTTCCAGAAAGGCAAAATGAAAAAATGATACAAAATATAACAGTATAATGAAATGTAATAAAGTGCAGTCTCATGGGCCCTAAATCCGAATAGACTGAGGAAATGAAATTGCCTAAAACATATAAAAAGCTATAAAATTAGTGACAAATACAGTGTGGGTACAAAAAAAATGAACCAAATAAAAATATATAAATCAAAAAAAGTCCATGTTCATGAGGGCTAGTATCATACTAGCACATAAAAAATATTGTAAATACTGAAACAAAAAAAAGAAATCTCAGTGCAAAAGGGCTAGTATCACACTAGCACATATGTGGTAACTCAGCAAATTCTTATTAGTGACTCCAAATAAATAAATAAATGGTGAACAGTCCCACCGCCTTGTAGTACAAAGTGCTCAAACAATGACTCATCAGTTCCAAAAAAGGCAAGTCCACAAGGCACAGGAAAGGGAAACAAAGTCTTCAGTGGGGACACCTCTGTACTCGCAAGCAGCTCACCTTACTGCTGCAAGACAACAGCTTGTAATCCAGTAACAAATCACCAGCAAGCAAGGGTCCCATCCAGTAGTTTAGGCGATTCGGGTGGTGGGTGTGCAGGATGGTATATAAAAAACATAAGCAGACAGTATATAGTATAACTCTGTGGCGGCCAGAGTGGAAAAAGGGACAGGACACAGAAGGGGGATGCACTCACTTTTGTAAAATGAGTGTGGGCGTCAATCCAACGAACGCCGAGTTCATATACCTCAAAAAGGTGTCTTCAAACCGTCCCCGTTTCCTCAATCAATCCTTCATCAGAGGATCAAGCCTCTGATGAAGTCACGTGACAATACGTGTCAGGATTGGAGCACGGGAACTGTCACAGACTGACGATAGAATACGAGCTCGGTGCTCGAGGATGTTTTTTACTATAGCCTTCTGCTAAATGTAAGTGTACCATGTTGTTTTTAACCTAATAAACTGATTTATATACGGGATCACGCTATGTGCACTCTCTTCCAACACTCCACATATATTCATCCCATTGTGACGAGCATTGAGGAAATGGGGACGGTTTGAAGACACCTTTTTGAGGTATATGAACTCGGCGTTCGTTGGATTGACGCCCACACTCATTTTACAAAAGTGAGTGCATCCCCCTTCTGTGTCCTGTCCCTTTTTCCACTCTGGCCGCCACAGAGTTATACTATATACTGTCTGCTTATGTTTTTTATATACCATCCTGCACACCCACCACCCGAATCGCCTAAACTACTGGATGGGTCCCTTGCCTGCTGGTGATTTGTTACTGGATTACAAGCTGTTGTCTTGCAGCAGTAAGGTGAGCTGCTTGCAAGCACAGAGGTGTCCCCACTGAAGACTTTGTTTCCCTTTCCTGTGCCTTGTGGACTTGCCTTTTTTGGAACTGATGAGTCATTGTTTGAGCACTTTGTACTACAAGGCAGTGGGACTGTTCACCATTTATTTATTTATTTGGAGTCACTAATAAGAATTTGCCAGAGTTACCACATATGTGCTAGTATGATACTAGCCCTTTTGCACTGAGATTTCTTTTTTTTTTGTTTCAGTATTTACAATATTTTTGTTTATGTGCTAGTATGATACTAGCCCTCATGAACATGGACTTTTTTGATTTATATATTTTTATTTGGTTCTTTTTTTGTACCCACACTGTATTTGTCACTCATTTTATAGATTTTTATACGTTTTAGGCAATTTTGTTTCCTCAGTTTATTCAGATTTAGTGCTCATTAGACTGCACTTTATTACATTTCATTATACTGTTATATTTTGTATAATTTTTTCATTTTGCCTTTCTGGAACTGATGACTCATTGTTTGAGCACTTTGTACTACAAGGTGGTGGGATTGTTCACCATTTATTTATTTACTTGGAGTCACCAATAAGTATTTGCTGAGTTACCACATATGTGCTAGTATGATACTAGCCCTTTTGCACTGAGAATTTTCTTTTCTTTTGTTTCAGTATCTACAATATTTTTCATGTGCTAGTATGATACTAGCCCTCATGCTCATTATACCTTTTGTAAAATGTTTTCATTTTTTCACTCACCTCTCTATACATTTGAGTTAGCCCCTTCCCCTTCCTCTTCCACCCTTCCCTTTTTATCACAGCACAATCACCACTCACTTTATTTAGTATTTGATGCTTCATAAAAATATGTTCCATAAAACTGATCATATAAATAAAAGACAAACAGTGACTGATCTCTGATTACCGGGAATGGTGGCTCCTCTCCATATCTCCGCCATCTCTTTGCTCAGTCTTAGTTCTTCTACATCTGAATCCCAGTCATGTCACGGAACACCTAGACACAGAGATACATTGTCACTAATGGTTAGTATGTTGTTCAGATCCCTCGGATGTAATATGTCTGAGGATTCATTTCCTGCTGCAGACCGAAATCTTTATGGAACTTTATTTTTATAACAATATTTCTAAAACTAAGACCTAGAGCCACATAGGCAGCTTTTATCTAACTCCATACATATATAATTGATGCAAATTATTGCAACTCTTTCCAAATGAATACATTATTAAATGTATTTTTATAAAAGCAATGCAAGTACCTGAATCTGCCCTGGTATTATCCTCCTGCAATCTGTTAAAGGATAAGTTCACCTTTTGGGAACATGTTCCACCCATTTTCCTCCTAGTTCCCCATGCTAGCTGTCACTTTTTGAAATCAGCTTGGCTCCACCCACACAGGCCCATCATTCATTGAAATAAAATGAAATAAAAAATAGATGGTGCCCAGGTGAATGAGACACAGGATCCAAAGTGACAGCCTGAGTGGTGATGATACCGGAGAAACAACGGACTGGATACAAGATGGCCATGGATAGAAGGCATGTGGGGGCTGGGCTCAGCCCTTCCTTCTCAGAGCTCTGTGCTCAGCTGTTGGTTAATTGCCAAAGACTCTTCCTTCCACAGTGACCCACTTGGTCTTCATTTCCTGCTTGTCAGCTAGAGCTGCTGGATATATAAATTCCTTGAATCAGATCTTCTGTGCCTTTGCCTTGGTCAACATATCCGGACTCTCTCTGCTGTGTTTTCCTGTGAAAGACTTTTGCTTGGCTGACTTCCCTTCTGGTTCCTAATCCTGTTTGCTGCACCTGACTTCGCTGATCTCTGGACTCCTGTTTATCTGGCTTGTTCTGACTACCTATCCTGGTTACCGAACTCTGGCTATGTTTTTTGTTTTGACTATGTTTGCTCCGTTTATACTATTTTACCATTTTATGAAATACTGTGATTTTTACTGCACTTCTGTCTCAGTCTGATTTATGGTTCCTGACAAGGCAGCTCCCAGGAGATGAAGGAACTCTATGCAGCATAAAAACAGAAACAAAGGAGCACCACTCTAAGTGCAGTATGCAAAAAAAGGAGTCTATTTATTTAGACAAATATCCCTTCTAATAGGAATAGTGCTTGATAGGTCATCTTTAGTGATTTATGGGGTCAATATGATCCCACATCTCACCTCTAGGTTGGGAAGCCTGAAATAAAAATAAAAAAGAATCTTGGCTTAATAAGCCGAGGCAGCGCCATTTTTTCGAATGCAGGAGCTGGGCGTGACACCATAACATCACGTCCGGCCTCCCAATGGTCGTAGAGACTCCGGGTTCATCTGGCCCACCGGAAATCTCTATGGTAAGCATCCAGGGCCAGTCGATTCCTTCTCCAGTTCGCCAATGGTGGGGTCAAGCCCGGAGAAGCACCGGAGGGCAGCGGGAAGGGGGCATAGGGCAGCGGGAGGGGGGCATCCCCTCCTGCTGCCTGTAAGAATGATCAAGTGGCTGAGTCACTATGATCATTCTTATGGTGAAGGGAAAAAAATGATATCCGAATGATGCCTGTAGCTGCAGGCATCATTCAGATATCACCGCTTAAAGTCGAAAAGTTAATGTGCTGACAAGGAACCTTTACATAACCTATCCTCCCTTCAATCTATCATGAATGCTGCTGCCAGGCTCATCCACCTTACCAACCACTCAATGTCTGCCACCCCTTGCTGCCAATCCCTCCATTGGCTGCCACTTACCCAAAAAATTAAATTCAAACTACTAATAATAACTTATAAAGCCATCCACAACTCTGCCCCCAGCTACATCATTAATCTAATCTCAAAATACCAAACAAATCATTCTCTTTGTTCCTCCCAAAACCTCCTGCTCTCTAGTTCCCTCATCACCTCCTCCCATACTCACCTCCAGGACTTCTCCCGAGCCTTGACCCTCCCTTTTAGATTGTAAGCTCTAATGAGCATGGAGTCTGAAAACAAAAGTGGAAAGTGCTGCGCTAATCCAGTGTGATATGTTTGTGTAACAGTGTTTATTTAAGAAAATTAAATCAACAAATGAAAAAAATGGGGTGTACAGGTGCTATGTCTGTGTGCACAGTATCCTGTATTTATACACTAAATCTGAGTGAAAAAAACCCAATCCTATATGCTGTTGAACCTGTAGAAGGGATGCAAAAGTGCTCTGTGTGTAGGGAACCAATGCGAATAGTTCTCATACACATCTAGTAACTTGTGCAAATAAACCCTTAAAATGCTGTCGTGCCTGTGCAAAAAGGGGTATTAGAATAGAAAAGTGAAAAAAGGTATGCGGGTACTGTGTTTGTATGCACAGTATCCTGTGAAGAAAGTATATAGATATATAACACAATTCCTTATGAAATGGAGTGTACGGGTGCTACGTCTGTGTGCACAGTATCCTGTATATACACTAAATCTGAGTGGAAAGAACAGAAGACAAAAAACGAATCCTATATTACGTTGAACCTATGAAAAGGATGCGACAGTGCACTGTGTGTGGGGAACCAATGCAAATGGTTCTCATACACACCTAATAACTTGTGCAAATACACTCTTAAAGTGCTGTCGTGCCTGTGCAAGGAGAAAATTCCGGATGAAAGCGGAAAAAAAAAAAAAAAAAAAAAAAGGTATGCGGGTACTGTGTTTGTATGCACAGTATCCTGTGAAAAAAGTATATAAATATATAACACGATTCTTTATGTCAGATTTTTTCTCTATAAGGGTTATGACAGCACAGTAGGTGCAAAACAAATGAAATGTTACTATATGTATATGATTATTCTATCTCTATGGGCTGCAGAGATATAACAGCACCTTAAGGTTTTTTCATTTGTTTTGCACCTACTGTGCTGTCACAACCCTTATAGAGAAAAAATCTGACATAAAGAATCGTGTTATATATTTATATACTTTTTCCACAGGATACTGTGCATACAAACACAGTACCCGCATACCTTTTTTTTTTTCCGCTTTCATCCGGAATTTTCTCCTTGCACAGGCACGACAGCACTTTAAGAGTGTATTTGCACAAGTTATTAGGTGTGTATGAGAACCATTTGCATTGGTTCCCCACACACAGTGCACTGTCGCATCCTTTTCATAGGTTCAACGTAATATAGGATTCGTTTTTTGTCTTCTGTTCTTTCCACTCAGATTTAGTGTATATACAGGATACTGTGCACACAGACGTAGCACCCGTACACGACAGCATTTTAAGGGTTTATTTGCACAAGTTACTAGATGTGTATGAGAACTATTCGCATTGGTTCCCTACACACAGAGCACTTTTGCATCCCTTCTACAGGTTCAACAGCATATAGGATTGGGTTTTTTTCACTCAGATTTAGTGTATAAATACAGGATACTGTGCACACAGACATAGCACCTGTACACCCCATTTTTTTCATTTGTTGATTTAATTTTCTTAAATAAACACTGTTACACAAACATATCACACTGGATTAGTGCAGCACTTTCCACTTTTGTTTTGCACTATTCATGGGCTTTGTTTGATCCCACTCTGTGCTTGCAGCTGTCCGTACACACCGCTGTTTCCAAGGTAGCGCAGGGATAATCCATATAAGCATGGAGTCTGATTTCTTCCTGTATTGAATTTTATTGTAATCTGTACTGTTTGCTGTATGTTGCAAAGCGCTGCGCAAACTGTTGGGGCTATATAAATCCTGTGTAATAATGATATGAAGAGAGAACAGAGTGATGGATTGATGAGCTAATCACTGTGGCTTCTCCTTTCACTGTGTAGCCACTTTTTATATGAAAAAAAAAATATATCTTTACTCACATAATAGCACCTAAAAATTAACCCATAAGAAATCAATAAAAAATAATTTCAATCGCTGGGAAGAACATACAGCATGGAGTAGAATTAGGTTGAACATTCAGAAAAATTATAGCCAAACAAAAATTGAAAACCAAAATTAAATAACCAAAAAGACTTGTCTTTGGAATCATTAAACATAACAGGTTATGTTGAGCACATAATTTGAAATACAAAAGAAAAAAAAAGGACCTTGCATGAGTTCCTCTCTAAAAAAAGGTCAACAAATAAACCAAAACATAAAATGACAGTACAGCCATGTAATAAGGTCATGTGATCCTGCTGTAATTAATCAGACAATGTGAAGTTAGAAGATTTGAAAAGCAACCTCTTTTGTGTATGTGTGCACTATTCTCTGTGGTTTAATGTGTATATTGGTCTTGACTAGGATTCGTCAACTGCGGTCTTACACTTATCTTACCTATAATAACCACACAACGCTGCGTGACATGGGTTTTAATGGCCACAACAGCCCTTTATTAACAAAATATATATAACCATAAACAGAACAATTTTAACACCAGGAGGGGGTCTTTGGGGTCCCATTTTGCTCAATAACAACTGTGACCTCAGCTGTGCCCCAGCCGGCTCGAGGACATTGCGACTTTCCAAATTTCTCTTTCCCTTGGGACCTAAGTCCTGGGAGAACCACCAACAACCAACCAAGGTGGGATCCCATACCCTGTATGGGTCCCCCAAAATTTAATAAACTGTTTTAATTCTTGACCCCCCAAAGACCCCCTGACCCACCAGCTGCTGTGACAAATTTTGCAAGAAAACTATAAATATAAATATATATATATATATATATATATATATATATATATATATATATATATATATATATATATATATATATATATATTTATTCTCCCATTTCTCTCTCTTTTTTCACTTTTTTTTTTTTTTAAAAACCCATAACCAATGTAGGGCGGGAGGGAGGGAACTTCTACCAACAAGGAATATTCTGGAATGATTTCCCAACAGCCTGTGCAACTTCCTAAGCCCTTTTTCCTGCTCCACCCCAAACACCTGACCTGCTCCTCCAATAAGGTAAGCTACCCTTTTCACCAAACTAACTCAACAAAAACTTAACCCTTGCCGACCTGTTCCTCCCATAGTCATGCTGACCCTCCGTCTAGATTTTCCTCCGGGTCACATTTGACTATAGGATTCGTCAACTGCGGTCTTACACTTATCTTACCTATAATAACCACACAACGCTGCGTGACATGGGTTTTAATGGCCATAACAGCCCTTTATTAACAAAATATATATAACCATAAACAAAACAATTTTTACACCAGGAGGGGGTCTTTGGGGTCCCGTTTTGCTCAATAACAACTGTGACCTCAGCTGTGCCCCAGCCGGCTCGAGGACATTGCGACTTTCCAAATTTCTCTTTCCCTTGGGACCTAAGTCCTGGGAGAACCACCAACAACCAACCAAGGTGGGATCCCATACCCTGTATGGGTCCCCCAAAATTTAATAAACTGTTTTAATTCTTGACCTCCCAAAGACCCCCTGACCCGCCATGCGAGCTTGAGTGACACCTCACTAAAGTGAGTCCCTCCACACCTGCAGAGCCCTCTGAACCCCTTCGTGCAATCCTAAAAACCAAAAATCAGTTCCAACCGCATTTTAGATGTACACCGTCATCTCTCCAATACCTAATAGATAAGTCTTCCAGATCCCGATGGCGAACCACCACACCCCCAAGACGAGACACAAAACGCCCAATTTCCCTGTTGGCCTTTATCCGGGCTTTATTCAAGCGTTCAACAGAACGCACATGTCGCCAAGTGTGTCGTGCCACTATGTCTGACCACCAATTATGATGACCCCAGGGAAGTCACGCATCAGTCACAGAATGTCAAACTTTACATCCCGAACAATGTCCCTAGCTGCCCAGACCCCCATATCATTCCCTCCCACGGAGAGCACCAAAACATCAGGAGGCCTGTCCACTCTAGAATAATAGTGGAATTCCGGAAGAACCCGTCCCCACATCATGCCTCTAACTCCCAACCATTTGCATACTGCTTCACTCCGGGGAACACCAAGCTGTCTCCCTTCGGGCCGCGCATCTGCTCTGATCACCCCCCAGAAGACATAAGAGTCGCCCAGAATCCACACCAGGCCTTGAGGAAAACCTGTAACAGACAACCAAAGAAAACATATAGCCCGAAACATAACTACAACAGATCAATAACATCATGAAAAACATTATAGCATGTGCGGACGTACATAACTTTTAAAACGATCAGATTCCCACCTCCCTATGTGCATAACCATCTGTGGACTCAAACCCCAATGAGCTGCCTCCATAGCTGCCCCTACCCTAAAAGAATGAGTATTGAATTGAAAGGCTGACATTCCAACCGTCAACAAACAGCGCTTAAAAATTGCCACAAACTGGAAACGCGACAAGGATGAACCATCCTCGTGCTGTAAAAAAGGCCCTTGCACGCCCTTCCGAACCTGAGCGAAGCGCTGAACAGAAAGTCCCGGACACACTGCCTCCGGAAGCACCTTAAATAACGTCACATAAACCCCTTTGCCCAATTGATCAGTTTTAGATCTACTGATAAGGAGCTGAACGCTATCCGCATTGATCTGCACCTCCGAAAACATCAAACCCCCCGCACCGCGTTTATTTTTGCTCACCAGCTCCCCAATCCTCAAGGCTCCAAAGAAAGCCAAAGAAAAGGCTGCCGTAAACAGTTGAACCTCATAAGGCGAGGAACAAACCCTGGGCAAGATTCCTACCATATCCTATAGCAGCCCAAAGGACACAGGGCGTCTGGTATCTCTTACCACGCGTCCGCGCCGGAAACCCTTCATGGCCTGACGCACCATAAAGTCCTTCGTAACATCCCGCAGGCCTTGTAGCTTATGAAGAAAAGCCAACGCAGCCAATCTCCGGTTCATTTTCGATACCGACTCTCCCTTGGAAAACTGCATCCCAATCACATACAACAACAGTGAAAGCCTGTCCTGATCCGAAACACAACCCCCCACGGAACTTACCAATTCGTCCCATTCACGCCAAACTGAAGAGTAAGCCGCCCATGTTCCCGCACTCACCGAACGCTGTACCAAGCCACCAGCTATTTCAATGCCAGTCTCCACAGATGTGTAGGACAAGGAACCGACCTCTGCTCCGCCGCCGGCGCCAGCTTCCGGAACCTGTCCCACTGAAAACGAGACAAGGCATCAGCAATGGAATTCTCCACACCCGGTACATGTACAGCTTTTACAAAACAATTCAAACTCAAACAACGAAGGACCAAAAAACGTAATAAACGCACTACAGGCGGAGACGAAGCAGACAGACTAGACAGAACTGCCACCACCCCCATGTTATCACAGTGAAAACAAACTCGCCGATTTTGAAAGCGAGACCCCCAAATGTCCAGTGCCACCACAATCGGGAAAAGCTCCAATAACACCAGATTACTCAAGAAGCCCGCGACACGCCATTCCTCCGGCCACGCCTCCGCGCACCATGCCCCTTGACAGTACGCCCCAAAACCCAAACTGCCAGCTGCATCCGTGTACAAATCGAAATCAAATGCCGACACCACCGGGGCCATCCACAAGGACCTCCCGTTATAGGTGGCCAGAAACTCCTCCCATACCCGCAGATTCGCCTTGTGTTCAGCCGAAAGCCGAATAAAATTATGTGGCATTCGCACCCCAGAAGTAGCGGCACTCAGGCGACAGCAAAAAATGCGCCCCATCGGCATAATGCGGCAGGCGAAATTAAGCTTCCTCAGCAAAGACTGTAATTGTTTCAGCCTAACTTTCTTCGCCTGTAAGGCCGCCCTCACCAACAATCGCAAGTCCTCCAATTTAGCCGTCGGCAAGCGACACTCCATTGCCTGTGTATCAATGATGATACCCAAGAATTGCATCTCTGTCGAAGGCCCTTCTGTCTTTTCTGGCGCAAGAGGAATCCCGAAACGCCTACCGTACCTACTTAGGTACGGCAGCATCTCGGACAGATTTACCGGCGTCTTCCCTTATTGAAGCAGACTCACTAGATTGCAGCTTCCCCTTCTTGAAGCATTTGGCAAAACCGTGAGAGCCTCCGCATCCGGAGCACTCGTGACGGAACGGACAGGTCGCGCCAAAGCGGCACGCTCCTTCGTTGAACTGCCAACAGTAGTTTTTTCGTTGTGAGACCAGCTGCCCAGCGCCTGAACTGCCGGCCCCCCTGGAAAGGGCTGGC
This sequence comes from Lithobates clamitans, assembly GCA_037952925.1. Taxonomy (NCBI): domain Eukaryota; kingdom Metazoa; phylum Chordata; class Amphibia; order Anura; family Ranidae; genus Lithobates; species Lithobates clamitans. The sequence goes on from JBBGZY010000813.1 coordinate 493,219, forward strand.
CCGAAGCCCGAGCCTGCACCATGAGCTTCATCCAAAGCCCAATATCCTTATGGTCCCATCTTAGCTGAGGCCTGACAGCTTTTCGCTGGCAAAACTGTTCATCATAGCGAAGCCATGCCAGTCCTCCATATACTCTATAAGCCTCCCCAATAGCGTCTAAATAGCAAAAAAGCGGAGAACCTATGACGCTGGCCAATATCGCAAAGGCTTGCAGCCAGTTAGAAAAAGTCCTAGGGATAAGCCGCCAACGTCGCCTCTCCTCCTCCTCCTTTTTACTCTCATCTGCTTTATCTTTATCTATATTAAACTTCTCCAGCGGCAAGAGGGAGAATATCTTCACATATTCCCCCCACCAAATCCTCTCCCTAACTTCGGGCTTGAGATGCACCCCTAACGGACCCTCGAAGCATACATAAACCTCACCATGCGCTCTATCACCCAAACGAACCCCATCGTCCCCCGACTCCTTAGCCTTACGCGACTCCGTGCCACTGACCTTCACCATCTGAGAAGCAGACTCAACTACCACCGAGGATAATGGGATCTCTGTATCCGTTTGTCCTTCCCGCTGGGACGCCGTGCTCACCGCCGGCGGCAGCGTAGAACTACGCATAATGGGGGCATCACGGCCCAAACCATCCGACGCGGTCACGGCAGGGACCCACGCCCCCGTCGGCCCCGCTACTGGTCCCGAAGGCCCAGGCGGAGCGCAACAGTCCAACAATTCCCGAAAACCCGCAAAAAATTCCGCCAAACCTGCCACACCAGGTTCCCTACCTATCAGACCCGCTTGCTCCCTGCCCCGTGACCCCCCCAGTCCACCCGCCGTGAACCCAACACCTTGCCCTACAGAAGTAGCAGAAATAAAATTGTACTCACCAGGCTGCCTGCGCACCGAATCCCGAGCAGCCGCACATCCGGATCCCAGCTGACTCTGCACAGTAGGGCGCACGGTCGGTGATCGCCCATCGCCGTCATCGCTGGACACCTCGCCGGATTCTGCTGACGATCTCACGCACGGACTGTGCCGCAGGTGTCCTTCCCCTCGATTCTTCCGGCTCTGCACGCCGCGGCGTATCAGCATCTTCATCCACCTCCATCTGACAGCTGCGGGGTTCACGTGCACCCCCAACCGTGGAACGGGGTCGCTGGCCTTTTAATTGAGCTTGGCCACTCCCCTGTGCAGCTGTCACTCTATCACTGCTTGCAGATGACTGTAATGTCTGTGGAGAAGCAGCAGAGGGCACCAACTTCCTTCTGCTGCCTGTTTCACCAGCCTTCCCACGCCGAGCCGACGCTCCAGCCACAGGAGAGGGAGCTGAGCCTTCAGATGACGCAGCTGACGAGTGCAGGTACCGGACCTCCTGGCACACACGGTCCGCTCTGCCCACCACTCCAGAAGGGACAGGGCTCCCGCCCCTCCCTGCATCCGACTGTGTCCCACGCCGAGCCTGCCTCCTGCTAGGCACATCAGCAGGAGAGCCGGCCGCATTGTCCTGTGTCACTGCAGAGGGGGAGGAGGGGGGAAGAGAGCGCAGCGTCCCCCCCTCCCGCAGGTCCTGCCGATGCTGGGGATTCCTCCCAGGCCCTCCGCTGGAGCCAGAAGCTGATGGCCCAGCAGGGGACACTGAAGGGTTCCGTGTGGAGCTCCCATGCGGCCGCCGGACCCGGGGGGTATGTGAAGGGCTCAACCGCTCAGGAGGGCAAACACTCCTAGCGCACTTAGATGAAGGGGGAGATCCAGGAGGAGATGGATCAACCCCCGACCCCCCTAACATGCCCAATAACTGTTGCTGGAGCCACTGAGGACCCCGTGCAGAGGCTGCAGCCCTGACCTGGTTCCACAAGGCCTCCAAATCGCTCATCTTGCCTGTATTTCTCTCCGCAGGGGCCGACAGAACTTCTACCAACAAGGAATATTCTGGAATGATTTCCCAACAGCCTGTGCAACTTCCCAAGCCCTTTTTCCTGCTCCACCCCAAACACCTGACCTGCTCCTCCAATAAGGTAAGCTACCCTTTTCTCCAAACTAACTCAATAAAAACTTAACCCTTGCCGACCTGTTCCTCCCATAGTCATGCCGACCCCCTGTCTAGATTTTCCTCCGGGTCACACTTTATAGCAGCACCAACCTTAGAAATGTATGTTTAAAGCAGTGGTTTTCAACCTTTCTAGTGCCGTGACCCCTTGATAAAATTTCCCAAGTTGTGGGGACCCCTAACAGTAAAATTATTTTTGTAGCCTAGTTTGTCAGAACCCAAGGCAAGACAAGTAATTTGTGCCCCTAACTCATGGACGTTTAGCGCTCCCCGAGTCCCTTTCACTTGTACAGTATTACAACCCCTTCTGGTACATTTTAGGATGTACCACTCTCTCTCTTTGTTCTCCTTTCTTTCCCTTTTATCTCTTTATAGCCTAATTTATTGTTTTTTTCCCATCCCTCTCTCTAGCCATCATTCTTGTTCTTTCTTGTTCTTTCTCTTGATCTTTCTCTCTTTTTCTTTGTTCCTCCCCCTCTTTTCCTCTACTTTCCATGTATTCTCTATTTTTATTCCTTCCCTTACTCCTTAGTTGGGGGTAGATGGAATGAGATGAGTGGCAGTGCTGGCGGGGAGTTGGGAGGAGTAGCAGTGCTGGCGGAGAGTTGGGATGAGTGGCAGTGCTGGCGGGGAGTTGGGATGAGTGGCAGTGCTGGTGGGGAGTTGGGATGAGTGGCAGTGCTGACAGGGAGTTGGGATGAGTGGCAGTGCTGACAGGGAGTTGGGATGAGTGGCAGTGCTAGTGGGGAGGTCTGATCAGCCAACTTAGGTGCTCTTGATCAAGGTCATCTGCTGATCTGAGAACTGTAGTGGGGACTAGGGATGAGCCGAACACCCCCCGGTTCGGTTCGCACCAGAACCTGCGAACGGACCGAAAGTTCGCATGAACGTTAGAACCCCATTGACGTCTATGGGACTCGAACGTTCGAAATCAAAAGTGCTCCTTTTAAAGGCTAATTTGCATGGTATTGTCCTAAAAAGGGTTTGGGGACCCGGGTCCTACCCCAGGGGACATGTATCAATGCAAAAAAAAACTTTTAAAAACGGCCGTTTTTTCGGGAGCAGTGATTTTAATGATGCTTAAAGTAAAAAAAAAAGTGAAATATTCCTTTAAATATCGTACCTGGGGGGTGTCTATAGTATGCCTGTAAAGTGACGCGTGTTTCCCGTGTTTAGAACAGTCCCTGCACTAAATGTCATTTTTAAAGGAAAAATCTCATTTAAAACTGCTTGCAGGTTTAATGTAATGTCGGGTCCTGGCAATATGGATGAAAATCAGTGAGACAAACGGCATGGGTACCCCCCAGTCCATTACCAGGCCCTTTGGGTCTTGTATGGATATTAAGGGGAACCCCGCACCCAAATTAAAATAAGGAAAGATGTGGGGCCACCAGGCCCTATATACTCTGAACAGCAGTATACAGGCGGTGCAAACAAGACAGGGACTGTAGGTTTGTTGTTAAGTAGAATCTCTTTGTAATTTTGAACGGGTATATTTTTAACGTGTTTAGCTCCAGACAAAAAATCTTTTTTAAGCTTTTTGGAAAACATAGGGAAGGGTTATCACCCCTGTGACATTTGTTTTGCTGTCTTTCCTCCTCTTCAGAAGATTTCACCTCACTTTTTGTCCCAATGAAAAATGTTTTTTGAAAATTTGTTTTTTTTTGTGGAACAAGGATTGGAAAGCATCAGTGGAAAGGAGAAATGTTTTTCCCATATTAACTCTTACAGGAGAGAATTTCCCTTCCTAGGGGTAGTTTTTATCTCACTTCCTGTTGTCTCCTTCCGTTTGCAAGTAGGAGTCGTTTGTAAGTTAGTTTTTGAAAGTAGGGTCCTGCCCTATATACTCAGCAGAAATTTGGGCCTTAGGTGTTGCTGTGGCCACAACACTGTAAGCCCTCACAGGGCCCTGCTGTGAAATATTAGATCAAGAATTGTAATTACATGCCCCTGTTGAACAGGAGCTGAAAAATTAGGCCTTAGGCACTGGTGCTGGTGCCACAACACTGCAACCCCTCACAGACACTCTAGTTGGAACGCAGGAACGAGCCCTGCTGCAAAGTATTGCATCAAAAATTGTAATTACACGCTCCTGTTAAACAGGGGCAGAAAAAATGGGCCTTAGGCACTGGTGCTGGTGCCACAACACTGCAACCCCTCACAGACACTCTAGTTGGAATGCAGGAACGAGCCCTGCTGCAAAGTATTACATCAAAAATTGTAATTACACGCCCCTGTTAAACAGGGGCTGAAAAATTGTGCCTCAGGCACTGGTGGTGGCGCCCAGAACCAAAAATGTTCTTACAAGCTATCAGCGTGATGATTGAGGAGGAAGAGGATAATTACTCAGGGATAGTCACTCAGCATCAGCATAGGCAGTCTTTGAAGGGATCTGAGATTTCAAAAAAAAATATTCGGTTACATCAGCATCAGGTGCTTGGTAGCTGGTGGTGATCCAAGACTGATTCATTTTTATGAAGGTCAGTCGATCGACCGAGTCAGTGGACAGACGCACCCTGTGATCAGTTACCACGCCTCCAGCAGCACTGAATGTGCGTTCCGAAAGAACGCTGGATGCAGGACAGGCCAGTAGCTCAATTGCATACTGTGCAAGCTCTGGCCAGTGATCCATCCTCAAGACCCAGTAACCCAGAGGATTTTCGGTGGGAAAGGTGTCCAAGTCTGATCTTGCCCCTAGGTATTCCTGCACCATGTAAAACAGACGCTGGCGATGGTTGCTGGAACCGATCATACCTTGGGGCTGCGGACCAAAAAATTGTCTGAACGCATCGGTCAGACGGCCACCTTCCCCACCGCTCCTTCTTTGACTGACCGAAGCCTCAGCAACAGGTTGTCCAGAAAAAGGAGTTTGTAACCTCCCAGTCTCTGGGAACGCGTTGCACAGACCTTTCTGCAAGGCCTCCCGAAGATGTTTCATCCTCTGCTCCCTCTGCGATGGCAAGATAAGGTCCGCAACCTTACCCTTGTAACGTGGATCAAGGAGGGTTGCCAGCCAGTATTGGTCCTTCTCCTTGATACCACGAATACGAGGATCCTTACGCAGGCTTTGCAGGATCAGGGAGGCCATGCAGCGTAGGTTTGCTGAGGCATTCGGTCCGGAGTCCTCTGGGTCACTAAGGATGACATGGTCCGCAGCCACCTCCTCCCAGCCACGTACAAGTCCATGTGTTTCTTGGGACTGATCCCTTAAAGACTGCTGCTGATGCTGAGTGCCAGGCTCCACCTCCATACTGACACAATCTTCCTCCTCCTCCTCCTCCTCCTCCTCCTCCTCCTCCTCCTCCTCCTCCTCCTCCTCCTCCTCCTCCTCATCCTCCTCCTCATCCTCATCCTCATCCTCCTCCTCCTCGTCCTCTTCCTGTGTGATCGGCGGGCACGCAGGAACACTGTCTGGATAAAGGGGGCCTTGAGAGCTAAGGAAGTCCTCCTCTTCCTGCCTCTGTTCTGCCTCAAGTGCCCTGTCCATTATTCCACGCAGCGTGTGCTCCAACAGGTGGACAAGGGGGACAGTGTCACTGATGCATGCACTATCACTGCTCACCATCCTCGTGGCCTCCTCAAATGGTGACAGGACAGTGCATGCATCCCTGATCATGGCCCACTGGCGTGGGGAAAAAAAAACAAGCTCCCCTGACCCTGTCCTGGTGCCATAGTCGCACAGGTACTCATTGATGGCCCTCTGCTGCGTGTGCAGCCGCTGCAGCATGGCCAACGTTGAGTTCCACCTGGTGGGCATGTCACAGATTAGGCGGTTCTTGGGCAGCTTAAACTCCTTTTGGAGGTCCGTCAGCTGAGCACTGGCATTATATGACCGGCGGAAATGCACACAGACTTTCCTGGCCTGCCTCAGGACATCCTGTAAGCCCGGGTACCTGCCCAAGAACCGCTGCACCACCAAGTTAAGGACGTGAGCCATGGGTCATTTGTCCCTGTCGGAGGGCAGAGAGGAGGTTGGTGCCATTGTCGTAAACCACCATTCCTGCCTTAAGTTGGCGTGGCGTCAACCACCTCTGAACCTGCCCCTGCAGAGCTGACAGAACCTCTGCCCCAGTGTGGCTCCTGTCCCCCAAGCACACCAGCCCAAGCACCGCATGGTATCTTTTGGCCTGCGTACTTGCGTAGCCCCTTGAATGACTACGGAGCACCGCTGGTTCCGAGGAAGAGGCCATGGAGGAAGAAGAAGAGGAGGGGGTGGAGGAGAGAGGTGTGTCACAATCATTAGCATTTTGGAGGTGTGGTGGCGGAACAACCTCCAACACTACTGCACCTTGTCCTGCATCCTTCCCAGCTGCCAGCAGAGTCACCCAATGCGCCGTGAAACTTAGGTAACGTCCCTGTCCATGCCTGCTGGACCATGAGTCAGCGGTAATATGCACCTTACCGCTGACCGCCCTGTCCAGCGAGGCATGGACATTGCCTTCCACATGCTGGTAGAAAGCCGGAATCGCCTTCCGTGAGAAAAAGTGGCGTTTGGGTACCTGCCACTGAGGAACCGCACATTCCACAAACTCACGGAAGGGGGCAGAGTCTACCAACTGAAAAGGCAGCAGTTGAAGTGCTAGCAATTTTGCCAAGCTAGCATTCAACCGCTGGGCATGTGGATGGCTGGGAGCAAACTTCTTTCGGCGGTGCAGCAGCTGGGGCAGGGAAATTTGCCTGGTACAATCTGACGTCGGTGTACCAAAAGCAGATTGCCCACAAGTACTTGGCTGTGACACACCTAATTCTACACCTTCATTCCTCTCAGTGCATGTCTCAGAGAGGACTGAAGGTCTAGTGGGGTTGGAAATCTCAGCTGATGAGGAGCAAGGAGAGGTCCTCTTTGTTCTTTGGTGTGGGTCTTTTAGATACGCTTGCCAACAAACTGCATGGCAGGTCAACATATGTCTGGTCAAGCATGTGGTACCCAAGCGGGAGATGTTTTGGCCACGTGAGATACACTTGAGACATATGTTGCAAATAGCAGCGGTGCGATCTGATGCACTCGTCTCAAAAAAGGCCCACACCAAAGAACTTTTTGAATAACGCGCAGAGACTGCAGCGCCCTGCACATGTGGAGCTTTGGGGTGTGATGCAGTCAATGTGCTGCCCTTAGGCTGGCCCCTGGAGGGCATCCTGCCTCGTTGGTGATGTGCCGCCTCCTCCTCCTCCTCCTCTCTCCTATCAGGCACCCACGTTGAGTCAGTGACCTCATCATCCCCTCCCTCCTCATCACTGGAGCAAACCTGGCAGTATGCTGCAGCAGGGGGAGCATGACTGCCAGATTGCTGTCCTTCTTGGACACCCCCTCTCTCCATGCTCATGTTACTGCCTTCATCGAGCTCAGTATCATCATCAGAGCCTTCCAAACGCTGGGCATCCTCCTGGAGCATGTACCCAACACTGTGGTCAAACAGTTCGAGGGACTCCTCAGGAGGACATGGTGGGGCTAGGGAAGGAGTCACTGATGACATTGAGCCGAGGGAAGAGGCCGCTGCTTTGCCAGACAAAGTACCCTGGGCATGGGTGAGAGAGGATGAGGAGGATGAGGATGGCTTGGTCATCCACTCGACCAAGTCTTACGCATGTTGCGGCTCAACATGGCCAGCTGCCAAAAAAAAGGCCAAGCGTGTCCCATGGCCACGTGCTGATGAGGATGCACCGTCTCCACGACCAGCACTAGACACAGAGCCTGCTTGCCCTCTCTTATTGACTTGTGACTGTCTGCCTCTCCTTCTTGGCCTTCCAGACATACTATTGGCCTCTAGCTGCACTAAGCTGGGATATATATATGTACTGATACTGCAGCTAGCAAAATCAACTGCCTGCCTGTAGTATGAGAACACCACCAACCTTCTACAGGTAGCTTTAGCTGAACACTGTGAGCAGGACGCACCCCACTAACTTGTAGGTTTAGCTGAACACTTTGAGCAGGACGCACTGCACTAACTGTAAATAGTCTAGCTGCCTGACTGTGGTACTAATAGGATCAAAAGAACACCAGCAATTTTCTTCAGGTAGCTGTATTTACTGTAACAAGACAAGCCTGCCTGTCAGTAAGAAGATAACAGAAACGGATCTAGCTGAACACTGTGAGCAGGACGCACCCCACTAGCTTGTAGGTTTAGCTGAACACTGTGAGGTGGACGCACCCCACTAACTTGTAGGTTTAGCTGAACACTGTGAGCAGGACGCACCCCACTAACTTGTAGGTTTAGCTGAACACTGTGAGCAGGACGCACTGCACTAACTGTAAATAGTCTAGCTGCCTGACTGTGGTACTAATAGGATCAAAAGAACACCAGCAATTTTCTTCAGGTAGCTGTATTTACTGTAACAAGACAAGCCTGTCTGTCAGTAAGAAGATAACAGAAACGGATCTAGCTGAACACTGTGAGCAGGACGCACCCCACTAGCTTGTAGGTTTAGCTGAACACTGTGAGGTGGACGCACCCCACTAACTTGTAGGTTTAGCTGAACACTGTGAGCAGGACGCACCCCACTAACTTGTAGGTTTAGCTGAACACTGTGAGCAGGACGCACTGCACTAACTGTAAATAGTCTAGCTGCCTGACTGTGGTACTAATAGGATCAAAAGAACATCAGCAATTTTCTTCAGGTAGCTGTATTTACTGTAACAAGACAAGCCTGCCTGTCAGTAAGAAGATAACAGAAACGGATCTAGCTGAACACTGTGAGCAGGATGCACCCCACTAGCTTGTAGGTTTAGCTGAACACTGTGAGGTGGACGCACCCCACTAACTTGTAGGTTTAGCTGAACACTGTGAGCAGGATGCACCACACTAACTTGTAGGTTTAGCAGAACACTGTGAGCAGTACGCACTGCACTAAATGTAAATAGTCTAGCTGCCTGACTGTGGTACTAATAGGATCAAAAGAACACCAGTAATTTTCTTCAGGTAGCTTTACATACTGTAACAAGACAAGCCTGCCTGTCAGTAGGATGATAACAGGAACGGATCTAGCTGAACACTGTGAGCAGGACGCACTGCACTAAATGTAAATAGTCTAGCTGCCTGACTGTGGTACTAATAGGATCAAAAGAACACCAGTAATTTTCTTCAAAATACTGTAACAAGACAAGCCTGCCTGTCAGTAGGAAGATAACAGGAACGGATCTAGCTGAACACTGTGAGCAGGACGCACTGCACTAAATGTAAATAGTCTAGAAGATAACAGGAATGGATCTAGCTAAACTGAATACAGTGTATATATATATATATATGCAACACCTGGGATGCATATATATACACAATACACTTTAAGTGCAGCTAACTGACTGACTGTCCTGCCTAATCTAGCTAACTCAAATGAAATGACACTGTCTCTCTCTCTCTCTATTTCTCAGCACTGTGGAACACACTGCACAGGGCCGCCGTGCAGGCGGCCTTATATAGTGTGGGGCGTGTACTAGATCCCCTGAGCCATAATTGGCCAAAGCCTCCTTGGCTTTGGCCAATTACGGCTCTCATTTAAGGCGGCACTGTGATTGGCCAATCATCAGCAAGCAATGCACTGCGATGCCGCAGTGAATTATGGGCCGTGACGCACCACACGAATTTGGCGCGAACGGCCCATAACGTTCGCAATTCGACGGACGGTCGAACAGCCGATGTTCGAGTCGAACATGGGTTCGACTCGAACACGAAGCTCATCCCTAGTGGGGACTTTTAATGGCAACTAATCACAGGTAGTGTTATTCACTGTGTCTCCAGATTCGCTATGTCTCCGACTTTGTGGTGTCTCGTAGCAGTGACACCTATGGCAAAATCAGGCGATAGGGTCTCCTCCAGCCCCTCCCACTTTACATTCCTCACCAGTCAGCTCACCTCTAGTCTCTGCCCCCAGCCATGCCATGAACTGAGTGGGCAGCTGCGAAGAGGCTGAGTGGGTGGCTGCAGGCTCCAGGAACAGCCGAGCTGGGTGGCCACAGGCTCCAGGGAAAGCCCTGCTGGGCTGCTGCAAAAAAAAAGGCTGGGAGGGCAGTGTGGGCTTCAGGAATAGCCCAGGATTCAGTGACCCCTGGCAAATCATCATTCAACCCCCAAGGGGGTCCCGACCCCAGGTTGAGAACCACTGGTTTAGGGTGTGTCCCCCTAACTTTTTTTGTTACATATTGAGTCCTGACCAGACTTCCTGGGTGGAGCACCCCACCCTCCCACACCAGTGCTCCATTATCAGTGTCCACCAGGAAGTAGTTACAGGAGGAGTCCATTTGTACTGCAGTTGAAGCATAGGAAACTGCAACTAGCACACTTCTCCCATGTAAGGATTGAGTATGCCCCATAGTTTTGAGAAGTGGGATTTATCTTTCATTCTATGAATAGTGTATGACCCACTGAAAATGGGGTACTTTGACACATGGTATGGCCACATGGTGTGACCAAATCCCTGTATTTACTTCTTAACCGCTAGCCAACCAGCCACCGCAGTTACACTGCGGCAGGTTGGCACGGCTGCAAAAATTGCCGTAGGTGTACGTTGGTGCTATTGCAGGAACGCGCATGCCACTGGAGGTGCTCCCGCAGCATGTCCCCGGAGTTGATGCGCATGGGTGCGATGTCTGCCGGGCACCCGCTCTCATGACAGAATGAGAATGAGGATGTGTGTGTGTAAACACACAAATCCCGGTTCTGTCACGGGAGAGGAGACAGATCGTGTGTTCCTACTAAGTAGGAACAACAATCTGACTCCTCCTCTAGTCACTCCAATCCCCCCACAGTTAGAATACACAGTGAGGGAACACATTTAACACCTTGATCGGTAAAAAAGGACATAAATTTTGTTTGGGTACAACATTGCACAATTGTCAGTTAAAGCATTGCAGTGCCGTATCACAAAAAAATGGCCTAGTCAGGAAGGGGGCAATTCCTTCTGGGGCTGAAGTGGTTAAGATCAGTTGTTTTTATGTAGCCTTGCAAGACTTGAAAAGCAACCTTTTTTGTGTACGTTTGCGCTATTCTCTGTGGTTCAAGTTGGAAGAATGGCACACAGAGCCCATAAAAAATGTTGCACAATTATTATGTTGTGGAGTTAGAGATGAACAGAAAACGAGTGGAGCAACAATCAGCAACCACCAGCACTAGTAATGTGGCATATCACTTGACACAACAATTCCAAACAGTATGACATCAGCAGACACAGTGACACAGTGGGGGTCATTTACTAAGATGAATGCACTGCTCTGGTTCAGACCTTAATTGGTGTGCTGGATAGATCCTTAATCCAGCGTGTGAACTGGCGCACACAGGAGTACCTACACGCGAGAATGTTTCCAGCGCGATAGGATCGCGCTGGTTCTCGGCGAGGTACATCTCGCGCTCGCTGCAATAGGAAAAATACATCTTCCTATTAAAGCAGCACAAGAAAAACCAGCATGGGTTCCCCCTCCGGGTGCATGCCAGGCCCTTCGGTCTGGTATGGATTTTAAGGGGAACCCCCATGCCGAAAAAACAGCGTGGGGGGTCCCCCCCAAATCCATAACAGACCCTTATCTGAGCACGCAGCCTGGCCGGTCAGGAAAGAGGGTGGGGACGAGCGAGCGCCCCCCGAACCGTACCAGGCCGCATGCCCTCAACATGGGGGATGGGTGCTTTGGGGAAGGGGGGCACGCTGCGGCCCCCCCAGCCCAAAGCACCTTGTCCCCATGTTGATGAGGACAAGGGCTACTTCCCGACAACCCTGGCCATTGGTTGTCGGGGTCTGCGGGCGGGGGGCTTATCAGAATCTGGGAGCCCCCTTTAATAAGGTGGCCCCCAGATCCTGGCCCCCACCATACGTGAATGAGTATGGGGTACATGGTACCCCTTCCCATTCACCTGGGGAAAAAAGTGTCAAGAAAAAAAACACACTAGACAGGTTTTTAAAGTCATTTATTAGGCAGCTCTGGGGGTCTTCTTCCGACTTCGGGGGTCTTCTTCCAACTTCGGGGGTCTCTTCCACGCTCTCCGGTTCTTCTGCTGGGCTCCTCCACTATCTTCTGCTCTTTTGCTAGCGGTGGCCCAGTCTTCTCCGGCTTTCTGGTTCTTCTGTCGCTGTCCAGTTCTTTTCCACTCCGGTTCTTCTGCCAGGCACCTCCGCTATCTTCTGCTCTTTTCCTGCTCTTTTGCTAGCAGTGGCCCGGTCTTTTCCCGCTCTCCGGTTCTTCTGTTGGGCTCCTCCGCTATCTTCTGCTCTTTTGCTAGCGGTGGCCCGGTCTTCTCCCGCTGTCCGGTTCTTCTGTCGCTGCCCGGTTCTTTTCCGCTCCGGTTCTTCTGAGAAGCACCTCCGCTATCTTCTGCTCTTTTCCTGCTCTTTTGCTATCGGTGGCCCGGTGTTCTCCCGCTGTCCGGTTCTTCTGTCGCTGTCCGGAATCTTTTGCCAGGCTTCCCTGCTATCTTCTTCCCGCTCTTTTGCTAGCGGTGGCCCGGTCTTCTTGTTCTTCGTCGTTGTTGTCTTCTCCCCTCTTCTCTTCTTCTGATGTTGGCACAACGCTCTCTCTCACTGTACTGCCATCTGCGAGGTGTGTGGTGACTTATATAGGCATTGGGCATGGTCACCATGTGATGTCACAGGGTGACCCCGCCCATTATTACGGCACAGTCCTGGGGCATGCTTGATGGGGACTTGATGGGGACTTCCCCTATGGTTTTCCCTGTGACATCAAAAGGGGGGATCATCGGGTGGCCCTGCCCTCTATTATTTAAGAAGTGTCAGAAGACAAGAAGCATCACACAGCGGGAGCCTACCATGGATGCGGAGCGGCCCAACAACGAAGCGGGGAAGTAGACGCCACGGAGGAAGATGCCGGACGAGAACACCGGAGCAAGAAGCTGAGGATCGGAGGAAGAAGCAGAGGAAGAAGAAGATGGAGGAACAAACCGAAGAATGAAGGAAGGAAGAAGGAAGAAGACCCGAATATGCAAAGAAGAGGGCTTTAAATAAAGGAATTGTCAAAAACTGTCTCTTGTCATTTTTAACATTTTTGACCATTTTTTTGTGAAATGGTAGGGGTACCCCTTACCATTTCACACGGGGGGCGGGATCTGGGGATCCCCTTGTCAGAGGCATATCTAGTGAAAATAGCGCCTATGGCAAGCACTGAAACTGCGCCCCTGTCAAACATTTGAAACCCATCTTCTAGATAACCTTAACAAAAAAAAAACCTAAAAAAAGACAAGGCAAAATTTCAAAATATAAAATTGTAGTATATTAGTGATGGTGACACCCCCTATTATAAGTGGAGTTATTTTATTTCTTGAGGGGGTGTTACCATCACTTATATATTGCAACTTGTTATCAAAAATCTTTTGAGGGGGTGTCAATGTCACTAATATGCTGCAATTTTATATTTTGATATTGTTCTTTGTTTGAAAGATATCAAGTTGTATATTTGGTTTACAGGACACCACATATACAGTATATGGTATTTAGAGGGAGGGCTCCACCATCACTTAAAGTTCAAGTAAACTTCCTTTACTGCCTTTTACATATAGGTAAGTCTATAATAAGGCTTATCTATAGGTACAGTAAATATCTCCTCAACATGCACAGTTTAGAAGATATTTACATTACATGGAGCCATGGAGTCAGTTCTTTCTCCAGGCTCCAGCATGGCTCCAGTACTCTGTTCTTCTCAATCAAAGGGGGCGGCTTGAGAAAGGGGAGGGTTACAGCAGTGCCCATTGGCTCAGTAAGCAGCAGGAGGTGGATCAGCTCCTGCTGTTAACTCTTTCTTGTCCTGTGGCAGCCATTCATATATTACGAGGCTGCTGGTTCCTTTCTGCTGCTTCTATATAGTCAATGACAGGACAGGAGGGGGGGAATCTGTAGGGCACTCCTATACACACACAGAGCTACTGGGAGAGAAGAGCTGCAGTGACAGGACTGAGAAGATGGAGAGGATGTAGAGCACAGCGCACCTTCTGGCTCCTTTCCCCTCTCCTGCACGGCAGCCTATTTGCAAATAACCTAGGGGGACACCACTGCCTAGTTCTCTCTCCCTTTGATTCTTATGCATGTCGGAGAAGATGCAGAGAGGAGGTGGGTGGAGCTAAGCAGTGGGCAGGGAGGAGGAAGTTAAATCTCCGCTCTGAATGCTGATCTCCGCCTCTCTCCTCTGTGATGTCACTGGTTGTTAGACGCCAGGCGGGCCATGCCTAGCAACCAGTTTGGGCAGTGAGCCAGGGGCCAGTGGTGAACAACCTAAAGCAGTCTCCACTGGCCAGGATCCCACCCCAGGCTGACAATGAGTAACAGTGGTGATATCAGGGCCATTTTAATTAGAGATCTCTGCAAGTGCCTTGCTGCCCAGCCACTCAGGAGCGCCCCCTTCATATGGTGCCCATGGCACTTGCCATATCTGCCATACCCAGGATACGCCACTGCCCCTTGTTAAAGGGGGCTTCCAGATTCCGATAAGCCCCCCCACCCACAGACCTCCACAACCACCGGGCAAGGGTTGTGGGGATGAGGCCCTTGTCCTCATCAACATGGGGTCAAGGTGCTTTGCGGGGGACCCCAAAGCACCCTCCCAATGTTGAGGGCATGTGGCCTGGTACGGTTCAGGAAAGGGGGTGCTCTCTCTTTATCAATGAACTTTTATGTGTTTTGCCAGACCGACATTTCATTATAGCCACGAAGTGAACCAGCGTAAAAAAAAAGTCTAGAGGTGCGCCTGCTCAGCCTGCCTGTCAGTAGGAAGATAACAGGAACGGATCTAGCTAAACTGAATACAGTGTATATATATATATATATATATATATATATGCAACACCTGGGATGCATATATATACATAATACACTGTAAGTGCAGCTAAACTGACTGACTGTTCTGCCCGTTCGCCGAATTGCGAATGACATGGGCCGTTCGCGCCAAATTCGTGTGGCGCGTCACGGCCCATAATTCACTGCGGCATTGCAGTGCATTGCTGGCTGATGATTGGCCAAGCATGCACTATGACTTGCATGCTTGGTCAATCACAGCGCCGTCTGAACAGAGAGCCGTAATTGGCCAAAACCAAGGAGGCTTTGGCCAATTATGGCTCAGGGGATTTAGTACACGCCCCACACTATATAAGGCCACCTGCACGGCGGCCCTGTGTAGTGTGTGTTCTGGCGTTCATTGAGAGAGAGAGACAGACAGTGACATTTGATTTGAGTTAGATAGATTAGGCAGAACAGTCAGTCAGTTTAGCTGCACTTACAGTGTATTGTGTATATATATGCATCCCAGGTGTTGCATATATATATATATATATATATATATATATATACACTGTATTCAGTTTAGCTAGATCCGTTTCTGTTATCTTCCTACTGACAGGCAGGCTTGTCTTGTTACAGTATTTACAGCTACCTGAAGAAAATTGCTGGTGTTCTTTTGATCCTATTAGTACCACAGTCAGGCAGCTAGACTATCTACAGTTAGTGCAGTGCGTCCTGCTCACAGTGTTTAGCTAAAACTATAAGTTAGTGCTGTGTGTCCTGCTCACAGTGTTCAGCTAAAACTACAAGTTAGTGTGGTGCGTCCTGCTCACAGTGTTCAGCTAAACCTACAAGCTGGTGTAGTGAGACCTCTGCACAGTGTTCATCTAAAGCTACAAGTTAGTGCAGTGCGTCCTGCTCACAGTGTTCAGCTAAAACTACAAGTTAGTGCTGTGTGTCCTGCTCACAGTGTTCAGCTAAAAATACAAGTTAGTGCTGTGTGTCCTGCTCACAGTGTTCAGCTAAACCTACAAGTTGGTGCAGTGCGTCCTGCTCACAGTGTTCAGCTAAAAATACAAGTTAGTGCTGTGCGTCCTGCTCACAGTGTTCAGCTAAAACTACAACTTGGTGTAGTGAGACCTCTGCACAGTGTTCATCTCAAGCTACAAGTTAGTGCAGTGCGTCCTGCTCACAGTGTTTAGCTAAAACTATAAGTTAGTGCTGTGCGTCCTGCTCACAGTGTTCAGCTAAAACTACAAGTTGGTGTAGTGAGACCTCTGCACAGTGTTCATCTCAAGCTACAAGTTAGTG
The DNA here is from genome assembly GCA_037952925.1 of Lithobates clamitans. NCBI lineage: Eukaryota > Metazoa > Chordata > Amphibia > Anura > Ranidae > Lithobates > Lithobates clamitans. Next base: position 509,274 of record JBBGZY010000813.1, read on the forward strand.
CAGTGCGTCCTGCTCACAGTGTTTAGCTAAAACTATAAGTTAGTGCTGTGCGTCCACCTCACAGTGTTCAGCTAAAACTACAAGTTAGTGCTGTGCGTCCTGCTCACAGTGTTCAGCTAAACCTACAAGTTGGTGCAGTGCGTCCTGCTCACAGTGTTCTCTGCACAGTGTTCATCTAAAGCTACAAGTTAGTGCAGTGCATCCTGCTCACAGTGTTCAGCTAAAACTACAAGTTGGTGTAGTGAGACCTCTGCACAGTGTTCATCTCAAGCTACAAGTTAGTGCAGTGCGTCCTGCTCACAGTGTTCAGCTAAAACTACAAGTTGGTGTAGTGAGACCTCTGCACAGTGTTCATCTCAAGCTACAAGTTAGTGCTGTGCGTCCTGCTCACAGTGTTCAGCTAAAACTACAAGTTAGTGTGGTGCATCCACCTCACAGTGTTCAGCTAAACCTACAAGTTATTTTTTTGCGAGCTCTGCACAGTGTTTACCTAAAGCTACCTGTAGAAGGTTGGTGGTGTTTTCCTGATCCTATCACTACCGCAGGCAGCTAAAAAAGCTACAAGTTAGTTTTTTGCGAGCTCTGCACAGTGTTCAGCTAAAGCTACCTGTAGAAGGTTGGTGGTGTTCTCATACTACAGGCAGGCAGTTGATTTTGCTAGCTGCAGTATATATATATATATATATATATATATATATATATCCCAGCTTAGTGCAGCTACAGGCCATTAGTATGTCTGGAAGGCCAAGAAGAAGAGGCAGACAGTCACAAGCCAATAAGAGAGGGCAAGCATTCTGATTTTTCATTTTTTTGCATATTTGTCACACTTAAATGACTCAGATCATCAAACAAAATGTATTATTACACAAAGTTAACGTGCATAATTACAAAATTCAGTTTTTCAAATGATGGTTTAATTTATGAAGTCAAAAAAGCTGTCCAAACCTGCCTGGGTTTATGTGAAAAAAGTAATTGCCCCCTAAACCTAATAACTGGTTGTGCCACCCTTGGCGGCAACAACTGCAATCAAGCATTTACGATAACTGGAAATGAGTCTTTCACATTGCTGTAGAGCAATTTTGGCGCACTCTTCTTTGCAGAATTTGCAGAAAGTTTTAATTCAGCCACATTGGAGGGTTTTCCAGCATGAACGGACTGTAAGGTCATGATACAGCTTCTCAATTGGATTTAAGACCAGGCTTTGACTAGGCCACTCCAAAACCTAAACTTTGCTTTGTTTGAACCATTTGGAAGTGGGCTTGCTGTTATGTTTCAGATCATTGTCCTACTGCTTAAGCCAAGTACACTTGAGCTTGAGGTCACAAACTGATGGCCGGACATTCTGCTTTAGGGTTTTCTGGTAGAGCTCAGAATTCTTGGTTCCATCAATTATGGTAAGTTGTCCAGCCCCAGACCATCACACTACCAACACCATATCTGACTGTTGGTATGTTGTTTTTTTAATGAAATGCTGTATTAGTTTTATGCCAGATGTAACGGGACGCACACCTTCCAAAAAGTTAAATTTTTGTCTCATCAGGCCACAGAATATTTGCCTAAAAGTCTTGGGGATGATCAAGATGTTTTTTGGTAAATGTGATTTACTCGGGTTATCTTTGTGTAATATTAAAATTTGTTTGATGATCTAAATCATTTAAGTGAGAAATATGAAAAAAATAAAAAATCAGGAAGGGGGCAAATACTTTTTCACAGCACTGTATGTGAACCAGCAACATTGAAAGTCGGTTTGGTTCACATGTTATGTGAATCAGATGCAGTTCAAAACGCATTGACTCATGACTCGCCCATTTCCTGGACCCGAGAACACAGACACAACTTGAAGATTTAAAGTGATTGTAAAGCTTTATTTTTTGTTTTTTTTTAAATACGGTAACAAACATGTTATACTTACCTTCTCTGTGTAGTTGGTTTTGCACAAAGTGTCCCCAATCCTCCTCTTCTGGAGTCCCTCCATGGCGCTCCTGGCTACTCCTCACATCAAGTGCCCCCCGGGGAAGTGCTTTCCTTGGGGACACTCATGTGAGTGCACTCCCGTGTCCTGCTGCTGCGTCCATTGACACAGACAGCAGGACTCGGTCCTGCCCTGTCTCCCACGTCATTGGATTTGATTGACAGCAGTGGGAGCCAATGGCTGCACTGCTATCAATCTATCCAATGAGGACCCTAGACACCGGCTGTAGCGGGTGTACTCGTCTCCGTCGCTGGGATGACTGGGTTCAGGTAAGTAAAAGGGGGGCTCTGGGGGGGCTGCTACACTAAAAAAGGTTTTTCACCTTAATGCATACAATGCAATAAAGTGAAAAACCTTGAGGGTTTACAACCCCTTTAAATGGGATTTAACAGAAAAACCCTAAAAAAAACAACAGTTTATGTAGGTACCTTGTTCGTTTACAACATTCACCTGGAAAACAACTAGTGCGGGTGCTAGAGAGCGATGCTGGCTTGCAAATTAATTACAATCCAACACAGTACAGCAATATAAATGGCATTTGCAATGGCAATACAGCCTACCTACTGCCCTGCCTAACCACTGGCCATTGGGACTGTAGAGAGTCTAAGGCCTCATTCACACCTAAGTGTAGTGATTTACTGGCGTTTTTTGGGCCCTTTTTTAGGTGTTTTTTGCAGCTTTTTACAACCTTTTTAACCACTTGCTGACCAGCCATTGTATATATATATATATATATATATATATATATATATATATATATGGCGACAGGTTGGCTCCATTGTGCAAACTGCTGTACCCATATGGCGGTCCGTGCATGTGACACTGTGGGCATGCAATTGTGGTACACAACGGCAGAACCAGGATCTGTTTAACAAGGCAAATCCTTCTGATGGGGGACATCATGGAGATCTACTGTTCCCAGTGATCGGGAACAGCAATCTTTGTGGCGTTCCAGTGAGCCCAGCCCCCACACAGTTAGAACACACCCAGGGAACACAGTTAACCCCTTGATCCCCCCTAGTGTTAACCCCTTCCCTGCCAGTGTCATTTATACATTGATCAGTGCATTTTTATAGCACTGATCAATAATGTAATGTCACTGCTCCCCGTGTCTCAGTCCCGCTAAAAATTGCAGATCGCCACCATTACCAGTAAAAACATGAAAAAAAAATAAAAGTCCATAAATCTTTCCCATAGTTTGTAGAGCCGATAACTTTTGCGCAAACCAATCAATATACGCCTATTGCTATTTTTTTTACCAAAAACCATTAGCCTCTATACCGATGATTAGGGATGAGCTTCGTGTTCGAGTCGAACCCATGTTCGATTCGAACATCTTCTGTTCGCCCATTCGCCGAATTGCGAACGATATGGGCCGTTCGCGCCAAATTCATGTGGCGCGTCACGGCCCATAATTCACTGCGGCATCGCAGTGCATTGCTGGCTGATGATTGGCCAAGCATGCACTATGACTTGCATGCTTGGTCAATCACAGTGCCGTCTGAACAGAGAGCCGTAATTGGCCAAAACCAAGGAGGCTTTGGCCAATTATGGCTCAGGGGATTTAGTACACGCCAGTGGCAGCCCGTCCATAGGGGGCGCCCGTGCGCCGCCCCCCCCCCCCTCCTGCAGTCACAAAAAAAAAAAAAAAATTGGAAAAAAATTTTTTTAAAACCGGCCCTTTAAGAAAAAAAAAAAAAAAATCCCTTAACCTTAACATAGTGCACTGTGGCGCCGGACACAGTGCACTATGGGAAGCGCCACGTCAGTGCAATCACGAGATTGCAGACATGGCGCTTCATTTGCGGGGATTTAACCCGCCTTGGGGCGCAATGAAGAACGCTGAGTAGCTTCCGGCCTTCCACCCGTAAAATCACTGTGATTCTACGGGCGGGAGCATCGTTGTTGAAGTTCTCGAGGTCACTTCCGGGTTTTCTAAAAGCCGGAAGTGACGTCGTCACGTCGGCAGCTCCGTTCTTCAGCCTGAGCGGAGCTGCATAAGGTGAGAGAGAGCGCGCCGCTGCCTGTGCCTGCATGACTTTTATAATTTTATAGAAATGTGACAAATCATTCATCTCCCTGTGCCCCCCTGACAGTGGAAACGGATTAGTGACTGGCTGCCTGTAGCAAGGCGTTTAGTTGACAGAAAATGTGTGTGAAACTGTGAATGTGAAAGAAAAGTAGAAGCACCTGACCCAAGCATGTGCAGTAACACTAACATGGGGTTTATTATTTTATTCCATATTGTGTCAGTCACAGTCAGTTCCATTTTAAGACATTTGAAATGTCTTAAAATGGAACAGACTGACACAATATGGATAAAGTATTAAACCCCATGTTAGTGTTACTGCACATTAATGAGAGGCTTTGGTGCATCCACTTTTGTTCACACACATTTCTGTCAATTAAATCCAATGTAAAAAATATCTGATTGAAGAATAGTGATTCTGTGGGATATAATAATCTACGTCATCACATTTAAATATCTTATATTACAGTTATTTTTTAAAACTTCAACTTTTCACTGTTTTTTTATTTTTTGACCGCCACACGCTGATGTATCCCTGGTTTGGGGACGGATATCGTTATGGCAGCAGCTAGCTGCCATAACCCCGGTATCCCCGTGTTCAGCCGGTGGTCGGCTACAAGATAAAAGTAATCTCTGCGGCAGATTTGCCGCAAGATCACTTTTATCGGTGGCGGGAGAGGGCCACCCTCCCGCCGCGATCCGGTGCCCTCCGCCACTTACCGGAGCTGTCGGCAGCGGCAGAGGCGATCGCACGTGTCTCCTTCCTAGGTATGGACAGGAGTGAGGGAGAAGATGGCCCCCTCCCGTCTTTATACCATAGCTGGACAGAAGCGACGTCAAAACGTCACTTCTGCCCATACTTCTTAAAGGCACTTTTTTTTATGTCATTTTTTCAAAATGACAAAAATGTATTTATTTATTTTTTTTTGCATTTAAGTCCAAATATGAGATGTGAGGACTTTTTGACCCCCCAGATCTCATATTTAAGAGGACCTGTCATGCTTTTTTCTATTACAAGGGATGTTTACATTCCTTGTAATAGGAATAAAAGTGACACTTTTTTTTTTTTTTTTAAACAGTGTAAAAATAAAAAATAAAAGGTAAAATAAATAAGAAAACATTTTTTTTTAAATGTGCCCCGTTCCGCCAAGCTCGCGTGCAGAAGCGAACGCATATGTGAGTAGCGCCTGCATAGGAAAACGGTATTCAAACCACACATGAGTTATTGCAGCGATCGGTAGAGCGAGAGCAATAATTCTAGCCCTAGACCTCCTCTGTAATGCAAAACATGCAACCAGTTGAATTTTTTAAATGTCGCCTATGGAGATTTTTAGTGATAAAAGTTTGTCGCCATTCCACGAGTGGGTGCAATTTTGAAGCGTGACATGTTGGGTATCAATTTACTCGGCGTAACATTATCTTTCACAATATAAAAAAAAATTGGGCTAACTTAAATGTTGTCTTATTTTTTAATTCAAAAAAGTGTATTTTTAAAAAAAAAAGTGCGCTTGTAAGACCGCTGCGCAAGAAAAGCATTGTAACGACCGCCATTTTATTCTCTAGGGTGTTAGAAAAAAAATGTATAATGTTTGGGGGTTCTAAGTAATTTTATAGCAAAAAAAACTGGTTTTAAATACTCATGAAAAGAGACCAAAAAAAAAATTTTATCAAGTGTTAGGGACGGTTCCCACTGCTGAGATGTCCGAGATCGGATGTGATTCGCACCGCACTGCAGTGCAAATCACATGCAATCCGATTTCAGCCATAGAGATAGTATGACTGAATTCGCATCGCATTTGAGCCAAACTCGCACAGGACCCTTTTTCCGATTCCTGTTCGACTTTGCAGATTGCACTGCAATATGCAAACTGATTTGGGGGCGTCATTAACTTTTAACTGACACTCCCAGCAGTTCGCATAGGGCAGTGTGAACTGCCGCCAGGAGACATGCGATGCGGGAACCCGCATTAGATTTGCAGGGTTCCCACATCGCAGCAGTGTCCTTAACCACCTCCTGACCGGCGCACGCTGTTGTACGTCGGCAGAATGGCACGGCTGGGCAAATGGACTTACAGGTACGTCCATTTGAATTCCCCGCCGTGCCATTGCATGCGCGCCACCGCAGATGCTCCGTGAGTCGGGTCGCGGACTCGATCGTCGCCGGGATCCCCGCGATCGCCTCACGGAGAGGCCTAGTGACAAGTGTCACTGATCTCTGCTCCCTGTCATCGGGAGCTTTGATCAGCATAGTGACACACACAGCCCCTCCCCCCTACAGTTAGAATCACTCCCTAGGACATACTTAACCCCTCCCCGCCCCCTAGTGGTTAACCCTTTCACTGCCAGTGTCATTTACACAGTAATCAGTGCATTTTTAATCGCACTGATCGCTGTGTAAATGACAATGGTCTCAAAAATGTCCGACATGTCCGCCATAACATCACAGTCACAATAAAAATCGCTGATTGCCGCCATTTCTAGTAAAAAAAAAAAATTAATAAAAATGCCATAAAACTATCCCCTATTTTGTAAACGCTATAACTTTTGCGCAAACCAATCAATAAACGCTTATTGCGATTTTTTTCTTACCAAAAATCTGTAGAAGAATACGATCGGCCTAAACTGAGGAAAAAAAAATTTTTTTTATATATTTTTGGGGGATATTTATTAGCAAAATGTAAAAAATAATGTGTTTTTTCAAAATTGTCGCTCTTATTTTGTTTATAGCGCAAAATATAAAAATCGCAGAGGCGATCAAATACCACCAAAAGAAATCTCTATTTGTGGGAAAAAAAGGACGTCAATTTTGTTTGAGAGCTACGTCGCACGACCGCGCAATTGTCATTTAAAGCGACGCAGTGCCAAATCGCAAAAAGTGCTCTGGTCAAAAAGGGGGTAAAATCTTCCGGGGCTGAAGCGGTTAAAGAAAATCTGTACCTGATAATATACAGAGCTTTTCATGCTGACAAGTACTAGTTGCCACTTGCCAGGCTGTCTCTAGCCGTAGAACTGACCTAGAGCAAGCAGGGGTGTAATCTGGTGTACTTAACACTTGGGGCAGATTATGTTTATTTTAATTATTACTACTGAAAATAATTTTGACTACCCTGTTTCCCTGAAAATAAGACCTAGAAGGACTTTAACTAGGGCTTTCTTTGGGGGGTAGGGCTTATATTGCAGCCATCACTGACAATCATGCTAGGTCTTATTTTAGGGGGAAACAGGGTAACAGAGGAAGGTGGTGGCTCTTATATAGTCAAAACTATTTCAGTAGTAATAATTAAATAAATGAATGCTAATAATGTCCAAAAAAGAAATGGAGAAAGAGGCTATAATTTTCTCTGAACATCAAAAGGGCGAATTTCAGATGCAAAAGGCTGGACTGATATTTGCAACCCACAAATCTATATATGATGTACAGAGCCCTGTGTAAAATGTAGAGCCTGGTATATGATGTGCAGAGCCCTGTGTATAATGTAGAGCCTGGTATATGATGTACAGAGTCTGGTGTATAATGTAGAGCCTGGTATATGATGTACAGAGCCCTGTGTATAATGTAGAGCCTGGTATATGATGTACAGAGCCCTGTGTATAATGTAGAGCCTGGTATATGATGTGCAGAGTCCTGTGTATAATGTGCAGCCTGGTATATGATGTGCAGAGTCCTGTGTATAATGTAGAGCCTGGTATATGATGTGCAGAGTCCTGTGTATAATGTAGAGCCTGGTATATGATGTGCAGAGTCCTGTGTATAATGTACAGCCTGGTGTATGATGTACAGAGTCCTGTGTATAATGTACAGCCTGGTATATGATGTACAGAGTCCTGTGTATAATGTACAGCCTGGTATATGATGTGCAGAGTCCTGTGTATAATGTGCAGCCTGGTATATGATGTGCAGAGTCCTGTGTATAATGTAGAGCCTGGTATATGATGTGCAGAGTCCTGTGTATAATGTAGAGCCTGGTATATGATGTGCAGAGTCCTGTGTATAATGTACAGCCTGGTGTATGATGTACAGAGTCCTGTGTATAATGTAGAGCCTGGTATATGATGTGCAGAGCCCTGTGTATAATGTAGAGCCTGGTATATGATGTACCGAGCCCTGTGTATAATGTACAGCCTGGTGTATGATGTACAGAGTCCTGTGTATAATGTAGAGCCTGGTATATGATGTACCGAGCCCTGTGTATAATGTAAAGCCTGGTATATGATGTACAGAGTCCTTTGTATAATGTAGAGCCTGGTATATGATGTGCAGAGCCCTGTGTATAATGTACAGCCTGGTATATGATGTACCGAGCCCTGTGTATAATGTAAAGCCTGGTATATGATGTACAGAGTCCTTTGTATAATGTAGAGCCTGGTATATGATGTGCAGAGCCCTGTGTATAATGTAGAGCCTGGTATATGATGTGCAGAGCCCTGTGTATAATATAGAGCCTGGTATACGATGTACAGAGCCCTGTGTATAATGTAAAGCCTGGTATATGATGTACAGAGTCCTTTGTATAATGTAGAGCCTGGTATATGATGTACAGAGCCCTGTGTATAATGTAAAGCCTGGTATATGATGTGCAGAGCCCTGTGTATAATGTACAGCCTGGTATATGATGTACAGAGCCCTGTGTATAATGTAGAGCCTGGTATATGATGTACAGAGCCCTGTGTATAATGTAGAGCCTGGTATATGATGTACAGAGCCCTGTGTATAATGTAGAGCCTGGTATATGATGTGCAGAGTCCTGTGTATAATGTAGAGCCTGGTATATGATGTGCAGAGCCCTGTGTATAATGTAGAGCCTGGTATATGATGTGCAGAGCCCTGTGTATAATATAGAGCCTGGTATACGATGTACAGAGCCCTGTGTATAATGTAAAGCCTGGTATATGATGTGCAGAGCCCTGTGTATAATGTAGAGCCTGGTATACGATGTACAGAGCCCTGTGTATAATGTGGAGCCTGGTATATGATGTACAGAGCCCTGTGTATAATGTAAAGCCTGGTATATGATGTGCAGAGCCCTGTGTATAATATAGAGCCTGGTATACGATGTACAGAGCCCTGTGTATAATGTGGAGCCTGGTATATGATGTACAGAGCCCTGTGTATAATGTAAAGCCTGGTATATGATGTGCAGAGCCCTGTGTATAATATAGAGCCTGGTATACGATGTACAGAGCCCTGTGTATAATGTAAAGCCTGGTATATGATGTGCAGAGCCCTGTGTATAATGTAGAGCCTGGTATACGATGTACAGAGCCCTGTGTATAATGTGGAGCCTGGTATATGATGTACAGAGCCCTGTGTATAATGTACAGCCTGGTATATGATGTGCAGAGCCCTGTGTATAATATAGAGCCTGGTATACGATGTACAGAGCCCTGTGTATAATGTGGAGCCTGGTATATGATGTACAGAGCCCTGTGTATAATGTAAAGCCTGGTATATGATGTGCAGAGCCCTGTGTATAATGTAGAGCCTGGTATATGATGTGCAGAGCCCTGTGTATAATCTAGAGCCTCAGCCTGGTATATAAAAAGTAAATGGTAGTTGCGCTGTGATAAAAGGGGAAGGGGAGTGGTATGTGGAAGGGGCTAAGTATATAATAAATGTGATAGAGAGCTGAAAACAGCCCAAATGGGGCCACAGATACACTAAAAAAGAGGTATCGATATAAAAAAATGATGAAATCAAATGTAAAGTGTGTAACAAATGTGGCAACTATGTGGCCTAGAACAAATATCTCAAAAAATGAATATAGAATGGGTGAAATTGATCAAACTTAAATGAAACACTCAACAAAAAGTACAAATGGTCTAGTCATAAAACTAGCACAAATTGGCTGACATAAATAAGGATCTGAGTACAGTGAGTCCATATAGGTGAATATATAGCAGTCCCACCACCAAGCAACATACAGATCTTCAGTGTGATCAACTCTGTGTCTATAAGCAGCTCACCTTACTGCTGTAAGGTATACAGCGTGTGCTTAAATGCAGACCACGTGCGGACATGGATATCCCATCCAGTGTTTGAAATGGTTCCAATGGTGGATATATAGAACGATAATGAAAAATGACATAAGCAATATATCAAGTATAACACTGTGACGACCAGAGGGGGGACGGACCAGGTGGAAGGGATGCACTCACTTTTTAAAAATGAGTGTGGGCATCAATCCACGAACGCCGAGTTCATATGCCTTAGTAGACATCTTCGAACTCGGCATTCGTGGATTGATGCCCACACTCATTTTTAAAAAGTGAGTGCATCCCTTCCCCCTTATAGCTGCTTATAGACACAGAGTTGATCACACTGAAGATCTGTATGCTGCTTGGTGGTGGGACTGCTATATATTCACCTATATGGACTCACTGTACTCAGCTCCTTATTTATGTCAGCCAATTTGTGCTAGTTTTATGACTAGACCATTTGTACTTTTTGTTGAGTGTTTCATTTAAAGTTGATCAATTTCACCCATTCTATATTCATTTTTTTAGATATTTGTTCTAGGCCACATAATTGCCACATTTGTTACACACTTTACATTTGATTTCATCATTTTTTATATCGATACCTCTTTTTTAGTGTATCTGTGGCCCCATTTGGGCTGTTTTCACCTCTCTATCACATTTATTATATACTTAGCCCCTTCCACATACCACTCCCCTTCCCCTTTTTATCACAGCGCAACTACCATTTACTTTTTGTTTACACTCTGTTTGGATCAGTCACACAGGTGTTGCAGCAGTATCCTTTAGGCTCGGTACACAATAGGGGCGGCACGACATGCAGGTCGCCTCACCGAGGCGACCTGCACACGACTGCCACGGCGACTTGCAAAACGACTTCTGTATAGAAGTCTATGCAAGTCGCCTCAAGTCGCCCCCAAAGTAGTACAGAAATCTTTTTCTAAGTCGAAGCGACTTGCGTCGCTCCGATTAGAACGGTTCCATTGTACAGAATGGGAGGCGACTTGTCAGGCGACTAGGTCGCCTGACAAGTCGTCCCAGTGTGAACCGGGGCTAAGTATAGGTTCTTCGTGACAGTGCGGGAGTCACTCACATTCAGAGCCTGGTATATGATGTACAGAGTCCTGTGTATAATGTACAGCCTGGTATATGATGTGCAGAGTCCTGTGTATAATGTACAGCCTGGTATATGATGTACAGAATACCTCTTTCACATCAGAAGCTCCCCATGACAGAAGAGTCCCTCCTTTCACACCAGACACCCCCTATCACATCAGGATCCCCCTTTCAAATCAGAAGCCCCCTCATCACATCCAAGAGCCACCCCTCCCCCCTTTATGTCAGAAGCCCCCATCATATCAGAGTTGCTGCAGACCGGGTAAAATCTTGTAGTGGGTCGGATGTCTTTCTCATGCCATAGTTTGGAGACCCCTAGTCTATACTGCCTTTCAAGTGTGCAATCTAAAGGGAAATACCCCAAAATAACAACTGATAGCTATTGTTTTTCCAAGATAAACTTAAAGTTTCTGGCTGTGTTTTTCACATGGCAATATTGAATAAACATGCATCCAGAACAGCTGGAAAAATTTAGTGATCAGATTGAACCTACATAATGTACCCTGTACACTTGTCCTCTGAAGTCTATTGCCACAGTATAAAAGCCAGCCAGGAGCTCAGCACAGGAATGGGGGGAACCCCTTATAATGGGCACAGCAGCCAGCAGCTGTACAGACCCGGAACTTTGCACAGGGATGGTGGGAACCCCTCATTATGGGCACAGTAAGGCTGCAATGGATGGGCACAGTGAGGCTGCATTTGATGAAATAGACATTTGCATTTGGCAGTGCCATCTCTCTTTTAAACTTACCCATATTTTCATTTGACTCATAGGTATTGATCATTGTAGAATTTGTTTTGAAAATGAGTGAAAATTCGGTTCCATCTTTGAAACTATTTCCCTTCACAAGGCGTTCAGATGAGGAAAAAAAGAGGATAAAGGAGCTTGGGCCACATCAACCCAACTTGCAAATTCAGCAGAGGTCAAGTGATCGTGGTCGAGTTTACACTCGAAGCTTTTCCACTGCTTCTTATAAAAAATGGAGTCGGCTAGCTGGATGTGATGTGACTCATGCCTATTATTGTTTTCCCTGTTTGCTATTTCAAAGTCATGGCACCGACATGCTGTGGATATCAACAGGGGTTAACGACCTTAAGCATCTCACTGAAAAGTGCAAGGGGCATGAAATTACCAAAAGCCATCTTGACAATGTTATGAGGCTTGAGTTTTTTGGGAAGCGTAGCATTAGTGAACAGCTAGATGCAGGCTACAGAATTGCCATTAGAAAACATAATGAAGAGGTCACAAAAAATAGACACATCCTATCTCGAATAATAGACTGTGTGAAATTTTGTGGTGCATTTGAGCTGGCCATGATGAGAGTGAGAGCTCCGATAATCCTGGGATATTCCGTGGCTTGATCGATTTTGTTGCTTCTCTTGATGGAGTTTTGAAAGAGCACCTTGAGAATGCCACTGTTTTTAAGGGAACTTCAACAACTGTGCAGAACGAGCTGTTGGACTGTATGTTGTCTGTAGTGAAGGAGCACATTATTCAAGAAGCACGGAGCAGCGATTTCATTTCAATCCAGGCTGACGAGACCACTGATATTGCCACACAGTGCCAACTTGTGCTTGTGCTGCGCTACATTGATGCCAAAAACAACGTGCAGAAGAGGTTTTTTGAGTTTATTCCTCTACATTCCGCTAATGCAGATTCCATTGCTACAGCACTACAAGAGCGTCTTGCTGTCATCCTTCCAGGGGATCAGAAACATAAACTTATCTCCCAAGCATATGATGGAGCCAGCGTGATGAGGGGTGCCACTTCAGGGGTTCAAAAGCAGATTCAGGATTTGTACCCAAATGCCTATTATATCCACTGCTATCCACATCAGCTCAATCTGATAATGCAACAGGCCACTTCTCAAATACCCAAAGTGAAGCTTTTTTTTGCTAACCTTGGAGGATTTGCCAGCTTTTTTGCAAGATCACCCAAGCGCACAGATGTACTTGATAAAGTAGTTGCCCATAGACTACCAACATCAAGCAGTGTCAGATGGAACTTCCACAGCCGTGCCGTCAATACAGTGTTTGAGCACAGAGAGGACCTCATCCGCTGTTTTGAAACCATGCGAGACTCAGATGACTTTGACTCTGTTACCATGAGAGAGGCAGCAGGCTTTGCCGCGCTGCTGGAGGATCAAGATTTTAAATACTTTCTTACGCTTTTCCACAACATCATGCCACATGTGGACCTCCTCTATGCCAAACTCCAGAAGAAGGACATAGATTCAGTCCACATTAAGGGGAGCATCCAGCAGTTCCAGCGGGACATACAGCAGATCAGGTAGCAGCTGCATTCCTCCTTTTCCATGTGTTGTTGTTATTAATATTATTTTTTTATTATTATTATTGCTCATACATTTTGCAGAGATTCTTTGCCATCCCTGGTTGAGCAAAGCAGTCAAGATGAATCTCAACCGAAGAGGCGGGGCTCGCTGAATCCAGGAGAACAGAAACGCATTGCAACCGAGGTGAGTTTTAATTTGTTGCAATATTTGTATTTTTTCTTAGCTCACTTAGCCCCGGTTCACACAAGAGCGGCGCGACTTGCAGGTCGCCTCACCGAGGCGACCTGCACACGACTTCCACGGCGACTTGCAAAACGACTTCTGTATAGAAGTCTATGCAAGTTGCCCCCAAAGTAGTACAGGAACCTTTTTCTAAGTCGGAGCGACTTGCGTCGCTCCTATTAGAACGGTTCCATAGTACAGAACAGGAGGCGACTTTTCAGGCGGCTAGGTCGCCTGACAAGTCGCCCCTGTGTGAACCTGCACTTATAGATATGAAGATTGGAAAGAAAAATATTTTTCTTACAATATTCATATAAAAATGATGTGATCTAAAAGGATTTGTTATTCCCTCTAGTGGATAACATTAGTATTACAGCCTTCATCTGTGTTAGCTGCCTGAACATCAGAAATGCATGAGACTTGACATATTTACTAAGAATGTCTTGTCCAATTGTATGGAGTTCTGAGAAATTATGGATTCAAAACCACTGAAACTGATCTCCCTTTATAACTTAAAACTGAATATTTTAAAATGGCCAGTTTTAATGTTATGAAGGGAGATCAGTTTCAGTGTTTTTGAATCCATAATTTCTCAGAACTCCATACAATTGTACAAGACATTCTTAGTAAATATGTATAAGTTTCATGCATTTCTGATGCTCAGGGAGCTAACACAGATGACATTGACATTTTGTGATCACTACCTAATTTTTGTTTTTATGCTTCACTCTATAGGTCTGTGATACCATACTATTACACACCATGCGACGTTTCTCCTTCACAAAACACCTTGTTAGTGCCACCTTGCTTCAAGCAGACAAGTTTGAACAGTACGCAAAGGAGTTTCCGGAGAATGCACTGAGTGAGACTTTGAAGGCCTATCCAATGCTCAATAAGAGTAAGTTAAAGACAAAGCTTGATCTCATCTACTGCACAGAAGAGTTCAAAAAGTGCAATGGTGCTGTGGACCTATTCCAGCTGTTTGTGGAGAACAATCTTGTTCATGTATTTAGAGAGACTGTCACTCTGCTAAAGATCCTCATCACCACACCCATGACCACAGCAGAAGCTGAGAGGTGCTTCTCAACCTTAAAAAGAATTAAGACTTTTCTGAGAAATAGCATGACCCAGGAGAGGCTGAATGCATTGGCCATGCTGTCAATGGAAAAGAGAGTGGTGACAGAGATGATTGACTTCAACCAGAAGGTCATAGAGAAATTTGCAAGCCAGAAAGAAAGGAGAGCAAAATTTATTTTCAAATAGTTCTACTGGCACTAATGTGAATGTGGCGTGCATTTGTATTCAATCACCTTTTCAGAGTTTTTTTGTTGTTGTTTGTTGTACAATAAAGTTTGTTTGCTGTTGTAAAAAAATTCACTGATTCGTGGTACATTTATTGCATTCTTTAACAGTTGACCTAAACATTTTCAATATTTTATCTAGATATATAATCTGTCCTGTGATGCTGGAACTGTATACTCTGCCATGTGATCTGAGCTGTATACTCCTGACACTATGGGTGGAAGCAAGTGGAATACAGGGGACGGAGTGGGTGGATTATATAAGGGGTGTGGTTTATGAGAAGTGGGAGGGGTCAAAATTTATGGGCGGGGTCTGGCGCCCCCCCATCCAAAAATCTCACCAGCTGCCACTGGTACATGCCCCACATTATATAAGGCCACCTGCACGGCGGCCCTGTGTAGTGTGTGTTCCGGCGCTCATTGAGAGAGAGAGACAGACAGTGACATTTGATTTGAGTTAGATAGATTAGGCAGAACAGTTAGTCAGTTTAGCTGCACTTACAGTGCATTGTGTATATATATGCATCCCAGGTGTTGCATATATATATATATATATATATATATATATATATATATATATATATATACACTGTATTCAGTTTAGCTAGATCCGTTCCTGTTATTTTCCTACTGACAGGCAGGCTTGTCTTGTTACAGTATTTACAGCTACCTGAAGAAAATTACTGGTGTTCTTTTGATCCTATTAGTACCACAGTCAGGCAGCTAGACTATTTACAGTTAGTGCAGTGCGTCCTGCTCACAGTGTTCAGCTAAAACTACAAGTTAGTGTGGTGCGTCCACCTCACAGTGTTCAGCTAAAAATACAAGTTGGTGCAGTGCGTCCTGCTCACAGTGTTTAGCTAAAACTATAAGTTAGTGCTGTGTGTCCTGCTCACAGTGTTCAGCTAAAAATACAAGTTAGTGCTGTGCGTCCTGCTCACAGTGTTCAGCTAAAACTACAAGTTAGTGCTGTGCGTCCTGCTCACAGTGTTCAGCTAAACCTACAAGTTGGTGCAGTGCGTCCTGCTCACAGTGTTCAGCTAAAAATACAAGTTAGTGCTGTGCGTCCTGCTCACAGTGTTCAGCTAAAACTACAACTTGGTGTAGAGAGACCTCTGCACAGTGTTCATCTCAAGCTACAAGTTAGTGCAGTGCGTCCTGCTCACAGTGTTCAGCTAAAACTACAAGTTGGTGTAGTGAGACCTCTGCACAGTGTTCATCTCAAGCATCTCAGTGGCAGGTACCCAAACGCCACTTTTTCTCACGGAAGGTGATTCCGGCTCTCTACCGGCATGTGGAAGGCAATGTCCATGCCTCGCTGGACAGGGCGGTCAGCGGTAAGGTGCATATTACCGCTGACTCATGGTCCAGCAGGCATGGACAGGGACGTTACCTAAGTTTCACGGCGCATTGGGTGACTCTGCTGGCAGCTGGGAAGGATGCAGGACAAGGTGCAGTAGTGTTGGAGGTTGTTCCGCCACCATGCCTCCAAAATGCTAATGATTGTGACACACCTCTCTCCTCCACCCCCTCCTCTTCTTCTTCCTCCATGGCCTCTTCCTGTGCTTTGTCCTCAGAACCAGCGGTGCTCCGTAGCCGTTCAAGGGGCTACGCAAGTACGCAGGCCAAAAGATGCCATGCGGTGCTTGAGCTGGTGTGCTTGGGGGACAGGAGCCACACTGGGGCAGAGGTTCTGTCAGCTCTGCAGGGGCAGGTTCAGAGGTGGTTGACGCCACGCCAACTTAAGGCAGGAATGGTGGTTTGTGACAATGGCACCAACCTCCTCTCTGCCCTCCGACAGTGACAAATGACCCATGTGCCCTGTTTGGCTCACGTCCTTAACTTGGTGGTGCAGCGGTTCTTGGGCAGGTACCCGGGCTTACAGGATGTCCTGAGGCAGGCCAGGAAAGTCTGTGTGCATTTCCGCCGGTCATATAATGCCAGTGCTCGGCTGACGGACCTTCAAAAGGAGTTTAACCTGCCCAAGAACCGCCTAATCTGTGACATGCCCACCAGGTGGAACTCAACGTCGGCCATGCTGCAGCGGCTGCACACGCAGCAGAGGGCCATCAATGAGTCCCTGTGCGACTATGGCACCAAGACAGGGTCAGGGGAGCTTGTTTTTTTTTCCCCACGCCAGTGGGCCATGATCAGGGATGTATGCACTGTCCTGTCACCATTTGAGGAGGCCACGAGGATGGTGAGCAGTGACAGTGCATGCATCAGTGACACTGTCCCCCTTGTCCACCTGTTGGAGCACACGCTGCATGGAATAATGGACAGGGCACTTGAGGCAGAACAGAGGCAGGAAGAGGAGGACTTCCTTAGCTCTCAAGGCCCCCTTTATCCAGACAGTGTTCCTGCGTGCCCGCCGATCACACAGGAAGAGGACGAGGAGGAGGAGGAGGAGGAAGATTGTGTCAGTATGGAGGTGGAGCCTGGCACTCAGCATCAGCAGCAGTCTTTAAGGCATCAGTCCCAAGAAACACATGGACTTGTACGTGGCTGGGAGGAGGTGGCTGCGGACCATGTCGTCCTTAGTGACCCAGAGGACTCCGGACCGAATGCCTCAGCAAACCTACGCTGCATGGCCTCCCTGATCCTGCAAAACCTGCGTAAGGATCCTCGTATTCGTGGTATCAAGGAGAAGGACCAATACTGGCTGGCAACCCTCCTTGATCCACGTTACAAGGGTAAGGTTGCGGACCTTATCTTGCCATTGCAGAGGGAGCAGAGGATGAAACATCTTCGGGAGGCCTTGCAGAAAGGTCTGTGCAACGCGTTCCCAGAGACTGGGAGGTTACAAACTCCTGTTTCTGGACAACGTGTTGCTGAGGCTTCGGTCAGTCAAAGAAGGAGCGGTGGAGAAGGTGGCCGTCTGACCGATGTGTTCAGACAATTTTTTGGTCCGCAGCCCCAAGGTATGATCGGTTCCAGCAACCATCGCCAGCGTCTGTTTTACATGGTGCAGGAATACCTAGGGGGAAAGATCAGACTTGGACACCTTTCCCACCGAAAATCCTCTGGGTTACTGGGTCTTGAGGATGGATCACTGGCCAGAGCTTGCACAGTATGCAATTGAGCTACTGGCCTGTCCTGCATCCAGCGTTCTTTCGGAACGCACATTCAGTGCTGCTGGAGGCGTGGTAACCGATCACAGGTCAGACTCCGTTGATCGACTGACCTTCATAAAAATGAATCAGTCTTGGATCACCACCAGCTACCAAGCACCTGATGCTGATGTAACCGAATAATTTTTTTGAAATCTCAGATCCCTTCAAAGACTGCCTATGCTAATGCTGAGTGACTATCCCTGAGTAATTATCCTCTTCCTCCTCAATCATCACGCTGATAGCTTGTAAGAACATTTTTGGTTCTGGACGCCACCACCAGTGCCTAAGGCACAATTTTTCTGCCCCTGTTTAACAGGGGCGTGTAATTACAATTTTTGATGCAATACTTTGCAGCAGGGCTCGTTCCTGCGTTCCAACTAGAGTGTCTCTGAGGGGTTGCAGTGTTGTAGCACCGGCACCTGCGCCTAAGGCCCAATTTTTCTGCCCCTGTTTAACAGGGGCGTGTAATTACAATTTTTGATGCAATACTTTGCAGCTGGGCTCGTTCCTGCGTTCCAACTAGAGTGTCTGTGAGGGGTTGCAGTGTTGTGGCACCAGCACCACCACCACCACCACCACCACCAAAGGCCCAATTTTTCAGCCCCTGTTCAACAGGGGCATGTAATTACAATTTTTGATCTAATATTTCACAGCAGGGCCCATTTCTGCACCCACCAAGAGCGAGTGAGGACTTACAGTGTTGTGGCACCAGCACCACCACCACCACCAAAGGCCCAGTTTTTCTGCCCCTGTTCAACAGGGGCATGTAATTACAATTCTTGATCTAATATTTCACAGCAGGATCCATTTCTGCACCCACCAAGAGCGAGTAAGGACTTACAGTGTTGTGGCACCAGCACCACCACCACCACCACCACCAAAGGCCCAATTTTTCGGCCCTTGTTCAACAGGGGCATGTAATTACAATTCTTGATCTAATATTTCACAGCAGGGCCCTGTGAGGGCTTACAGTGTTGTGGCCACAACAACACCTAAGGCCCAAATTTCTGCTGAGTATATAGGGCAGGCCCCTACTTTCAAACATCTAACTTACAAACGACTCCTACTTGCAAACGGAAGGAGACAACAGGAAGTGAGATGAAATCTACCCCTAGGAAGGGAAATTCTCTCCTGTAAGAGTTAATATGGGAAAAACATTTCTCCTTTCCACTGATGCTTTCCAATCCTTGTTTCACAAAAAAACCCAAATTCTCAAAAAGCATTTGTCATTGGGACAAAAAGTGAGGTGAAATCTTCTAAAGAGGAGAAAAGACAGCAAAACAAATGTCACAGGGGTGATAACCCTTCCCTATGTTTTCCAAAAAGCTTAAAAAAGATTTTTTGGCTGGAGCTAAACACGTTAAAAATGTACCCGTTCAAAATGACAAACAGATTCTACTTAACAACAAACCTACAGTCCCTGTCTTGTTTGCACCGCCTGTATACTGCTGTTCAGAGTATATAGGGCCTGGGGGCCCCTCACCTTTCCTTATTTTAATTTGGGTGCGTGGTTTAAGACCCAAAGGGCCTGGTAATGGACTGGGGGGTACCCATGCCATTTGTCTCACTGATTTTCATCCATATTGCCAGGACCGGACATTACATTAAACCCGCAAGCAGTTTTAAATGAGATTTTTTCCTTTAAAAATGACATTTGGTGCAGGGACTGTTCTAAACACGGGAAACACGCGCCACGTTACAGGCATACTATAGACACACCCCAGGTACGATATTTAAAGGAATATTTCACTTTTTTTTTAACTTTAAGCATCATTAAAATCACTGCTCCCGAAAAAACGTCAATTTTTAAAAGTTTTTTTGCATTGATACATGTCCCCTGGGGTAGGACCCGGGTCCCCAAACCCTTTTTAGGACAATACCATGCAAATTGGCCTTTAAAATTAGCACTTTTGATTTCGAACGTTCGAGTCCCATAGACGTCAATGGGGTTCTAACGTTCGTGTGAACTTTAGGTCCGTTTGCAGGTTCTGGTGCGAACTGAACCGGGGGGTGTTCGGCTCATCCCTACCGATGATATGTTGGTGTATATGGAAGATTTGGGTCCCTCTTTGTCAGTAGCTCTGAATCTAATTGAACGATTTGGGGCGTTTTCTGGCCTCCAAATCAATTGGGAGCCCTCCTCCCTTTGATAAGAGCAAGCCAAATTAAATATCTAGGAATCCAAGTCACTCAATCCCCAGAAGAATACGGTAGATTGAATGTAGAGCCCCTATACTCATTAATTAAAACCCAAACCTGGGCACATCTTCCCCTTGGGGGTCATGGGCCACATCAACTTGATAAAGATGATCTTGTTGCCCAAACTCCTATATATTTTTTGGCATTCCCCAACTTATCTGCCACTTGGGTATTTAAAACCATGGACTCTATCCTTAATTCATTTGTTTGGGGTAATTCCCGTCATAAGCTATCTTGGTGAGCCCTAAAAAACCCCATGGAACTGGGTGGAACTGCCCTACCCAATCTCCATGCTTATTACCTGGCTGCTAAATTGTCCAACTTTTTCTACATTGACAAGGAGGACAAACTTTGATACCTTACTTTAGCATGATCACCATGTATAAATACATAAGGGGGGATATGATCACCATGTATAAATACATAAGGGGGGATATGATCACCATGTATAAATACATAAGGGGGATATGATCTCCATGTATAAATACATAAGGGGGATATGATCTCCATGTATAAATACATAAGGGGGATATGATCTCCATGTATAAATACATAAGGGGGATATGATCTCCATGTATAAATACATAAGGGGGATATGATCACCATGTATAAATACATAAGGGGGATATGATCTCCATGTATAAATACATGAGGGGGATATGATCTCCATGTATAAATACATAATTGGCGGCACAGTGGTGTAGTGGGTAGCACTCTCGCCTAGCAGTAAGAAGGGTCGCTGGTTCGAATCCCAACCACGACACTACCTGCCTGGAGTTTGCATGTTCTCCCTGTGCCTGCGTGGGTTTCCTCCGGGTACTCCGGTTTCCTCCCACACTCCAAAGACATGCTGATAGGTTAATTGGATCCTGTCTAAAATTGTCCCTAGTATGTATGAATGTGAGTTAGGGACCTTAGATTGTAAGCTCCTTGAGGGTAGGGACTGATGTGAATGTACAATGTATATGTAAAGCGCTGCGTAAATTGATGGCGCTATATAAGTACCTGAAATAAATAAATAAATAAATAAATAAGGAGGGATATGATCTCCATGTATAAATACATAAGGGGGATATGATCTCCATGTATAAATACATAAGGAGGGATATGATCTCCATGTATAAATACATAAGGGGGATATGATCACCATGTATATATACATAAGGGGGATATGATCACCATGTATAAATACATAAGGGGGGATATGATTACCATGTATAAATGCATAAGGGGATATGATCACCATTTAAAACTACATGAGGGGGGATATTATCGCCATGTATAAATACATAAGGGGAGATATAATCTCCATGTATAAATACATAAGGGGGACGTGATCACCATGTATAAATACATAAGGGGGATATGATCATTGTGTATATATACATAAGGGGGATATGATCACCATGTATAAATACATAAGGGGGATATGATCACCATGTATAAATACATAAGGGGGATATGATCTCCATGTATAAATACATAAGGGGGATATGATCACCATGTATAAATACATAAGGGGGATATGATCTCCATGTATAAATACATAAAGGGGGGATATGATCTCTATGTATAAATACACAAGGGGGGATATGATCACCATTTATAAATACATAAGAGGGATATGATCACCATGTATAAATACATAAGGGGGATATGATCACCATGTATAAATACATAAGGGGGGACATGATCACCATGTATAAATACATAAGGGGGATATGATCTCCATGTATTAATACATAAGGGGGGACATGATGATCACCATATATAAATACATACGGGGGATATGATCTCCATGTATAAATACATAAGGAGGGATATAATCTCCATGTATAAATACATAAGGGGGATATGATCACCATGTATAAATACATAAGGGGGATATGATCACCATGTATAAATACATAAGGGGGACATGATCACCATGTATAAATACATAAAGGGGGGATATGATCACCATGTATAAATACATAAGGGGGATATGATCACCATGTATAAATACATAAGGGGGATATGATCACCATGTATAAATACATACGGGGGACATGATCACCATGTATAAATACATAAGGGGGACATGATCACCATGTATAAATACATAAAGGGGGGATATGATCTCCATGTATAAATACATAAGGGGGGATATGATCTCCATGTATAAATACATAAGGGGGATATGATCATCATGTATAAATACATAAGGGGGATATGATCACCATGTATAAATACAAAAGGGGGATATGATCTCCATGTATAAATACATAAGGGGGGACATGATCACCATGTATAAATACATAAGGGGGGATATGATCACCATGTATAAATACATAAGGGGGGATATGATCACCATGTATAAATACATAAGGGGGGACATGATCACCATGTATAAATACATAAGGGGGGATATGATCTCCATGTATAAATACATAAGGGGGGGATATGATCTCCATGTATAAATACATAAGGGGGATATGATCTCCATGTAAAACTACATGAGGGGGGATATTATCGTCATGTATAAATACATAAGGGAGATATGATCATTGTGTATATATACATAAGGGGGGATATGATCACCATGTATAAATACATAAGGGGGATATGATTTTCATGTATAAATACACAAGGGGGGATATGATCTCCATGTATAAATATATAAGGGGGATATGATCTCCATGTATAAATACATAAGGGGATATGATCTCCATGTATAAATACATAAGGGGGGATATGATCTCCATGTATAAATACATAAGGGGGGATATGATCTCCATGTATAAATACATAAGGGGGATATGCTCACCATGTATAAATACATAAGGGGGATATGATCACCATGTATAAATACATAAGGGGGATATGATCACCATGTATAAATACATAAGGGGGATATGATCTCCATGTATAAATACATAAGGGGATATGATCTCCATGTATAAATACATAAGGGGGGATATGATCTCCATGTATAAATACATAAGGGGGATATGATCTCCATGTATAAATACATAAGGGGGATATGATCACCATGTATAAATATATAAGGGGGATATGATTTTCATGTATAAATACATAAGGGGGATATGATCACCATGTATAAATACATAAGGGGGATATGATCACCATGTATAAATACATAAGGGGGGATATGATCTCCATGTATAAATACATAAGGGGGATATGATCACCATGTATAAATACATAAGGGGGATATGATCTCCATGTATAAATACATAAGGGGGATATGATCTCCATGTATAAATACATAAGGGGGATATGATCACCATGTATAAATACATAAGGGGGATATGATCACCATGTATAAATACATAAGGGGGGATATGATCTCCATGTATAAATACATAAGGGGGATATGATCACCATGTATAAATACATAAGGGGGGATATAATCTCCATGTATAAATACATAAGGGGGGATATGATCACCATGTATAAATATATAAGGGGGATATGATCACCATGTATAAATACATAAGGGGGATATGATCACCATGTATAAATACATAAGGGGGATATGATCACCATGTATAAATATATAAGGGGGGACATGATCACCATGTATAAATACATAAGGGGTCCATACATGGAACTTGGTGGTGAGTTATTCACAGAGGACAAGGGGTCACGTCTGGAGGAAAAATAATTTCATCTCCAAATACGGAAAGGTTTCTTCACAGTAAGAGCTGTGAAAATGTGGAATAGACTCCCTATAGACTCCCCCCAGAGGTGGATCTGGCCAGCTCAGTAAATTGCTTTAAAAAAGACCTGGATTCTTTCTTAAATGTAGATAATATAATTGGGTACTGACATTTATAGGTAAAGTTGATCCAGGGAAAATCTGATTGCCTCTCGGGGGATCGGGAAGGATTTTTTCCCCTGCTGTAGCACATTGGATCATGCTTTGCTGGGTTTTTCACCTTCCTTTGGATCAACTGTGGGTATAGGATTGTGTATATGGGGTTGTATGGGGTTTTTTTTGGTTGAACTGGATGGACTTGTGTCTTTTTACAACCTGATTAACAATGTAACCCGGAAATAAAGACAAGTGATGTATTATTCTGTGTCTGTGGTTTTACTTCAATCTGCATTGCTCCCATGGGTCTGTGTGTGTGTGTCTGAACGTGTGGAGCAGAGAGAGCCAGCAGAGGTTAGTATAGATCATATAGATTGGTGGTATGGGGGGATTAAATCCCTCAGATTGATGAGTACTGTTAACTTACAAATCTGGGATAACCTTTTAGTTAGTATAGAGGTAATATACAGGAAGTACATCATTAAGATAGGAAGGTACTATTAACTTGTATGATATTAGTAGGATCTTTTCAAGCTCTATTTGTGGTGAAAAAAGGACATACATTTTATTTGTGTACAGCGTCGCACAACTGCGCAATTGTCAGTTAAAGTAATGCAATACCGTATCGCAAAAAGTGTCCTGGTCATTAAGGGGGGTAAATCGTCCAGAGCCAAAGTGATTACGGTATGATGGCACCCATTTAAATGAATGTGTTTTTGACTTGTTATGTGACTTTACATGTTGTAAGTCTGATGATGAGTTGCAGCCGTGTGATCACCAGCTTAGACTGAGAGGAGTCCTCTATTTCCTTCTCTCAGGACTCTCACTTCTGTATACAGAAATACAGAAACTACAAAGTATCTTCTCTAATGTTCCTTTCACACTGGGGCCGCAACACTCATTGTAGCAGCGCTTTTTGGCCGCTAGTGGGGCTCTTTTTACCCAAATAAGGGGCTAAAAGTGTCCGTGTTGTGACACTTCCTAATCGCTTTTCAGGCGCTCTGCCCCGGTGTGTAAAGTCACACTGAAATGAAGGGGAGGTGGTTTTCAGGTGCTTTACAGGTGCTATTTCTAGCGTGAAAACTGTCTCAGTGTGAAAGGGGTCTAAGGCTTATATACACTATACTAATTTTTTTTTCCGTCGGAAAAAAAAACATAGATTTTGTTGTCGGAATGTGCGATCGTGTGTACGCGGCATTAGGACTCACTAGTTTTGAGGTTTTTTTTAAGCCAAAAAACGCCCCAGCCAAAAACAGTTGATGACAGACTATGTGTGCATGGACACATAGGAGAACATGGACACATAGGAGAACATGGACACATAGGAGAACATGGACAAATAGGATAACATGGACACCTAGGAGAACATGGACACATAGGAGAACATGGACACACAGGATAAGATTGGCACATAGGATAACATGGACACATAGGATAACATGGACACATAGGATAACATGGACACATAGGATAACATGGACAAATAGGTGAACATGGACAAATAGGATAACATGGACACATAGGAGAACATGGACAAATAGGATAACATGGACACATAGGAGCACATGGACACATAGGATAACATGGACACATAGGATAACATGGACACATAGGATAACATGGACACATAGGATAACATGGTGGGGAGTTTATTGACTGTAGAAAAAAATGTCTGAAGCCAAAAACAGCCGCTGTAAAAATGTCCAAAAACATCCAATGTGCATGAGGCCTAAAGGTGAGATTAGATGAGGAATACAAAGTATAAGAAAAGTATCTGATGTAAGTTTATTATTAAACGGACATGAACACAGAGTGACTGATCGTCCTCCATACAATCGTTCATCACACATCTGCACCCTCCATCCCCCATCCTAACACTCAGTAGTATCACTCGGCATCACTCAGTATATTAGATCTGGTTCTATGTAATCTTACCTTTCCGGTCACACCGGTCTGTGAAGAGACGATCAGGAAGCTCTGAACACAAACAACTAAATGGAGAATTTTGGGTGTGGGAGAGAAAGAATTGTGACTGAGGAAGTTTCACTTTTTCGGTTTTTACCGAGAACCTCCCATCTACAGATATTGTACCCTGTGAGTGCAATGCCTCGTACACACGACCAGTTTTGCCGTTGGAATAATCTCTGAAGGTTTTTCCGATAGAGTTCCGACAGAATTCTGCTCAAGCGGTCTTGCATACACACGTTTACACCAAAGTCCGACCGTCCAGAACGAGGTGATGTACAACACGTACGACGGGACTAGAAAAAGGAAGTTCAATAATCAGTAGCCAATAGCTTCCGTCTCGTACTTGCTTCAGAGCATGTGTCATTTTTGGTACCTCAGGAACAGCATACAGACGAGCGGGTTTTCCCAATAGTAATTTGTTCCGTCAGAAAAATTTAAAACATGTCCTCTATCTAAGTCCATCTGAATTTTCGACTGAAAAAGCTCATACGGTCAGAATATACAATGAAGAGCTCCCATCAGACTTTTTCTGACGGACATTTCCCTTGTGTGTATGCGGCATTAAGGCTGCATTCACACCCGGGCATTTTCAGCCGATAAAACACTCGTAAAAAACCCCAACAAGCAAAATTCCATTCATTTCAATGGCACCTGTTCACATCTGAGCATTTTGTCACCTGAAGCAAAATGTTTGAAAAACACCTTAGGGCCAGTTCACACCAGATGCAGTTCCGTGCACTTTTTTTCTGTACTAAAAATGCATGCACAATGCAGAAACTGACTGAAAACTGACTGCATGGTGTGAACTAGAGCCATTGGAATACATAGAAAACCCTGTGCATGCATTTTTAGTGCAGAAAAAAGTGCATGGAACTGCATCTGGTCAGGGCCATCTTTATGGCAGGGCAAAAAAGGGGAGCTGCCCTGGGCCCTGTCATTGTTGTGGGGCCCAAAGCAGCTGCCTCATACTTGCCAACTATCCCAGTTTAAATTTCCTTGTCCCTTGAAGTTTTAGTCCCGTGCTGTGTCCTGCTATTTCAGTGTGAAGTGCTAATACTAATGCTGCCCAGATCTGCCCTGTTGTTGTGTACAGATGACTCACCTGCACACCCTGTGTTTACATGTAAATAACCAGCATTCGTATGTAAATAGTGGTGGCATTACTAAGTAAATATCTGCGGCCCGCGGCATTGATATGTAAATAAAGGCGGCATTCATATGTATATCATGCTCCCCTGCAGTGAGGAGATGATGGTCTGTAACCTCTAGCCACCAATCAGTGAGCAGTATTACTGTACAGTAATCTCTAGCAACCAATTAACAAGCAAAAATCATTTGCTGTAACCTCTAGCAACTAATCAGTGAGCCGTAATGTGTGCTGTAACCTCTAGCAACCAGTCAGTAAGCAGTAATGATAGCTGTGACTAGGGATGAGCCGAACACCCCCCTGTTTGGTTCGCACCAGAACATGCGAACAGGAAAAAAGTTTGTTCGAACACGCGAACACCGTTAAAGTCTATGGGACACGAACATGAATAATCAAAAGTGCTAATTTTAAAGGCTAATATGCAAGTTATTGTCATAAAAAGTGTTTGGGGACCTGGGTCCTGCCCCAGGGGACATGGATCAATGCAAATTTTTTTTTAAAAACGGCCGTTTTTTCAGGAGCAGTGATTTTAATAATGCTTAAAGTCAAACAATAAAAGTGTAATATCCCTTTAAATTTCGTACCTGGGGGGTGTCTATAGTATGCCTGTAAAGGGGCGCATGTTTCCTGTGTTTAGAACAGTCTGACAGCAAAATGACATTTTGAAGGAAAAAACTCATTTAAAACTACCGCGGCTATTGCATTGCCGACAATACACATAGAAGTTCATTGATAAAAACAGCATGGGAATTCCCCAAAGGGAAACCCCGAACCAAAATTAAAAAAAAAAAAAAAGACGTAGGAGTCCCTCTAAATTCCATACCAGGCCCTTCAGGTCTGATATGGATATTAAGGGGAACCCCGGCCAAAATTTAAAAAAAAATGACGTGGGGTTCCCCCTAAATTCCATACCAGACCCTTCAGGTCTGGTATGGATTTTAAGGGGAACTCCGCGCAAAAAAAAAAAAAAAACGGCGTGGGGTCCCCCCAAAAATCCATACCAGACCCTTATCCGAGCACGCAACCTGGCAGGCCGCAGGAAAAGAGGGGGGGATGAGAGTGCGGGCCCCCCCCTCCTGAACCGTACCAGGCCACATGCCCTCAACATTGGGAGGGTGCTTTGGGGTAGCCCCCCAAAACACCTTGTCCCCATGTTGATGAGGACAAGGGCCTCATCCCCACAACCCTGGCCGGTGGTTGTGGGGGTCTGCGGGCGGGGGGTTTATCGGAATCTGGAAGCCCCCTTTAACAAGGGGATCCCCAGATCCCAGCCCCCCCCTGTGTGAAATGGTAAGGGGGTACAAAAGTACCCCTACCATTTCACTAAAAAACTGTCAAAAATGTTAAAAATGACAAGAGACAGTTTTTGACAATTCCTTTATTTAAATACTTCTTCTTTCTTCTATCTTCCTTCATCTTCTGGTTCTTCTGGTTCTTCTGGCTCTTCTGGTTCTTCCTCCGGCGTTCTCGTCCAGCATCTCCTCCGCGGCGTCTTCTATCTTCTTCTCCTCGGGCCGCTCCGCACCCATGGCATGGGGGGAGGCTCCCGCTCTTCTCTTCATCTTCTTCATCTTCTTCTCTTCTTCTTTTCTTCTCTTCTTCTCTTCTTCATTTTCTTCTCCGGGCCGCTCCGCACCCATGCTGGCATGGAGGGAGGCTCCCGCTGTGTGACGGCGCTCCTCGTCTGACAGTTCTTAAATAACGGGGGCGGGGCCACCCGGTGACCCCGCCCCCCTCTGACGCACGGTGACTTGACGGGACTTCCCTGTGACGTCACGGGGAATGCCACAGGGAAGTCACGTCATGTCCCGTGCGTCAGAGGGGGCCCCCCGCCCCCGTTATTTAAGAACTGTCAGACGAGGAGCGCCGTCACACAGCGGGAGCCTCCCTCCATGCCAGCATGGGTGCGGAGCGGCCCGGAGAAGAAAATGAAGAAGAGAAGAAAAGAAGAAGAGAAGAAGATGAAGAAGATGAAGAGAAGAGCGGGAGCCTCCCCCCATGCCATGGGTGCGGAGCGGCCCGAGGAGAAGAAGATAGAAGACGCCGCGGAGGAGATGCTGGACGAGAACGCCGGAGGAAGAACCAGAAGAGCCAGAAGAACCAGAAGAACTAGAAGATGAAGGAAGATAGAAGAAAGAAGAAGTATTTAAATAAAGGAATTGTCAAAAATTGTCTCTTGTCATTTTTAACATTTTTGACAGTTTTTTAGTGAAATGGTAGGGGTACTTTTGTACCCCCTTACCATTTCACACAGGGGGGGCGGGATCTGGGGGTCCCCTTGTTAAAGGGGGCTTCCAGATTCCGATAAGCCCCCCGCCCGCAGACCCCCACAACCACCGGCCAGGGTTGTGGGGATGAGGCCCTTGTCCTCATCAACATGGGGACAAGGTGTCTTGGGGGGCTACCCCAAAGCACCCTCCCAATGTTGAGGGCATGTGGCCTGGTACGGTTCAGGAGGGGAGGGCCGCACTCTCGTCCCCCCCTCTTTTCCTGCGGCCTGCCAGGTTGCGTGCTCGGATAAGGGTCTGGTATGGATTTTTGGGGGGACCCCACGCCGTTTTTTTTTTTTTTTGGCGCGGGGTTCCCCTTAAAATCCATACCAGACCTGAAGGGTCTGGTATGGAATTTAGGGGGAACCCCACGTCATTTTTTTTTTTAAATTTTGGCCGGGGTTCCCCTTAATATCCATATCAGACCTGAAGGGCCTGGTATGGAATTTAGGGGGACTCCTACGTCTTTTTTTTTTTTTAATTTTGGTTCGGGGTTCCCCTTTGGGGAATTCCCATGTCCTTTTTATCAATGAACTTCTATGTGTATTGTCGGCAATGCAATAGCCGCGGTAGTTTTAAATGAGTTTTTTCCTTCAAAATGTCATTTTGCTCTCAGACTGTTCTAAACACAGGAAACATGCGCCCCTTTACAGGAATACTATAGACACCCCCCAGATACGAAATTTAAAGGGATATTACACTTTTATTGTTTGACTTTAAGCATTATTAAAATCACTGCTCCTGAAAAAACGGCCGTTTTTAAAAAATTTTTTTGCATTGATCCATGTCCCCTGGGGCAGGACCCAGGTCCTCAAACACTTTTTATGACAATAACTTGCATATTAGCCTTTAAAATTAGCACTTTTGATTTCTCCCATAGACTTTTAAAGGGTGTTCCGCGGCATTCAAATTTGCCGCGAACACCCCAAATTGTTCGCTGTTCGGTGAACTTGCGAACAGCCAATGTTCGAGTCGAACATGAGTTCGACTCGAACTCGAAGCTCATCCCTAGCTGTGACCTCTGGCAACCAATCACAATTGCTGCCTGATCTGATACAGTAAACTGATTTTAAGTCTAGCTGCTACTTATTGTATCTCTCAGAGCAGGTAGAGAGTGAAATTGAATGGGGGGGCCCAAGAAATTTTTTGCCCAGGGTCCAATCAATATGAAAGACGGCCCTGCATCTGGTGTGAACTGGCACTAAAAATGCATGCACTGTGTTTTCCATGTATTCCAATGGCTCTAGTTCACACTATGCAGTCAGTTTCCAGTGCAAAAACTGACTGGAAACTGAATGGAACTGACTGCATCTGGTGTGAACTGGCCCAAACTCAAGGAACATGAGCTCCTCTGGGGCAGATTACAGGCGTTTTTCTGCTTTTTATATTGGTGACTTTTTGATCTGTACAAAAACGTGGTAATTATCGTGGCAAAAATCTCAGTAAAAAAACATGACTTGGAAACGCTCAGGTGTGAATGCAGCCTAACTGTCACATCTCAGACTGTCGTGTTTTATTCAAAGCCGCAATAAACCCAACGCCAGAAATGTCATATGTTGCAGCTCCATAGGTGTGCACCCTAAAGATCAAACGTGTGTGTTTTATATATACACACATATATATACACACTTACATACTGTACATATATATACACACAATATATATAGCAGTAGGACATTGGACAGTGTCACTACAGCAGAGGACAATGTCAGTAGGTTTGTGTCAGTCGTTTAAATTTGTAATCTTTTTTTACTATTTGCTACATTATTCGTTTTACATTAATCTTTTATTATAGTTTTTTACAATTTTTTACGAGCCCCATTGGGGGGCTTTGGTGAAATATCACACATCTAAACAGACCCCCCGATGTCTCACATTTGAGACAAAGAAAGGGACTGAGGACAGAGATTTCCCAGTCCCTTTCTCTGCAGCCAAGCAGCAAGGGGAATCTGCACAGCACAGGATGATTGGGATGTGCCCAGGAACACCTGGTACACCCTGTGCGCACGCCTATGTGCAGCTCCAGTGATTGGATGTGGCGGCTGCATTCCTTTTCTTTTTATGGCTTTTTCCCCTCTGTTTTCCCCTGATCTGGCCAGTAACACCCCTCCTGTAAAATCCTCCTGCCACACCACACTGCAAATTTCTTCTGATAAACATTCAGGAGAGAAGGGACAAAGGAAAAGATTCAGATTAATACTTGTAATATAAGGTTTCTTTTTCTTATGGTGTCAGGGCTGGGCTCAGCCCTTCCTTCTCTGAGCTGGCCACTCAGCTGTCAGCTAATTGACAGCTCCCATCTCTCTGCACAGTTATTCAGCTGTTGATGATATCCTGTTCATCAGTCCTGCTTACTTAAGCCGTCCAGTCCAGAGCAGCTCTGCCTTCGCCTTGGTCAACATCACAAGAAACTTTCTCCTTCCTTCCTGTTTAAAGACTGGCTTTGCTGACATCCCCTCTGGCTCCAGATCCTGCTTGCTGTTCCACTACATTGATCCCTGACTTCTGGATTGGCTGACTATCTATTCCGGTTGCTGAACTTTGGCTATGTTTGACTACGTTTGTTCTTTTTACTTTTATTATTAAACAAGTGTGATTTAACTGTACTTCTGTCTCAGTCTGATTTCATGGTTTCTGACATATGGACAATTTAGTGCTAATGCTGAATCTGAAAGACTTTGCCCATCAACGAGACTTGTGAGACATTTTTCCAGAGTCTCTCCTGTCATTTATGAATGCAAAAGTACTATGAATACAAGTGTAATGGGTTGGAGGTTGGGGAAGGAATAGAACCTATCCAATCCTTCACAACAAGAAATGTAAAATATGTTTTTTGTTGGAGGGAGGAATTGAAAGAAGGAAATCATGTTTTTAATGTGGGACGTGTATTGACATAACTGAATTAATATGGTGCAGGTACCCAGGAGGTTGGCACTTATGTATAATAAGGTGTCTGTTGGCCAGACTAGAGGGTGCCAGGTAAACAAAATTCTATAGTGGGGGAATTGGCGCTGTTCAACCAAATATGCACCGGATATTGATCATAAATATAAAATATAATAAATAATAAATGTAGAAAATAAATGCTGTATATAAGTGAAATAATCCTACAATCATATACTATACATAAAGGTGCAAAGTGATATTCCATGTGTGGTCTAACATATATCAATAAATAATGATCTACAAACAATCCGGACAGTGATAAAAAACGACAAGTGATGAAAAATCATTTAAAACCAATCTTGATCACTATAATGAAGTGTCCAGCATTGGTGTGTAAAAAGTCCAATTTTTGTGAAAGAACAGTGTCCATAAAAACTCAATATCATCTGAAAAAGCTGTGATGTGTTAATCCAATAAAAAGACAAGATTCTTGATGTGGCAAGTGCTTGGCACTTATGCATAAAAAGGTGTCTGTTGGGCAGACTAGAGGGTGCCAGGTGACACATCAATGGGGTGAACATTTCCTTGTAGGGGTGATGTCTCAATCTTAGCAGTCCTACAGAGAGATTCTCCATTACTGGACATGGGGGACACCAGAGCTGGATATGGGGGAGATACTTCTGGTTGATGTCTCCCCTGAGAGGTTGGAACCTTGCACAGGTAATGCCAGTGACTACACACAGGAGCTCTGTTAGATAAAGGGAACAAACGCTGGCTACCAGGGCACACATAAGGGAAGTCATCCCTTTTTTTCTTGGCTCTTGCCTGATGGTTCTCTGAGCCTCATGGCTCTCTGTTACCATCCTGAGCCCAGCTGATGAGACCTTTTCTAGGGGGCAGCCTTGCGATAAGTATCTTTGATGTTCTTTTGTTTTATGCTTAGTAATATCTTCCTTTAGTGTTTTCACGTTAACATTTTCCTATTGTCTTGGGAAATAAGACGTTGTTTTACTAAGCAGTGTGTTTGTTTTCATAGCTAACCTTATATCATTATGCTTATCAACAGTGACATTATTATAGTTTTAATAGACTAGCTAACTATAGGAATAGACAAGTCAATACATATATGCAATACATAGAGGGAATCCATAACCACCCTCGGAATATATTTATTGTAGAAGTTATTTCAGAAGCGCTGCCCATTCATTCCAATGAGCAGGGCATTTTGAGAATGCTAAATACATCGCTCCCAACCCGCCCCAAAGCTGCTGCTTGCAGGTCTTTTCCCAACGTCCCACAAACGCACCGCCCCGGTGTGAAAAGTCACACTGAAATGAAGGGGAGGTGGTTTTCAGGCACTTTACAGGCGCTATTTCTAGCGTGAAAACTACCTCAGTGTGAAAGCGGTCTAATGCCCCGTACACACGGTCGGATTTTCCGATGGAAAATGTCGATCGGAGCGTGTTGTCGGAAATTCCGACCGTGTGTGGGCTCCATCGGACATTTTCCATCGGATTTTCCGACACACAAAGTTGGAGAGCAGGAGATAAAATTTTCCGACAACAAAATCTGTTGTCGGAAATTCCGATCGTGTGTACACAAAGCCGATGGACAAAGTGCCACGCATGTTCAGAATAAATAAAGAGATGAAAGCTATTGGCCACTGCCCCGTTTATAGTCCCGACGTACGTGTTTTACGTCACCGCGTTCAGAACGATCAGATTTTCCGACAACTTTGTGTGACCGTGTGTATGCAAGACAAGTTTGAGCCAACATCCGTCGGAAAAAATCCTAGGATTTTGTTGTCGGAATGTCCGATCAATGTCCGATCAATGTCCGATCAATGTCCGATCAATGTCCGACCGTGTGTACGGGGCATTAGGCTTATATACACTATACAACTTTTGTTGTCAGATTTCCTTTAGATTTACCAAAACCATGTAGTACAAGGGCCGGCCTGATTGCACACAAATTGAAACTCCTAAGGTATGATCTCATATTATATTGATTCGGTAAATCTGAAGGAAAAAATCTACAGAAAATTGGATAGTGTATATCTAGCTTTAATGTACACAGGACACGTTAAAACCTCTCCTGAATGATTTAACTTGACAGATAGTAACCTATGTTTAAAAACATCAGTTTTGCCACGTGTATATGCTGTGTTTAGCCGCATTTGCGTTTAGCAGCGTTTTGTAAAGTAAAAAATGAAAAATTCCTGTAATTGAAATGTGGCTAAACGCGAGTTACCATGTTTACAAGCTGTTACAGGCATTTGCCGTTTCAAATGCCTCTGACCATCCGTCCTGAACGTATTTTTTATGCTTTCCCAAAAAAAAAATGCTTCTAAACTGCCTAAAAATGACTATAAGGCCTCAGGCACACTGGACCTTAATATAACGTTATAAAAATGCCAGTAGTTTTTTATTTGTTTTTATGGATCAAAAATGCCAAAAAACACTGGTGAGCCACGTTTTTGAGCATTTATTAGACTTTTTTGATGTTAGAGCGTATTTACAGCTGAAAAACTCCTCTTAGAACCACTAGTTTTTTTTCTTACAGGCAAAAACAGTTGATAACAGACTATGTGTGCATGGACACATAGGATAACATGGGACACATAGGATAACATGGGACACATAGGATAACATGGGACACATAGGATAACACGGACACATAGGATAACATGGACACACAGGATAACATGGGACACATAAGATAACATGGACACATAGGATAACATGGGACACATAGGATAACATGGGACACAGGATAACATGGACACATAGGATAACATGGACACACAGGATAACATGGGACACATAGGATAACATGGACACACAGGATAACATGGACACATAGGATAACATGGACACACAGGATAACATGGGACACATAGGATAACATGGACACACAGGATAACATGGACACATAGGATAACATGGACACATAGGATAACATGGGACACATAGGATAACATGGACACACAGGATAACATGGGACACATAGGATAACATGGACACACAGGATAACATGGACACATAGGATAACATGGACACACAGGATAACATGGACACATAGGATAACATGGGACACAAAGGATAACATGGACACACAGGATAACATGGACACATAGGTTAACATGGACACATAGGAGAACATGGACACATAGGATAACATGAACACATAGGATAACATGGACACATAGGATAACTTGATGGGGAGTTTATTGACTGTAGAAAAAAAACATCTGAAGCCAAAAACAGCCGCTGTAAAAGCGTCCAAAAACGTCCGATGTGCATGAGACCTAAAGGCACTGTATAGTGGAGGTGTGCTGTGTTGTGCTGTGCAGTGTAATGGAGGTGTGCTCTGTGGTGTAGTGGAGGTGTGCTGTGCAGTGTAGTGGAGGTGTGCTATGCTGTATAGTGGAGGTGTGCTATGCTGTGTAGTGGAGGTGTGCTATGCTGTGTAGTGGAGGTGTGCTGTGTGGTGTAGTGGAGGTGTGCTATGCTGTATAGTGGAGGTGTGCTATGCTGTATAGTGGAGGTGTGCTATGCTGTGTAGTGGAGGTGTGCTGTGCTGTGTAGTGGAGGTGTGCTGTGCTGTGTAGTGGAGGTGTGCTGTGTGTTGTAGTGGAGGTGTGCTATGCTGTATAGTGGAGGTGTGCTATGCTGTATAGTGGAGGTGTGCTATGCTGTGTAGTGGAGGTGTGCTGTGTGGTGTAGTGGAGGTGTGCTGTGCTGTGTAGTGGAGGTGTGCTGTGTGTTGTAGTGGAGGTGTGCTATGCTGTGTAGTGGAGGTGTGCTATGCTGTGTAGTGGAGGTGTGCTGTGTGGTGTAGTGGAGGTGTGCTATGCTGTGTAGTGGATGTGTGCTATGCTGTGTAGTGGAGGTGTGCTGTGCAGTGTAGTGGAGGTGTGCTATGCTGTGTAGTGAAGGTGTGCTGTGCAGTGTAGTGGAGGTGTGCTGTGTGTTGTAGTGAAGGTGTGCTATGCTGTGTAGTGGAGGTGTGCTATGCTGTGTAGTGAAGGTGTGCTGTGCAGTGTACTGGAGGTGTGCTGTGCGGTGTAGTGGAGGTGTGCTATGCTGTGTAGTGAAGGTGTGCTGTGCAGTGTAGTGGAGGTGTGCTATGCTGTGTAGTGGAGGTGTGCTATGCTGTGTAGTGGAGGTGTGCTATGCTGTGTAGTGGAGGTGTGCTATGCTGTGTAGTGGAGGTGTTCTGTGCAGTGTAGTGGAGGTGTGCTGTGCAGTGTAGTGGAGGTGTGCTGTGTGTTGTAGTGGAGGTGTGCTATGCTGTGTAGTGGAGGTGTGCTATGCTGTGTAGTGGAGGTGTGCTATGCTGTGTAGTGGAGGTGTGCTGTGCGGTGTAGTGGAGGTGTGCAATGCTGTGTAGTGGAGGTGTGCTGTGTGGTGTAGTGGAGGTGTGCTATGCTGTATAGTGGAGGTGTGCTATGCTGTGTAGTGGAGGTGTGCTATGCTGTGTAGTGGAGGTGTGCTGTGTGGTGTAGTGGAGGTGTGCTATGCTGTATAGTGGAGGTGTGCTATGCTGTATAGTGGAGGTGTGCTATGCTGTGTAGTGGAGGTGTGCTGTGATGTGTAGTGGAGGTGTGCTGTGTGTTGTAGTGGAGGTGTGCTATGCTGTGTAGTGGAGGTGTGCTATGCTGTGTAGTGGAGGTGTGCTATGCTGTGTAGTGGAGGTGTGCTATGCTGTGTAGTGGAGGTGTGCTATGCTGTGTAGTGAAGGTGTGCTGTGCAGTGTACTGGAGGTGTGCTGTGCGGTGTAGTGGAGGTGTGCTATGCTGTGTAGTGAAGGTGTGCTGTGCAGTGTAGTGGAGGTGTGCTGTGTGTTGTAGTGAAGGTGTGCTATGCTGTGTAGTGGAGGTGTGCTATGCTGTGTAGTGGAGGTGTGCTATGCTGTGTAGTGAAGGTGTGCTGTGCAGTGTAGTGGAGGTGTGCTGTGTGTTGTAGTGGAGGTGTGCTATGCTGTGTAGTGAAGGTGTGCTGTGCAGTGTAGTGGAGGTGTGCTGTGCGGTGTAGTGGAGGTGTGCTGTGCGGTGTAGTGGAGGTGTGCTGTGCGGTGTAGTGGAGGTGTGCTGTGCTGTGTAGTGGAGGTGTGCTGTGCTGTGTAGTGGAGGTGTGCTGTGCGGGGTAGTGGAGGTGTGCTGTGCGGTGTAGTGTAGGTGTGCTGTGCAGTGTAGTGGAGGTGTGCTGTGCAGTGTAGTGAAGGTGTGCTGTGTGGTGTAGTGGAGGTGTGCTGTGTTGTGCTGTGCAGTGTAGTGTAGTGGAGGTGTGCTGTGTAATGGAGGTGTGCTATGCTGTGTAGTGGAGGTGTGCTGTGCGGTGTAGTGGATGTGTGCTGTGCAGTGTAGTGGAGGTGTGCTGTGTGGTGTAGTGGAGGTGTGCTGTGTTGTGCTGTGCAGCATAGTGGAGGTGTGCTGTGTGGGATATTGGAGGTGTGCTGTGTGGTGTAGTGGAGGTGTGCTATGCTGTGTAGTGGAGGTGTGCTGTGCGGTGTAGTGGAGGTGTGCTTTGCAGTGTAGTGGAGGTGTGCTGTGTGGTGTAGTGGAGGTGTGCTGTGCAGTGTAGTGGAGATGTGCTGTGCAGTGTAGTGGAGATGTGCTGTGCTGTGCAGTGTAGTGGAGGTGTGCTATGCTGTGTAGTGAAGGTGTGCTGTGCAGTGTAGTGGAGGTGTGCTATGCTGTGTTGTGGAGGTGTGCTGTGCAGTGTAGTGGAGGTGTGCTGTGCTGTGTAGTGGAGGTGTGCTATGCTGTGTAGTGGAGGTGTGCTGTGCAGTGTAGTGGAGGTGTGCTGTGCAGTGTAGTGGAGGTGTGCTATGCTGTGTAGTGGAGGTGTGCTGTGCAGTGTAGTGGAGGTGTGCTATGCTGTGTAGTGGAGGTGTGCTATGCTGTGTAGTGGAGGTGTGCTGTGCAGTGTAGTGGAGGTGTGCTGTGCAGTGTAGTGGAGGTGTGCTATGCTGTGTAGTGAAGGTGTGCTGTGCAGTGTAGTGGAGGTGTGCTGTGCGGTGTAGTGGAGGTGTGCTGTGCGGTGTAGTGGAGGTGTGCAATGCTGTGTAGTGGAGGTGTGCTGTGTGGTGTAGTGGAGGTGTGCTATGCTGTATAGTGGAGGTGTGCTATGCTGTGTAGTGGAGGTGTGCTGTGCAGTGTAGTGGAGGTGTGCTATGCTGTGTAGTGGAGGTGTGCTATGCTGTGTAGTGGAGGTGTGCTGTGCAGTGTAGTGGAGGTGTGCTGTGCAGTGTAGTGGAGGTGTGCTATGCTGTGTAGTGAAGGTGTGCTGTGCAGTGTAGTGGAGGTGTGCTGTGCGGTGTAGTGGAGGTGTGCTGTGCGGTGTAGTGGAGGTGTGCAATGCTGTGTAGTGGAGGTGTGCTGTGTGGTGTAGTGGAGGTGTGCTATGCTGTATAGTGGAGGTGTGCTATGCTGTGTAGTGGAGGTGTGCTATGCTGTGTAGTGGAGGTGTGCTGTGTGGTGTAGTGGAGGTGTGCTATGCTGTATAGTGGAGGTGTGCTATGCTGTATAGTGGAGGTGTGCTATGCTGTGTAGTGGAGGTGTGCTGTGATGTGTAGTGGAGGTGTGCTGTGTGTTGTAGTGGAGGTGTGCTGTGCAGTGTAGTGGAGGTGTGCTGTGCAGTGTAGTGGAGGTGTGCTATGCTGTGTAGTGAAGGTGTGCTGTGCAGTGTAGTGGAGGTGTGCTGTGCGGTGTAGTGGAGGTGTGCTGTGCGGTGTAGTGGAGGTGTGCAATGCTGTGTAGTGGAGGTGTGCTGTGTGGTGTAGTGGAGGTGTGCTGTGCAGTGTAGTGGAGATGTGCTGTGCAGTGTAGTGGAGATGTGCTGTGCTGTGCAGTGTAGTGGAGGTGTGCTATGCTGTGTAGTGAAGGTGTGCTGTGCAGTGTAGTGGAGGTGTGCTATGCTGTGTTGTGGAGGTGTGCTGTGCAGTGTAGTGGAGGTGTGCTGTGCTGTGTAGTGGAGGTGTGCTATGCTGTGTAGTGGAGGTGTGCTGTGCAGTGTAGTGGAGGTGTGCTGTGCAGTGTAGTGGAGGTGTGCTATGCTGTGTAGTGGAGGTGTGCTGTGCAGTGTAGTGGAGGTGTGCTATGCTGTGTAGTGGAGGTGTGCTATGCTGTGTAGTGGAGGTGTGCTGTGCAGTGTAGTGGAGGTGTGCTGTGCAGTGTAGTGGAGGTGTGCTATGCTGTGTAGTGAAGGTGTGCTGTGCAGTGTAGTGGAGGTGTGCTGTGCGGTGTAGTGGAGGTGTGCTGTGCGGTGTAGTGGAGGTGTGCAATGCTGTGTAGTGGAGGTGTGCTGTGTGGTGTAGTGGAGGTGTGCTATGCTGTATAGTGGAGGTGTGCTATGCTGTGTAGTGGAGGTGTGCTGTGTGGTGTAGTGGAGGTGTGCTGTGTGGTGTAGTGGAGGTGTGCTATGCTGTATAGTGGAGGTGTGCTATGCTGTATAGTGGAGGTGTGCTATGCTGTGTAGTGGAGGTGTGCTGTGATGTGTAGTGGAGGTGTGCTGTGTGTTGTAGTGGAGGTGTGCTGTGCAGTGTAGTGGAGGTGTGCTGTGCAGTGTAGTGGAGGTGTGCTATGCTGTGTAGTGAAGGTGTGCTGTGCAGTGTAGTGGAGGTGTGCTGTGCGGTGTAGTGGAGGTGTGCTGTGCGGTGTAGTGGAGGTGTGCAATGCTGTGTAGTGGAGGTGTGCTGTGTGGTGTAGTGGAGGTGTGCTATGCTGTATAGTGGAGGTGTGCTATGCTGTGTAGTGGAGGTGTGCTATGCTGTGTAGTGGAGGTGTGCTATGCTGTGTAGTGGAGGTGTGCTATGCTGTGTAGTGGAGGTGTGCTGTGTGGTGTAGTGGAGGTGTGCTATGCTGTGTAGTGGATGTGTGCTATGCTGTGTAGTGAAGGTGTGCTGTGCAGTGTACTGGAGGTGTGCTGTGCGGTGTAGTGGAGGTGTGCTGTGCTGTGTAGTGGAGGTGTGCTGTGCTGTGTAGTGGAGGTGTGCTGTGCGGGGTAGTGGAGGTGTGCTGTGCGGTGTAGTGTAGGTGTGCTGTGCAGTGTAGTGGAGGTGTGCTGTGCAGTGTAGTGAAGGTGTGCTGTGTGGTGTAGTGGAGGTGTGCTGTGTTGTGCTGTGCAGTGTAGTGTAGTGGAGGTGTGCTGTGTAATGGAGGTGTGCTATGCTGTGTAGTGGAGGTGTGCTGTGCGGTGTAGTGGATGTGTGCTGTGCAGTGTAGTGGAGGTGTGCTGTGTGGTGTAGTGGAGGTGTGCTGTGTTGTGCTGTGCAGCATAGTGGAGGTGTGCTGTGTGGGATATTGGAGGTGTGCTGTGTGGTGTAGTGGAGGTGTGCTATGCTGTGTAGTGGAGGTGTGCTGTGCGGTGTAGTGGAGGTGTGCTTTGCAGTGTAGTGGAGGTGTGCTGTGTGGTGTAGTGGAGGTGTGCTGTGCAGTGTAGTGGAGATGTGCTGTGCAGTGTAGTGGAGATGTGCTGTGCTGTGCAGTGTAGTGGAGGTGTGCTATGCTGTGTAGTGAAGGTGTGCTGTGCAGTGTAGTGGAGGTGTGCTATGCTGTGTTGTGGAGGTGTGCTGTGCAGTGTAGTGGAGGTGTGCTGTGCTGTGTAGTGGAGGTGTGCTATGCTGTGTAGTGGAGGTGTGCTGTGCAGTGTAGTGGAGGTGTGCTGTGCAGTGTAGTGGAGGTGTGCTATGCTGTGTAGTGGAGGTGTGCTGTGCAGTGTAGTGGAGGTGTGCTATGCTGTGTAGTGGAGGTGTGCTATGCTGTGTAGTGGAGGTGTGCTGTGCAGTGTAGTGGAGGTGTGCTGTGCAGTGTAGTGGAGGTGTGCTATGCTGTGTAGTGAAGGTGTGCTGTGCAGTGTAGTGGAGGTGTGCTGTGCGGTGTAGTGGAGGTGTGCTGTGCGGTGTAGTGGAGGTGTGCAATGCTGTGTAGTGGAGGTGTGCTGTGTGGTGTAGTGGAGGTGTGCTATGCTGTATAGTGGAGGTGTGCTATGCTGTGTAGTGGAGGTGTGCTGTGCAGTGTAGTGGAGGTGTGCTATGCTGTGTAGTGGAGGTGTGCTATGCTGTGTAGTGGAGGTGTGCTGTGCAGTGTAGTGGAGGTGTGCTGTGCAGTGTAGTGGAGGTGTGCTATGCTGTGTAGTGAAGGTGTGCTGTGCAGTGTAGTGGAGGTGTGCTGTGCGGTGTAGTGGAGGTGTGCTGTG
The DNA here is from genome assembly GCA_037952925.1 of Lithobates clamitans. Lineage (NCBI taxonomy): Eukaryota > Metazoa > Chordata > Amphibia > Anura > Ranidae > Lithobates > Lithobates clamitans. The sequence continues at coordinate 550,784 of JBBGZY010000813.1, forward strand.
CGGTGTAGTGGAGGTGTGCAATGCTGTGTAGTGGAGGTGTGCTGTGTGGTGTAGTGGAGGTGTGCTATGCTGTATAGTGGAGGTGTGCTATGCTGTGTAGTGGAGGTGTGCTATGCTGTGTAGTGGAGGTGTGCTGTGTGGTGTAGTGGAGGTGTGCTATGCTGTATAGTGGAGGTGTGCTATGCTGTATAGTGGAGGTGTGCTATGCTGTGTAGTGGAGGTGTGCTGTGATGTGTAGTGGAGGTGTGCTGTGATGTGTAGTGGAGGTGTGCTGTGCAGTGTAGTGGAGGTGTGCTGTGCAGTGTAGTGGAGGTGTGCTATGCTGTGTAGTGAAGGTGTGCTGTGCAGTGTAGTGGAGGTGTGCTGTGCGGTGTAGTGGAGGTGTGCTGTGCGGTGTAGTGGAGGTGTGCAATGCTGTGTAGTGGAGGTGTGCTGTGTGGTGTAGTGGAGGTGTGCTGTGCAGTGTAGTGGAGATGTGCTGTGCAGTGTAGTGGAGATGTGCTGTGCTGTGCAGTGTAGTGGAGGTGTGCTATGCTGTGTAGTGAAGGTGTGCTGTGCAGTGTAGTGGAGGTGTGCTATGCTGTGTTGTGGAGGTGTGCTGTGCAGTGTAGTGGAGGTGTGCTGTGCTGTGTAGTGGAGGTGTGCTATGCTGTGTAGTGGAGGTGTGCTGTGCAGTGTAGTGGAGGTGTGCTGTGCAGTGTAGTGGAGGTGTGCTATGCTGTGTAGTGGAGGTGTGCTGTGCAGTGTAGTGGAGGTGTGCTATGCTGTGTAGTGGAGGTGTGCTATGCTGTGTAGTGGAGGTGTGCTGTGCAGTGTAGTGGAGGTGTGCTGTGCAGTGTAGTGGAGGTGTGCTATGCTGTGTAGTGAAGGTGTGCTGTGCAGTGTAGTGGAGGTGTGCTGTGCGGTGTAGTGGAGGTGTGCTGTGCGGTGTAGTGGAGGTGTGCAATGCTGTGTAGTGGAGGTGTGCTGTGTGGTGTAGTGGAGGTGTGCTATGCTGTATAGTGGAGGTGTGCTATGCTGTGTAGTGGAGGTGTGCTGTGTGGTGTAGTGGAGGTGTGCTGTGTGGTGTAGTGGAGGTGTGCTATGCTGTATAGTGGAGGTGTGCTATGCTGTATAGTGGAGGTGTGCTATGCTGTGTAGTGGAGGTGTGCTGTGATGTGTAGTGGAGGTGTGCTGTGTGTTGTAGTGGAGGTGTGCTGTGCAGTGTAGTGGAGGTGTGCTGTGCAGTGTAGTGGAGGTGTGCTATGCTGTGTAGTGAAGGTGTGCTGTGCAGTGTAGTGGAGGTGTGCTGTGCGGTGTAGTGGAGGTGTGCTGTGCGGTGTAGTGGAGGTGTGCAATGCTGTGTAGTGGAGGTGTGCTGTGTGGTGTAGTGGAGGTGTGCTATGCTGTATAGTGGAGGTGTGCTATGCTGTGTAGTGGAGGTGTGCTATGCTGTGTAGTGGAGGTGTGCTATGCTGTGTAGTGGAGGTGTGCTATGCTGTGTAGTGGAGGTGTGCTGTGTGGTGTAGTGGAGGTGTGCTATGCTGTGTAGTGGATGTGTGCTATGCTGTGTAGTGAAGGTGTGCTGTGCAGTGTACTGGAGGTGTGCTGTGCGGTGTAGTGGAGGTGTGCTATGCTGTGTAGTGAAGGTGTGCTGTGCAGTGTAGTGGAGGTGTGCTATGCTGTGTAGTGGAGGTGTGCTATGCTGTGTAGTGGAGGTGTGCTATGCTGTGTAGTGGAGGTGTGCTATGCTGTGTAGTGGAGGTGTTCTGTGCAGTGTAGTGGAGGTGTGCTGTGCAGTGTAGTGGAGGTGTGCTGTGTGTTGTAGTGGAGGTGTGCTATGCTGTGTAGTGGAGGTGTGCTATGCTGTGTAGTGGAGGTGTGCTATGCTGTGTAGTGGAGGTGTGCTGTGCGGTGTAGTGGAGGTGTGCAATGCTGTGTAGTGGAGGTGTGCTGTGTGGTGTAGTGGAGGTGTGCTATGCTGTATAGTGGAGGTGTGCTATGCTGTGTAGTGGAGGTGTGCTATGCTGTGTAGTGGAGGTGTGCTGTGTGGTGTAGTGGAGGTGTGCTATGCTGTATAGTGGAGGTGTGCTATGCTGTATAGTGGAGGTGTGCTATGCTGTGTAGTGGAGGTGTGCTGTGATGTGTAGTGGAGGTGTGCTGTGTGTTGTAGTGGAGGTGTGCTATGCTGTGTAGTGGAGGTGTGCTATGCTGTGTAGTGGAGGTGTGCTATGCTGTGTAGTGGAGGTGTGCTATGCTGTGTAGTGGAGGTGTGCTATGCTGTGTAGTGAAGGTGTGCTGTGCAGTGTACTGGAGGTGTGCTGTGCGGTGTAGTGGAGGTGTGCTATGCTGTGTAGTGAAGGTGTGCTGTGCAGTGTAGTGGAGGTGTGCTGTGTGTTGTAGTGAAGGTGTGCTATGCTGTGTAGTGGAGGTGTGCTATGCTGTGTAGTGGAGGTGTGCTATGCTGTGTAGTGAAGGTGTGCTGTGCAGTGTAGTGGAGGTGTGCTGTGTGTTGTAGTGGAGGTGTGCTATGCTGTGTAGTGAAGGTGTGCTGTGCAGTGTAGTGGAGGTGTGCTGTGCGGTGTAGTGGAGGTGTGCTGTGCGGTGTAGTGGAGGTGTGCTGTGCGGTGTAGTGGAGGTGTGCTGTGCTGTGTAGTGGAGGTGTGCTGTGCTGTGTAGTGGAGGTGTGCTGTGCGGGGTAGTGGAGGTGTGCTGTGCGGTGTAGTGTAGGTGTGCTGTGCAGTGTAGTGGAGGTGTGCTGTGCAGTGTAGTGAAGGTGTGCTGTGTGGTGTAGTGGAGGTGTGCTGTGTTGTGCTGTGCAGTGTAGTGTAGTGGAGGTGTGCTGTGTAATGGAGGTGTGCTATGCTGTGTAGTGGAGGTGTGCTGTGCGGTGTAGTGGATGTGTGCTGTGCAGTGTAGTGGAGGTGTGCTGTGTGGTGTAGTGGAGGTGTGCTGTGTTGTGCTGTGCAGCATAGTGGAGGTGTGCTGTGTGGGATATTGGAGGTGTGCTGTGTGGTGTAGTGGAGGTGTGCTATGCTGTGTAGTGGAGGTGTGCTGTGCGGTGTAGTGGAGGTGTGCTTTGCAGTGTAGTGGAGGTGTGCTGTGTGGTGTAGTGGAGGTGTGCTGTGCAGTGTAGTGGAGATGTGCTGTGCAGTGTAGTGGAGATGTGCTGTGCTGTGCAGTGTAGTGGAGGTGTGCTATGCTGTGTAGTGAAGGTGTGCTGTGCAGTGTAGTGGAGGTGTGCTATGCTGTGTTGTGGAGGTGTGCTGTGCAGTGTAGTGGAGGTGTGCTATGCTGTGTAGTGGAGGTGTGCTGTGCAGTGTAGTGGAGGTGTGCTGTGCAGTGTAGTGGAGGTGTGCTATGCTGTGTAGTGGAGGTGTGCTGTGTGGTGTAGTGGAGGTGTGCTATGCTGTGTAGTGGAGGTGTGCTGTGCGGTGTAGTGGAGGTGTGCTTTGCAGTGTAGTGGAGGTGTGCTGTGTGGTGTAGTGGAGGTGTGCTGTGCAGTGTAGTGGAGATGTGCTGTGCAGTGTAGTGGAGATGTGCTGTGCTGTGCAGTGTAGTGGAGGTGTGCTATGCTGTGTAGTGAAGGTGTGCTGTGCAGTGTAGTGGAGGTGTGCTATGCTGTGTAGTGGAGGTGTGCTGTGCTGTGTAGTGGAGGTGTGCTATGCTGTGTAGTGGAGGTGTGCTGTGCAGTGTAGTGGAGGTGTGCTGTGCAGTGTAGTGGAGGTGTGCTATGCTGTGTAGTGGAGGTGTGCTGTGCAGTGTAGTGGAGGTGTGCTGTGTGGTGTAGTGGAGGTGTGCTGTGCTGTGTAGTGGAGGTGTGCTATGCTGTGTAGTGGAGGTGTGCTATGCTGTGTAGTGAAGGTGTGCTGTGCAGTGTAGTGGAGGTGTGCTGTGTGTTGTAGTGGAGGTGTGCTATGCTGTGTAGTGAAGGTGTGCTGTGCAGTGTAGTGGAGGTGTGCTGTGCGGTGTAGTGGAGGTGTGCTGTGCGGTGTAGTGGAGGTGTGCTGTGCGGTGTAGTGGAGGTGTGCTGTGCTGTGTAGTGGAGGTGTGCTGTGCTGTGTAGTGGAGGTGTGCTGTGCGGGGTAGTGGAGGTGTGCTGTGCGGTGTAGTGTAGGTGTGCTGTGCAGTGTAGTGGAGGTGTGCTGTGCAGTGTAGTGAAGGTGTGCTGTGTGGTGTAGTGGAGGTGTGCTGTGTTGTGCTGTGCAGTGTAGTGTAGTGGAGGTGTGCTGTGTAATGGAGGTGTGCTATGCTGTGTAGTGGAGGTGTGCTGTGCGGTGTAGTGGATGTGTGCTGTGCAGTGTAGTGGAGGTGTGCTGTGTGGTGTAGTGGAGGTGTGCTGTGTTGTGCTGTGCAGCATAGTGGAGGTGTGCTGTGTGGGATATTGGAGGTGTGCTGTGTGGTGTAGTGGAGGTGTGCTATGCTGTGTAGTGGAGGTGTGCTGTGCGGTGTAGTGGAGGTGTGCTTTGCAGTGTAGTGGAGGTGTGCTGTGTGGTGTAGTGGAGGTGTGCTGTGCAGTGTAGTGGAGATGTGCTGTGCAGTGTAGTGGAGATGTGCTGTGCTGTGCAGTGTAGTGGAGGTGTGCTATGCTGTGTAGTGAAGGTGTGCTGTGCAGTGTAGTGGAGGTGTGCTATGCTGTGTTGTGGAGGTGTGCTGTGCAGTGCAGTGTAGTGGAGGTGTGCTGTGCTGTGTAGTGGAGGTGTGCTATGCTGTGTAGTGGAGGTGTGCTGTGCAGTGTAGTGGAGGTGTGCTGTGCTGTGTAGTGGAGGTGTGCTATGCTGTGTAGTGGAGGTGTGCTGTGCAGTGTAGTGGAGGTGTGCTGTGCAGTGTAGTGGAGGTGTGCTATGCTGTGTAGTGGAGGTGTGCTGTGCAGTGTAGTGGAGGTGTGCTATGCTGTGTAGTGGAGGTGTGCTATGCTGTGTAGTGGAGGTGTGCTGTGCAGTGTAGTGGAGGTGTGCTGTGCAGTGTAGTGGAGGTGTGCTATGCTGTGTAGTGAAGGTGTGCTGTGCAGTGTAGTGGAGGTGTGCTGTGCGGTGTAGTGGAGGTGTGCTGTGCGGTGTAGTGGAGGTGTGCAATGCTGTGTAGTGGAGGTGTGCTGTGTGGTGTAGTGGAGGTGTGCTATGCTGTATAGTGGAGGTGTGCTATGCTGTGTAGTGGAGGTGTGCTATGCTGTGTAGTGGAGGTGTGCTGTGTGGTGTAGTGGAGGTGTGCTATGCTGTATAGTGGAGGTGTGCTATGCTGTATAGTGGAGGTGTGCTATGCTGTGTAGTGGAGGTGTGCTGTGATGTGTAGTGGAGGTGTGCTGTGTGTTGTAGTGGAGGTGTGCTGTGCAGTGTAGTGGAGGTGTGCTGTGCAGTGTAGTGGAGGTGTGCTATGCTGTGTAGTGAAGGTGTGCTGTGCAGTGTAGTGGAGGTGTGCTGTGCGGTGTAGTGGAGGTGTGCTGTGCGGTGTAGTGGAGGTGTGCAATGCTGTGTAGTGGAGGTGTGCTGTGTGGTGTAGTGGAGGTGTGCTATGCTGTATAGTGGAGGTGTGCTATGCTGTGTAGTGGAGGTGTGCTATGCTGTGTAGTGGAGGTGTGCTATGCTGTGTAGTGGAGGTGTGCTATGCTGTGTAGTGGAGGTGTGCTATGCTGTGTAGTGGAGGTGTGCTATGCTGTGTAGTGAAGGTGTGCTGTGCAGTGTACTGGAGGTGTGCTGTGCAGTGTAGTGGAGGTGTGCTATGCTGTGTAGTGAAGGTGTGCTGTGCAGTGTAGTGGAGGTGTGCTGTGTGTTGTAGTGAAGGTGTGCTATGCTGTGTAGTGGAGGTGTGCTATGCTGTGTAGTGGAGGTGTGCTATGCTGTGTAGTGGAGGTGTGCTATGCTGTGTAGTGGAGGTGTGCTATGCTGTGTAGTGGAGGTGTGCTGTGCAGAGTAGTGGAGGTGTGCTGTGTGTTGTAGTGGAGGTGTGCTATGCTGTGTAGTGAAGGTGTGCTGTGCAGTGTAGTGGAGGTGTGCTGTGCGGTGTAGTGGAGGTGTGCTGTGCGGTGTAGTGGAGGTGTGCTGTGCTGTGTAGTGGAGGTGTGCTGTGCTGTGTAGTGGAGGTGTGCTGTGCGGTGTAGTGTAGGTGTGCTGTGCAGTGTAGTGGAGGTGTGCTGTGCAGTGTAGTGAAGGTGTGCTGTGTGGTGTAGTGGAGGTGTGCTGTGTTGTGCTGTGCAGTGTAGTGTAGTGGAGGTGTGCTGTGTAATGGAGGTGTGCTATGCTGTGTAGTGGAGGTGTGCTGTGCGGTGTAGTGGATGTGTGCTGTGCAGTGTAGTGGAGGTGTGCTGTGTGGTGTAGTGGAGGTGTGCTGTGTTGTGCTGTGCAGCATAGTGGAGGTGTGCTGTGTGGGATATTGGAGGTGTGCTGTGTGGTGTAGTGGAGGTGTGCTATGCTGTGTAGTGGAGGTGTGCTGTGCGGTGTAGTGGAGGTGTGCTTTGCAGTGTAGTGGAGGTGTGCTGTGTGGTGTAGTGGAGGTGTGCTGTGCAGTGTAGTGGAGATGTGCTGTGCTGTGCAGTGTAGTGGAGGTGTGCTATGCTGTGTAGTGAAGGTGTGCTGTGCAGTGTAGTGGAGGTGTGCTATGCTGTGTTGTGGAGGTGTGCTGTGCAGTGTAGTGGAGGTGTGCTGTGCTGTGTAGTGGAGGTGTGCTATGCTGTGTAGTGGAGGTGTGCTGTGCAGTGTAGTGGAGGTGTGCTGTGCAGTGTAGTGGAGGTGTGCTATGCTGTGTAGTGGAGGTGTGCTGTGCAGTGTAGTGGAGGTGTGCTATGCTGTGTAGTGGAGGTGTGCTATGCTGTGTAGTGGAGGTGTGCTATGCTGTGTAGTGGAGGTGTGCTGTGTAGTGGAGGTGTGCTGTGCGGTGTAGTGGAGGTGTGCTGTGCAGTGTAGTGGAGGTGTGCTGTGCAGTGTAGTGGAGGTGTGCTATGCTGTGTAGTGAAGGTGTGCTGTGCAGTGTAGTGGAGGTGTGCTGTGCGGTGTAGTGGAGGTGTGCTGTGCGGTGTAGTGGAGGTGTGCTGTGCAGTGTAGTGGAGGTGTGCTATGCTGTGTAGTGGAGGTGTGCTATGCTGTGTAGTGGAGGTGTGCTGTGCAGTGTAGTGGAGGTGTGCTGTGCTGTGTAGTGGAGGTGTGCTATGCTGTGTAGTGAAGGTGTGCTGTGCAGTGTAGTGGAGGTGTGCTGTGCTGTGCGGTGTAGTGGAAGTGTGCTATGCTGTGTAGTGGAGGTGTGCTATGCTGTGTAGTGGAGGTGTGCTGTGCAGTGTAGTGGAAGTGTGCTGTGCAGTGTACTGGAGGTGTGCTGTGTGTTGTAGTGGAGGAGTGCTATGCTGTGTAGTGGAGGTGTGCTATGCTGTGTAGTGGAGGTGTGCTGTGCAGTGTAGTGGAGGTGTGCTGTGCTGTGCGGTGTAGTGGAAGTGTGCTATGCTGTGTAGTGGAGGTGTGCTATGCTGTGTAGTGGAGGTGTGCTGTGCAGTGTAGTGGAGGTGTGCTGTGCAGTGTAGTGGAGGTGTGCTGTGCGGTGTAGTGGAGGTGTGCTGTGCAGTGTAGTGGAGGTGTGCTGTGCAGTGTAGTGGAGGTGTGCTGTGCGGTGTAGTGGAGGTGTGCTGTGCAGTGTAGTGGAGGTGTGCTATGCTGTGTAGTGAAGGTGTGCTGTGCAGTGTAGTGGAGGTGTGCTGTGCTGTGCGGTGTAGTGGAAGTGTGCTATGCTGTGTAGTGGAGGTGTGCTATGCTGTGTAGTGGAGGTGTGCTGTGCAGTGTAGTGGAGGTGTGCTGTGTAGTGGAAGTGTGCTGTGCAGTGTACTGGAGGTGTGCTGTGTGTTGTAGTGGAGGAGTGCTATGCTGTGTAGTGGAGGTGTGCTATGCTGTGTAGTGGAGGTGTGCTATGCTGTGTAGTGGAGGTGTGCTATGCTGTGTAGTGGAAGTGTGCTGTGCAGTGTACTGGAGGTGTGCTGTGTGTTGTAGTGGAGGAGTGCTATGCTGTGTAGTGGAGGTGTGCTGTGTGGTGTAGTGGAGGTGTGCTATGCTGTGTAGTGGAGGTGTGCTATGCTGTGTAGTGGAGGTGTGCTATGCTGTGTAGTGGAGGTGTGCTGTGCGTTGTAGTGGAGGTGTGCTGTGCAGTGTAGTGGACGTGTGCTGTGCTGTGTAGTGGAGGTGTGGTGTGCGGTGTAGTGGAGGTATGGTGTGCGGTGTAGTGGAGGTGTGCTATGCTGTGTAGTGGAGGTGTGCTATGCTGTGTAGTGGAGGTGTGCTGTGCAGTGTAGTGGAGGTGTGCTGTGCGGTGTAGTGGAGGTGTGCTATGCTGTGTAGTGAAGGTGTGCTGTGCAGTGTAGTGGAGGTGTGCTGTGCTGTGCAGTGTAGTGGAGGTGTGCTATGCTGTGTAGTGGAGGTGTGCTATGCTGTGTTGTGGAGGTGTGCTGTGCAGTGTAGTGGAGGTGTGCTGTGTGGTGTAGTGGAGGTGTGCTATGCTGTGTAGTGAAGGTGTGCTGTGCAGTGTAGTGGAGGTGTGCTGTGTGGTGTAGTGGAGATGTGCTGTGTTGTGCTGTGCAGTGTAGTGGAGGTGTGCTGTGCGGTGTAGTGGAGGTGTGCTATGCTGTGTAGTGAAGGTGTGCTGTGCAGTGTAGTGGAGGTGTGCTGTGTGGTGTAGTGGAGATGTGCTGTGTTGTGCTGTGCAGTGTAGTGGAGGTGTGCTGTGTGGTGTAGTGGAGGTGTGCTATGCTGTGTAGTGGAGGTGTGCTATGCTGTGTAGTGAAGGTGTGCTGTGCAGTGTAGTGGAGGTGTGCTGTGTGGTGTAGTGGAGATGTGCTGTGTTGTGCTGTGCAGTGTAGTGGAGGTGTGCTGTGCGGTGTAGTGGAGGTGTGCTATGCTGTGTAGTGAAGGTGTGCTGTGCAGTGTAGTGGAGGTGTGCTGTGTGGTGTAGTGGAGATGTGCTGTGTTGTGCTGTGCAGTGTAGTGGAGGTGTGCTGTGTGGTGTAGTGGAGGTGTGCTATGCTGTGTAGTGGAGGTGTGCTGTGCAGTGTAGTGGAGGTGTGCTATGCTGTGTAGTGGAGGTGTGCTGTGCAGTGTAGTGGAGGTGTGCTGTGCAGTGTAGTGGAGGTGTGCTGTGCGGTGTAGTGGAGGTGTGCTGTGCGGTGTAGTGGAGGTGTGCTGTGCGGTGTAGTGGAGGTGTGCTGTGCAGTGTAGTGGAGGTGTGCTGTGCGGTGTAGTGGAGGTGTGCTGTGCAGTGTAGTGGAGGTGTGCTGTGCAGTGTAGTAGAGGTGTGCTGTGTGGTGTAGTGGAGGTGTGCTGTGTTGTGCTGTGCAGTGTAGTGGAGGTGTGCTGTGTGGTGTAGTGGAGGTGTGCTATGCTGTGTAGTGGAGGTGTGCTGTGCGGTGTAGTGGAGGTGTGCTTTGCAGTGTAGTGGAGGTGTGCTGTGCAGTGTAGTGGAGGTGTGCTGTGTGGTGTAGTGGAGGTGTGCTGTGTTGTGCTGTGCAGCGTAGTGGAGGTGTGCTGTGTGGTGTAGTGGAGGTGTGCTATGCTGTGTAGTGGAGGTGTGCTGTGCGTTGTAGTGGAGGTGTGCTGTGCGGTGTAGTGGAGGTGTGCTGTGCAGTGTAGTGGAGGTGTGCTGTGCAGTGTAGTGGAGGTGTGCTATGCAGTGTAGTGGAGGTGTGCTGTGTGGTGTAGTGGAGGTGTGCTGTGTTGTGCTGTGCAGTGTAGTGGAGGTGTGCTGTGTGGTGTAGTGGAGGTGTGCTATGCTGTGTAGTGGAGGTGTGCTGTGCGGTGTAGTGAAGGTGTGCTGTGCAGTGTAGTGGAGGTGTGCTATGCTGTGTAGTGGAGGTGTGCTGTGCAGTGTAGTGGAGGTGTGCTGTGCGGTGTAGTGGAGGTGTGCTATGCTGTGTAGTGGAGGTGTGCTATGCTGTATAGTGGAGGTGTGCTGTGCAGTGTAGTGGAGGTGTGCTGTGCATTGTAGTGGAGGTGTGCTGTGCGGTGTAGTGGAGGTGTGCTGTGCATTGTAGTGGAGGTGTGCTGTGCATTGTAGTGGAGGTGTGCTGTGCATTGTAGTGGAGGTGTGCTGTGCAGTGTAGTGGAGGTGTGCTGTGCAGTGTAGTGGAGGTGTGCTGTGCGTTGTAGTGGAGGTGTGCTGTGCAGTGTAGTGGAGGTGTGCTGTGCAGTGTAGTGGAGGTGTGCTGTGCAGTGTAGTGGAGGTGTGCTGTGTGGTGTAGTGGAGGTGTGCTGTGTTGTGCTGTGCATTGTAGTGGAGGTGTGCTGTGTGGTGTAGTGGAGGTGTGCTGTGTTGTGTAGTGGAGGTGTGCTGTGCGGTGTAGTGAAGGTGTGCTGTGCAGTGTAGTGGAGATGTGCTGTGCAGTGTAGTGGAGGTGTGCTGTGCTGTGCAGTGTAGTGGAGGTGTGCTATGCTGTGTAGTGGAGGTGTGCTGTGCAGTGTAGTGGAGGTGTGCTGTGCGGTGTAGTGGAAGTGTGCTATGCTGTGTAGTGGAGGTGTGCTATGCTGTGTAGTGGAGGTGTGCTGTGCAGTGTAGTGGAGGTGTGCTGTGCAGTGTAGTGGAAGTGTGCTGTGCAGTGTACTGGAGGTGTGCTGTGTGTTGTAGTGGAGGAGTGCTATGCTGTGTAGTGGAGGTGTGCTATGCTGTGTAGTGGAGGTGTGCTATGCTGTGTAGTGGAGGTGTGCTATGCTGTGTAGTGGAGGTGTGCTGTGCGGGGTAGTGGAGGTGTGCTGTGCTGTGTAGTGGAGGTGTGCTGTGCTGTGTAGTGGAGGTGTGCTGTGCAGTGTAGTGGAAGTGTGCTGTGCAGTGTACTGGAGGTGTGCTGTGTGTTGTAGTGGAGGTGTGCTATGCTGTGTAGTGGAGGTGTGCTGTGCTGTGTAGTGGAGGTGTGCTGTGCTGTGTAGTGGAGGTGTGCTGTGCAGTGTAGTGGAGGTGTGCTGTGCAGTGTAGTAGAGGTGTGCTGTGTGGTGTAGTGGAGGTGTGCTGTGTTGTGCTGTGCAGTGTAGTGGAGGTGTGCTGTGCAGTGTAGTGGACGTGTGCTGTGCTGTGTAGTGGAGGTGTGCTATGCTGTGTAGTGGAGGTGTGCTATGCTGTGTAGTGGAGGTGTGTTGTGCAGTGTAGTGGAGGTGTGCTGTGCGGTGTAGTGGAGGTGTGCTGTGCGGTGTAGTGGAGGTGTGCTGTGCAGTGTAGTGGAGGTGTGCTGTGCGGTGTAGTGGAGGTGTGCTGTGCAGTGTAGTGGAGGTGTGCTGTGCAGTGTAGTAGAGGTGTGCTGTGTGGTGTAGTGGAGGTGTGCTGTGTTGTGCTGTGCAGTGTAGTGGAGGTGTGCTGTGTGGTGTAGTGGAGGTGTGCTATGCTGTGTAGTGGAGGTGTGCTGTGCGGTGTAGTGGAGTTGTGCTTTGCAGTGTAGTGGAGGTGTGCTGTGCAGTGTAGTGGAGGTGTGCTGTGTGGTGTAGTGGAGGTGTGCTGTGTTGTGTTATGCAGCGTAGTGGAGGTGTGCTGTGTGGTGTAGTGGAGGTGTGCTATGCTGTGTAGTGGAGGTGTGCTGTGCGTTGTAGTGGAGGTGTGCTGTGCGGTGTAGTGGAGGTGTGCTGTGCAGTGTAGTGGAGGTGTGCTGTGCAGTGTAGTGGAGGTGTGCTGTGCAGTGTAGTGGAGGTGTGCTGTGTGGTGTAGTGGAGGTGTGCTGTGTTGTGCTGTGCAGTGTAGTGGAGGTGTGCTGTGTGGTGAAGTGAAGGTGTGCTGTGCAGTGTAGTGGAGGTGTGCTATGCTGTGTAGTGGAGGTGTGCTATGCTGTGTAGTGGAGGTGTGCTGTGCGGTGTAGTGAAGGTGTGCTGTGCAGTGTAGTGGAGGTGTGCTATGCTGTGTAGTGGAGGTGTGCTGTGCGGTGTAGTGAAGGTGTGCTGTGCAGTGTAGTGGAGGTGTGCTATGCTGTGTAGTGGAGGTGTGCTGTGCTGTGCAGTGTAGTGGAGGTGTGCTATGCTGTGTAGTGGAGGTGTGCTGTGCAGTGTAGTGGAGGTGTGCTGTGCGGTGTAGTGGAGGTGTGCTATGCTGTGTAGTGGAGGTGTGCTGTGCAGTGTAGTGGAGGTGTGCTGTGTTGTGCTGTGCAGTGTAGTGGAGGTGTGCTGTGCATTGTAGTGGAGGTGTGCTGTGCGGTGTAGTGGAGGTGTGCTGTGCAGTGTAGTGGAGGTGTGCTGTGTGGTGTAGTGGAGGTGTGCTATGCTGTGTAGTGGAGGTGTGCTGTGCGTTGTAGTGGAGGTGTGCTGTGCGGTGTAGTGGAGGTGTGCTGTGCAGTGTAGTGGAGGTGTGCTGTGCGGTGTAGTGGAGGTGTGCTGTGCTGTGCAGTGTAGTGGAGGTGTGCTGTGCAGTGTAGTGGAGGTGTGCTATGCTGTGTAGTGGAGGTGTGCTGTGCAGTGTAGTGGAGGTGTGCTGTGCGGTGTAGTGGAAGTGTGCTATGCTGTGTAGTGGAGGTGTGCTGTGCAGTGTAGTGGAGGTGTGCTATGCTGTGTAGTGGAGGTGTGCTGTGCAGTGTAGTGGAGGTGTGCTGTGCGGTGTAGTGGAGGTGTGCTGTGCTGTGTAGTGGAGGTGTGCTGTGCAGTGTAGTGGAGGTGTGCTGTGTAGTGGAGGTGTGCTGTACAGTGTCGTGGAGGTGTGCTGTGCAGTGTAGTGGAGGTGTGCTGTGCTGTGTAGTGGAGGTGTGCTGTGCAGTGTAGTGGAAGTGTGCTGTGCAGTGTACTGGAGGTGTGCTGTGCAGTGTAGTGGAGGTGTGCTGTGCAGTGTAGTGGAGGTGTGCTATGCTGTGTAGTGGAGGTGTGCTGTGCAGTGTAGTGGAGGTGTGCTATGCTGTGTAGTGGAGGTGTGCTGTGCAGTGTAGTGGAGGTGTGTTGTGCGGGGTAGTGGAGGTGTGCTGTGCGGGGTAGTGGAGGTGTGCTGTGCGGTGTAGTGGAGGTGTGCTGTGCAGTGTAGTGGAGGTGTGCTGTGCAGTGTAGTGAAGGTGTGCTGTGTGGTGTAGTGGAGGTGTGCTGTGTTGTGCTGTGCAGTGTAGTGTAGTGGAGGTGTGCTGTGTAATGGAGGTGTGCTATGCTGTGTAGTGGAGGTGTGCTGTGCGGTGTAGTGGAGGTGTGCTGTGCAGTGTAGTGGAGGTGTGCTGTGTGGTGTAGTGGAGGTGTGCTATGCTGTGTAGTGGAGGTGTGCTGTGCGGTGTAGTGGAGGTGTGCTTTGCAGTGTAGTGGAGGTGTGCTGTGTGGTGTAGTGGAGGTGTGCTGTGCAGTGTAGTAGAGATGTGCTGTGTGGTGTAGTGGAGGTGTGCTGTGCAGTGTAGTGGAGGTGTGCTGTGCGGTGTAGTGGAGGTGTGGTGTGCGGTGTAGTGGAGGTATGGTGTGCGGTGTAGTGGAGGTGTGTTGTGTGGTGTAGTGGAGGTGTGCTGTGTGGTGTAGTGGAGGTGTGCTGTGCGGTGTAGTGGAGGTGTGCTGTGTGGTGTAGTGGAGGATTGCTGTGTAGTGTAGTGGAGGTGTGCTGTGCGGTGTAGTGAAGGTGTGCTGTGCGGTGTAGTGGAGGTTTGCTGTGTGGTGTAGTGGAGGTGTGCTGTGCAGTGTAGTGGAGGTGTGCTGTGTAATGGAGGTGTGCTGTGCGGTGTACTGGAGGTGTGCTATGCTGTGTAGTGGAGGTGTGCTGTGCAGTGTAGTGGAGGTGTGCTGTGCAGTGTAGTGAAGGTGTGCTGTGTGGTGTAGTGGAGGTGTGCTGTGTTGTGGGAGTTAGAGGGAGTGGAAGGGGCTCGCAGAATAGGAAGGCCAGTCCTGTGTTTGTGCATCAAAACAAATTTGCCAAGTTGGGTGAAGATGTGGAGGTGGCAAACACAGAGGTGGCTGCCCTAGATGTCACTGCTATCCCTAACAGCCGGGAGAGCAGCCCATCTAGTAAAGGTGGTGAGGGGAGTGCAGGTAGGCCTAGACAGTTGGTGGTTATAGGGGATTCTATAATCAGAAAGACTGATAGAATAATTTGTCGCCAGGATCGCCTCAACCGAATGGTTTTCTGTCTCCCTGGTGCTAGGGTTCGGCATGTGGTGGACCGGGTGGATAAATTACTGGGAGGGGCTGGGCATGACCCAGCTGTCTTGGTCCACGTTGGAACCAAGGACAGTATACATGGAAGGTGGAGGCTCCTTAAGAATCAATTTAAAGAACTAGGCTGCAAGTTGAAGGGAAGGACCTCCAAGGTGATATTCTCTGAAATATTGCCTGTGCCATGCGCAACACAGGAAAGGCAGTGGGTGATTAGAGAGCTGAATGCATGGCTCAAGACCTGGTGTAGGGAGGAGGGATTTGGGTTTCTAGAGCACTGGGCTGACTTTTCATTGGGGTGCAACCTATATGCTAAAGACGGTTTGCACTTGAATGGAAGGGGGTCTGCTGTGCTGGGGGAGAGGTTTATAGGAAGGCTGGAGGAGTATTTAAACTAGGATTGAGGGGGGAGGGTGAACTAGAATTACATCAAGAAGACAGGTCAGTTAGGGGTCAGACATTAATGGAGGGTGGAATGGGGACAGATGGGGGGAGGGTTATGGCAGGTGTCAAGAAATTTCCCATGTTGCAAACAGCCATTGGAAACTGTAGTGCCATTTGTACTACTAAAAAATATATGAAAAACACCAGACCAAAATGTAATAATGCATTAAAGTGTTTGTTCACCAATGCCAGAAGTCTGCCAAGCAAAATAGGTGAGTTGGAAGCTCTGGTGCATGAAGTGAACTATGATGTAATCGGTATTGCTGAAACTTGGCTTCAATCCTCACATGACTGGGCTATTAATATTCCTGGCTATGCACTCTTTCGGAGAGACAGGGTAAAAAGGAAAGGTGGCGGGGTCTGTCTCTATGTGAGAAGTGATCTCAAAGCAAGTGTGAAAGAGGACCTGATTGATGGAGAGTGTGATGAGTCTGAAGCATTATGGGTGGAACTGCATATAGATGGGCGTAGTTCAAAGTTAATCATTGGAGTTTGTTATAGACCACCCAATGTTAACGAGGAGGTGGAGACTCAGCTCCTTGTACAGATGGAAAGGGCTGCAAGGGCTGGGACAGTGATAATAATGGGAGATTTTAACTACCCAGAAATTGACTGGAGTAATGGCACTGCTGGGACAGTTAAAGGGCAAAAATTTATAAACCTAGTACAGGACAATTTTATGGTCCAGTTTATTGAGGCCCCAACTAGGAATGAAGCTCTGTTGGACCTGGTAATCTCAAATCATGCAGAGCTTATTACTAATGTGCAGATAAAGGAACACCTGGGTAGCAGTGATCATAACATGATTTCATTTGATGTTAGCTGTAAACAAGAAATACATAAGGGAAAGATAAAAACACTTAACTTCAAGAGAGCAAATTTTCCAAGGATGAGGGCTGCTCTCGAGGACTTAGACTGGGAGGGAATATTGGCAGCGATAAACACAGAACAGAAATGGGAATTCTTCAAAAAGACTGTTTGGGACCTCACTGCAAAGTATATTCCCACGGGCAATAAGTTTAAAAGGCTAAAAAGAAAACCTATGTGGCTCACGGTCAAAGTTAGAAAAGCTATAAACAATAAGAAAAGAGCTTTTAAAAAATATAAAAATGAAGGAACACTAGTGTCATTTAAATGCTACAAAGAATTTAACAGAATATGTAAAAAGGAAATCAAGGGTGCAAAAATTCAAAATGAACGACAGATCGCAAAAAATAGTAGGACAAACCCCAAAAAATTCTTCAAATATATTAATAGTAAAAAGGTCAGGTCTGAGCATGTAGGCCCTTTACAAAATAATCTAGAGTGGGTGACTGGGGACAAGGAGAAGGCTAATTTATTAAATACTTTCTTCAGCTCTGTGTATACAAAAGAGCATGGGGAGGTTCATGTCCATAATGGGGGTGGTATTGACACAGCCCCCAATGATCCACAATGGCTCAAAAGGGATATGGTCCAGAAATATTTGGACAGAATAAAGGTGGATAAAGCACCTGGACCTGATGGCATCCACCCACGGATCCTAAAAGAATTGAGCTCTGTAATTTCAAAGCCATTGTATCTAATTTTTAGGGACTCATTAATGACGGGAATAGTACCGCTGGATTGGCGCAGGGCGAACGTGGTGCCTATATTTAAAAAGGGATCAAAGTCTTTACCAAGTAACTATAGACCTGTTAGTTTAACTTCTATAGTCGGGAAGATACTGGAGCGTTTAATAAAAGACCACATAGACGAGTTCTTGCTGGAAAAAAACATTTTAAGCAACAGACAGCATGGATTCATGAAAGACAGAAGTTGTCAGACAAACCTGATTTCTTTTTATGAAGAGGTAAGTAAAACCTTGGACAGAGGGGTGGCTGTGGATGTGGTTTATTTGGATTTTGCAAAAGCGTTTGATACAGTTCCGCACACACGGCTCATGTGTAAGTAAAAGTCTACAGGCTTGGAAATATCAGTTTGTAAATGGATAGAAAACTGGCTAAAAGACAGAATTCAGAGAGTCGTGGTAAATGATTCTTACTCTGAATGGTCTAAGGTTAACAGTGGTGTACCCCAAGGTTCAGTGCTGGGACCCTTACTCTTTAATATCTTTATAAATGATATTGGGTCTGGGATCAAAAGTACCATTTCAGTCTTTGCAGATGACACTAAGCTATGCAGTGGAATAACGTCCTTACAGGATGTCTCCAATTTAAAAGCCGACCTCAATGCACTGTCTAATTGGGCGACTATGTGGCAGATGAGGTTTAATGTTGAGAAATGTAAAGTTATGCACTTGGGGGCTAAGAATATGCATCATACATGCTAGGGGGAGTACAACTGGGGGAATCTGTAGTGGAGAAGGATCTGGGGGTGTTGGTAGATCATAAGCTCAATAATAGCATGCAATGCCAAGCTGCGGTTTCCAAAGCGAGCAAAGTTCTTTCTTGTATTAGGAGAGGTATGGACTCCAGAGAGAGAGATATCATTTTGCCCCTGTTCAAATCATTAGTAAGACCTCATCTGGAATATGCAGTTCAGTTTTGGACACCAGTTCTCAAAAAGGATATCGGGGAACTGGAGAAAATGCAGAGAAGGGCAACCAAACTGATAAGAGGCATGGGGGAGCTCAGCTATGAGGAAAGATTAGAGGAACTGAATTTGTTCACTCTTGAGAAGAGGAGAATAAGGGGGGATATGATCAACATGTTTAAATATATAAGGGGTCCATATTGTGAACTTGGTGTTGAGTTATTCACTTTACGGTCAACACAGAGGACAAGGGGGCACTCTTTACGACTGGAGGAAAAGAGATTTCATCTCCAAATACGGAAAGGTTTCTTCACAGTAAGAGCTGTGAAAATGTGAAATAGACTCCCTCCAGAGGTGGTTCTGGCCAGCTCAGTAGATTGCTTTAAGAAAGGCCTGGATACTTTCCTAAATGTACATAATATAACTGGGTACTGACATTTATAGGTAAAGTTGATCCAGGGATAATCCGATTGCCTCTCTGGGATCAGGAAGGAATTTTTTCCCCTGCTGTAGCAAATTTGAGCATGCTCTGCTGGGGTTTTTTGCCTTCCTCTGGATCAACTGTGGGTATAGTATTGGGTATATTGGATTGTACGTTTTTTTTTGTTATTTGTTTTTTTTTATGGTTGGACTGGATGGACTTGTGTCTTTTTTCAACCTGACTAACTATGTAACTATGTAACTATGTTCCCGGATGACCCGCCCCCCTCTGACGCATGGGGACTTCCCTATGGCTTACCCGGGGTGTCAGAGGGGGCGGGGCCAACCGGTTACATAAACGGGTGGCCCTGCCCCCTCTGATTCCCCGGGAAAGCCATAGGGAAGTCCCCGTGCGCCAGAGGGGGGCGGGGTCACCCAGGAACGTTACGGTGTCTCCCTGCCCTCAGTTATAAAAGAACTGTTAAAGCGAAGATGCATCATATGGCAGGAGCCTCCCATGGATGCGGGTCAGTAGCGGCTTTTTTTTTCTTTTTCAGTCAGTCAGCGGAGCAAGAGAAGATGAATGGACTTCGTGGGACATTTTTATTTTTTTATTTTTTAACCACTTGCCGACCGCCTAACGCAGATATACTGCGGCAGAATGGCACGGGCAGGCAGAATCACGTACCCATACGTGATCTGCCTCCCGCAGGTGGGGGGTCTGATCGGACCCCTCCCGGTGCCAGCGGCGGTCGGTATTTGTCTGGGAGCGTTGAGAGGCAAGGGGGAGGCCATCCGATCGTGGCCCCCCTTGCGATCACTCCCAGCCAATAGGAATCCTCCCCTGCCTGTGTGTAGTACACACAGGCAGAGGATGTGATGTCATCTCTCCTTGGCTCGGCAGTTTCCGTTCCAGCGCCGAGGAGAGAAGGCATGTGAGTGCACAACACACACACACAGTAGAACATGCCAGGCACACTTTACCCCCCGACCCCCCCCCCGATCGCCCCCCAATCACCCCTCCCCCTCCCTGTCACACTGACACCAAGCAGTATTTTTTTTTCTGATTACTGCATGGTGTCAGTTTGTGACAGTTAGAAGTGGTAGGGCAGTGAGTATTAGCCCCCTGTAGGTCTAGGATACCCCCCTAACCCCCCCTAATAAAGTTTTAACCCCTTGATCACCCCCGTCACCAGTGTCGCTAAGCGATCATTTTTCTGATCGCTGTATTAGTGTCGCTGATGACGCTAGTTAGGGAGGTAAATATTTAGGTTCACTGTCAGCGTTTTATAGCGACAGGGACCCCCATATACTATCTAATAAAGGTTTTAACCCCTTGATTGCCCCCTAGTTAACCCTTTCACCATTGATCACCGTATAACCGTTACGGGTGACGCTGGTTAGTTTGTTTATTTTTTATAGTGTCAGGGCACCCGCCGTTTATTACCGAATAAAGGTTTAGCCCCCTGATCGCCCGGCGGTGATATGCGTCACCCCAGGCAGCGTCAGATTAGCGCCAGTATCGCTAACACCCACGCACACAGCATACGCCTCCCTTAGTGGTTTAGCATCTGAACGGATCAATATCTGATCCGATCAGATCTATACTAGCAACCCCAGCAGTTTAGGGTTCCCAAAAACGCAGTGTTAGCGGGATCAGCCCAGATACCTGCTAGCACCTGCATTTTTCCCCTCCGCTTGGCCCGGCCCAGCCCACCCAAGTGCAGTATCGATCGATCACTGTCACTTACAAAACACTAAACGCATAACTGCAGCGTTCGCAGAGTCAGGCCTGATCCCTGCGATCGCTAACAGTTTTCTTGGTAGCGTTTTGGTGAACTGGCAAGCACCAGCCCCAGGCAGCGTCAGATTAGCGCCAGTACCGCTAACACCCACGCACGCAGCATACGCCTCCCTTAGTGGTATAGTATCTGATTGGTTCAATATCTGATCTGATCAGATCTATACTGGCATCCCCAGCAGTTTAGGGTTCCCAAAAACGCAGTGTTAGCGGAATCAGCCCAGATACCTGCTAGCACCTGCGTTTTGCCCCTCCGCCCGGCCCAGCCCACCCAAGTGCAGTATCGATCGATCACTGTCAGTTACAAAACACTAAACGCATAACTGCAGCGTTCGCAGAGTCAGGCCTGATCCCTGCGATCGCTAACAGTTTTTTTGGTAGCGTTTTGGTGAACTGGCAAGCGCCAGCGGCCTAGTACACCCCGGTCATAGTCAAACCAGCACTCCAGTAACACTTGGTGACGTGGAGAGTCCCATAAGTGCAGTTCAAGCTGGTG
Organism: Lithobates clamitans; assembly: GCA_037952925.1. Classification (NCBI taxonomy): domain Eukaryota; kingdom Metazoa; phylum Chordata; class Amphibia; order Anura; family Ranidae; genus Lithobates; species Lithobates clamitans. The sequence goes on from JBBGZY010000813.1 coordinate 570,477, forward strand.
AGGTGGCAAGCACAAGTAGTGTCCCGCTGCCACCAAAAAGACAAACACAGGCCCGTCGTGCCCATAATGCCCTTCCTACTGCATTCACCAATCCTAATTGGGAACCCACCGCTTCTGAAGCACCCGTACTTCCCCCATTCACATCCCCAACCAAATGCAGTTGGATGCATGAGAGGCATTTTCTTTATGTCCTCCCGAGTACCCCTACCCAACGAACCCCCTAAAAAAGATGTCGTGTCTGCAGCAAGCGCGGATATAGGCGTGACACCCGCTATTATTGTCCCTCCTGTCCTGACAATCCTGGTCTTTGCATTGGTGAATGTTTTGAACGCTACCATTCACTAGTTGAGTATTAGCGTAGGGTACAGCATTGCACAGACTAGGCGCACTTTCACAGGGTCTCCCAAGATGCCATCGCATTTTGAGAGACCCGAACCTGGAACCGGTTACACTTATAAAAGTTAGTTACAAAAAAAGTGTAAAAAACAACAACAAAAAAAAAAAACACATACAAAAATATAAAAAATAAATAAAATAGTTGTCGTTTTATTGTTCTCTCTCTCTCTATTCTCTCTCTATTGTTCTGCTCTTTTTTACTGTATTCTATTCTGCAATGTTTTATTGTTATTATGTTTTATCATGTTTGCTTTTCAGGGATGCAATTTTTTACCGTTTACTGTGCTTTATTGTTAACCTTTTTTTGTCTTCAGGTACGCAATTCACGACTTTGAATGGTTATACCAGAATGATGCCTGCAGGTTTAGGTATCATCTTGGTATCATTCTTTTCAGCCAGCGGTCGGCTTTCATGTAAAAGCAATTCTAGCAGCTAATTAGCCTCTAGACTGCTTTTACAAGCAGTGGGAGGGAATGCCCCCCCCACACCATCTTCCGTGTTTTTCTCTGGCTCTCCTGTCTCAACAGGGAACCTGAGAATGCAGCCGGTGATTCAGCCAGCTGACCATAGAGCTGATCAGAGACCAGAGTGGCTCCAAACATCTCTATGGCCTAAGAAACCGGAAGCTACGAGCATTTTATGACTTAGATTTCGCCGGATGTAAACAGCGCCATTGGGAAATTGGGAAAGCATTTTATCACACCGATCTTGGTGTGGTCAGATGCTTTGAGGGCAGAAAAAAAAGAGTACCTGTCACTACCTATTGCTATGATAGGGGATATTTACATTCCCTGAGATAACAATAATAACAATAAAAATGATTTAAAAAAAAAAATGAAAGGAACAGTTTAAAAATAAGATAAAAAAGCAAAAAAATAATAAAGAAAAAAAAAAAAGCACCCCTGTCCCCCTGCTCTTGCGCTAAGGCGAACGCAAGCGTTGGTCTGGCGTCAAATGTAAACAGCAATTGCACCATGCATGTGAGATATCACTGCAAAGGTCAGATCGAGGGCAGTAATTTTAGCAGTAGACCTCCTCTGTAAATCTAAAGTGGTAACCTGTAAAGGCTTTTAAAAATGTATTTAGTTTGTCGCCACTGCACGTTTGTGCGCAATTTTAAAGCATGTGTGGTATCCATGTACTCGGCCTAAGATCATCTTTTTTATTTCATCAAACATTTGGGCAATATAGTGTGTTTTAGTGCATTAAAATTTAAAAAAGTGTGTTTTTCCCCCAAAAAATGCGTTTGAAAAATCGCTGCGCAAATACTGTGTGAAAAAAAAATGAAACACCCACCATTTTAATCTGTAGGGCATTTGCTTTAAAAAAAATATATAATGTTTGGGGGTTCAAAGTAATTTTCTTGCAAAAAAAAATAATTTTTTCATGTAATCAAAAAGTGTCAGAAAGGGCTTTGTCTTCAAGTGGTTAGAAGAGTGGGTGATGTGTGACATAAGCTTCTAAATGTTGTGCATAAAATGCCAGGACAGTTCAAACCCCCCCAAATTACCCCATTTTGGAAAGTAGACACCCCAAGCTATTTGCTGAGAGTCATGTCAAGTCCATGGAATATTTTATATTGTGACACAAGTTGCGGGAAAGAGACATTTTTTTTTTTTTTTGCACAAAGTTGTCACTAAATGATATATTGCTCAAACATGCCATGGGAATATGTGAAATTACACCCCAAAATACATTATGTTGCTTCTCCTGAGTACGGGGATACCACATGTGTGAGACTTTTTGGGAGCCTAGCCTCGTACGGGACCCCAAAAACCAAGCACCGCCTTCAGGCTTTCTAAGGGCGTAAATTTTTGATTTCACTCTTCACTGCCTATCACAGTTTCGGAGGCCATGGAATGCCCAGGTGGAACAAAACCCCCCCCCCAAATGACCCCATTTTGGAAAGTAGACATCCCAAGCTATTTGCTGAGAGGTATAGTGAGTATTTTGCAGACCTCACTTTTTGTCACAAAGTTTTGAAAATTGAAAAAAGAAAAAAAAAATGTTGTTCTTGTCTTTCTTTATTTTCAAAAACAAATGAGAGCTGCAAAATACTCACCATTCCTCTCAGCAAATATCTTGGGGTGTCTACTTTCCAAAATGGGGTCAATTGGGGGGGTTTGTGCCACCTGAGCATTCCATGGCCTCCGAAACTGTGATAGGCAGTGAAGAGTGAAATCAAAAATTTACACCCTTAGAAATCCTGAAGGCGGTGATTGGTTTTCGGGGCCCCGTACGCAGCTAGGCTCCCAAAAAGTCCCACACATGTGGTATCCCCGTACTCAGGAGAAGTAGCTAAATGTATTTTGGGGTGCAATTCCACATATGCCCATGGCCTGTGTGAGCAATATATCACTTAGTGCCAACTTTGTGCAAAAAAAAAAAATTGTCACTTTCCCGCAACTTGTGTCAAAATATAAAACATTCCATGGACTCAACATGCCTCAAAGCAAATAGCTTGGGGTGTCTACTTTCCAAAATGGGGTCATTTGGGGGGGTTTTATGCCATCTGGGCATTTTATGGCCTTCAAAACTGTGATAGGTAGTGAGGAGTAAAATCAAAAATGTACGCTCTTAGAAATCCTGAAGGCAGTGATTGGTTTTCGGGGGCCCCGTACGCTGCTAGGCTCCCAAAAAGTCCCATACATGTGGTATCCCCATACTCAGGAGAAGCAGCTAAATGTATTTTGGGGTGCAATTCCACATATGCCCATGGCCTGTGTGAGCAATATATCATTTAGTGACAACTTTTTGTAATTTTTGTTTTGTCATTATTCAATCACTTGGGACAAAAACAATGAATATTCAATGGGCTCAACATGCCTCTCAGCAATTTCCTTGGGGTGTCTACTTTCCCAAACGGGGTCATTTGGGGGGTTTTGTACTGCCCTGCCATTTTAGCACCTAAAGAAACGACATAGGCAGTCAAAAATTAAAGGCTGTGTAAATTCCAGAAAATGTACCCTAGTTTGTAGGCGCTATAACTTTTGCGCAAACCAATAAATATACACTTATTGACATTTTTTTTACCAAAGACATGTGGCCGAATACATTTTGGCCTAAATGTATGACTAAAATTGAGTTTATTGGATTTTTTTAGAACAAAAAGTAGAAAATATCATTTTTTTTCAAAATTTTCGGTCTTTTTCAAATACCATCAAAAGAAAGCTCTATTTGTGGGAAGAAAAGGACGCAAATTTCGTTTGGGTACAGCATTGCATGACCGCGCAATTAAAGCGACGCAGTGCCAAATTGTAAAAAGTGCTCTGGTCAGGAAGGGGGTAAATCCTTCCGGGGCTGAAGTGGTTAATGAAGGACTTGTCCCAAGCCGTGTCTTACCATTTTGACACTTTTTTTGTGAAATGGTAGGGGTACATTTGTACCCTGTTACCATTTCACACAGGGGGAGGCCGGGATCTGGGGGTCTCTTTGTTAAAGGGGGCTTCCAGATTCTGATAAGCCCCCACCCGCAGACCTCCACAACTACCGGGCAAGGGTTGTGGGGATGAGGCCCTTGCTGATGAGGCTACCCCAAAGCACCCTCCCCATGTTGAGGGCATGTGGCCTGGTACGGTTCAGGAGGGGAGGCGCTCTCTCATCTCCCCCTCTTTTCCTGCCAGGTTGCGTGCTCAGATAAGGGTCTGGTATGGATTTTTGGGGGCACCCCATGCCATTTTTTTTTAATTTTGGCGCGGGGTTCCCCTTAATACCCATACCAGACCTGAAGGGCCTGATATGGAATTTGGGTGACCCCCCATGCAATTTTTTATTTTAACTTTTGGTTAGGGGGTTCCCCTTAATATTCATACCAGACCCAAAGGGACTGGTAATGGACTGGGGGGATCCCATGGTGTTTTTTTCAATGACTTCTTTTATCTGTATTGCCAGGACCGACAATTCATTATAGCCGCGAGTAGTTTTAAATGACTTTTTTCCTTTGAAATGTCATTTTGCTGTCAGACTGTTCTAAACATGGGAAACATGCGCCCCTTTACAGGCATACTATAGACACCCCCAGGTACAAAATTTAAAGGGATATTTCACTTTATTGTTTCACTTTAAGCATTATTAAAATCACTGCTCCCAAAAAAACTGACAATTTTAAAACTTTTTTAGCATTGATCCATGTCCCCTGGGGCAGGACCCAGGTCCCCAAACATTTTTTATGACAATAACTTGCATACAAGCGTTTAAAATGAGCACTTTTGATTATTCATGTTCGTGTCCCATAGACCTTAACGGTGTTCGCGTTCAAAATTTTTTTTTTCTGTTCGCATGTTCTGCTGCGAACCAAACCGGGGGGTGTTCGGCTCATCCCTAGTTTTCAGCTCAAAAACGCTTGTAAAATGCCCAACAAGCAAAATCCCATTCATTTCAATGGCACCTGTTCACATCTAAATGTTTTGTCACCTGAAGCAAAACGCCTTAGGGCCAGTTCACACCAGATGCAGTTCCGTGCGTTTTTTCTGCAATAAAAATGCATGCAGAGTGTTTTTCATGTATTCCAATGGCTCTAGTTCACACCATGCAGTCAGTTTCCAGTGCAGAAACTGACCGGAAACTGACTGGAACTGACTGCATCTGGTGTGAACTGGCCCAAGATCAAAGAACATGAGCTTCTTTGGGGCAGATTACACGCGTTTTTCTGCTTTTTACATTGGTGACCTTTTGACCTGTACAAAAACGCAGCAAAAAAAGTGGTAAGAATCGTGGCAAAACTCGCAGTAAAAACGCACAATTTCATCTAATAACTGTCACATCTCATACTGTCATGTTTTATTCAAAGCCGTAATAAACCCAACGCCAGAAATGTCATATATTGCAGCTCCATAGGTGTGCACCCTAAAGATCAAACGTGTGTCTTTTATATATACACATACATATATAGCAGTAGGACATTGGACAGTGTCACTAGAGCAGAGGACAATGTCAGTAGGTTTGTGTCAGTCATTTATATTTTTATTCTTTATTATTTGCAACATTATTTGTTTTACAACAATTTTTTATTATATTTTTTTTACAATTTTTTGAGACAGAGAAAGGGACTGAGGACAGAGATTTCCCAGTCCCTTTCTCTGCAGCCATGCAGCAAGGGGAATCTGTGCAGCACAGGGTGATTAGGGTGTGCCCAGGAACACCTGGCACACACTGTGCGCACGCCTATGTGCAGCTCCAATCATTGGATGTGGCGGCTGCATTCCTTTTCTTTTTATGGCTTTTTCCCCTCCGTTTTCCCCTGATCTGGCCAGTAACACCCCTCCTGTAAAATCCTCCTGCCACATCACACCACAAATTTCTTCTGATAAACATTCAGGGGAGAAGGGACAAACAAAAAGATTCAGATTAATACTTGCAATATAAGATTTCTTTTTCTTATGGACAATTTACTACGTTTGTTCTTTTTACTTTTATTATTAGACAAGTGTGATCTAACTGTACTTCTGTCTCGGTCTGATTTCATGGTTTCTGACATATGGACAATTTAGTGCTAATGCTGAATCTGAAAGACTTTGTCCATCAATGAGAATTGTGAGACATTTTGCCGGAGTCTCTCCTGTTATTTATGAATGTAAAAGTACTGTGAATACAAGTGTAATGGGTTGGAGGTTGGGGAAGGAATAGAACCTATCCAATCCTTCACAACAAGAAATGTAAAATATGTTTTTTGTTGGAGGGAGGAATTGAAAGAAGGAAATCGTGTTTTTAATGTGGGACGTGTATTGACATAACTGAATTAATATGGTGCAGGTACCCGGGAGGTTGGCACTTATGCATAATAAGGTATCTGTTGGCCAGACTAGAGGGTGCCAGGTGACACCTTTATGGGGTGAACATTTCCTTGTAGGGGTGATGTCTCAATCTTAGCAGTCCTACAGAGAGGTTCTCCATTACTGGACATGGGGGACACCAGAGCTGGATATGGGGGAGATACGTCTGGTTGATGTCTCCCCTGAGAGGTTGGAACCTTGCACAGGTAATGCCAGTGACTACACACAGGAGCTCCATTAGATAAAGGGAACAAACGCTGGCTACCAGGGCACACATAAGGGAAGTCGTCCCTTTTTGCTCTTGGCTCTTGCCTGATGGTTCTCTGAGCCTCATGGCTCTCTGTTACCATCCTGAGCCCAGCTGATGAGACCATGTCTAGGGGGCAGCCTTGCAATAAGTATCTTTGATGTTCTTTTGTTATATGCTTTGTAATATCTTCCTTTAGTATTTTCATGTTAACATTTTCCTATTGTCTTGGGAAATAAATAAGACGTTGTTTTACTGAGCAGTGTGTTTGTTTTCATAGCTAACCTTATATCATTATGCTTATCAACTGTGACATTATTAGAGTTTTAATAGACTAGCTAACTATAGGAATAGACAAGTCAATACATATATGCAATACATAGAGGGAATCCGTAACCACCCTCTGAATATATTTATTGTAGAAGTTATTTCAGAAGTGCTGCCCATTCATTCCAATGGTCAGGGCATTTTGAGAGTGCTAAATACAGCGCTCCCAACCCACCCCAAAGATGCTGCTTGCAGGTCTTTTCCCCAACATCCCACAAGCACACCACCCCGGTGTGAAAAGTCACACTGAAATGAAGGGGAGGTGGTTTTCAGGCGCTTTACAGGCGCTATTTCTAGCGTGAAAACTGCCTCAGTCTGAAAGGGGTCTAAGGCTTATATACACTATACAACTTTTGTTGTCAGATTTCCTTTAGATTTTCCAAAAACCAAGTAGTGCAGGGGCCAGCCTGATTGCACACAAATTGAAACTCATAAGGTTTGATCTCATATTATATGGTTTTGGTAAATCTGAAGGAAAAAATCTACAAAAAATTGTGTATCCAGCTTTAATGTACATGGGACGCTTTAAAACCTCTTCTGAATGATTTAACTTGATAGATAGTAGCCAATGTTTAAAAACGTCAGTTTTGCCATGTGTACATGCCGTGTTTAGCCGCGTTTGCGTTTAGAAGCGTTTTTTTTTTAAAAGTCAAAAATGAAAAATGCCTGTAAATGAAATGCGGCTAAAATGGGAGTTACCATGTTTACAAGCTGTTACAGGCTTTTGGCGTTTCTCTCTGACCATCTGTCCTGAACGCATTTTGTTTGCTTTCCCAAAAAAATGCTTCTAAGCTCAACTGCCTAGAAATGACTATAAGGCCTCATGCACACTGGACGTTAATATAACGTTATAAAAACGTCAGTAGCTTTTTTTTAATGGATAAAAAACGTCAAAAAACACTGGTGAGCCACGTTTTTGAGCGTTTATCAGTGTTTTTTTTTACGTTAGAGCGTTTTTACAGCTGAAAAACTCCTCTCAGAAGCCACTAATTTTGTTTTTTTTTACAGCCAAAAACAGTTGATAAGGCCCCTTTCACACTGGGGCGGGAGGTGTGTCGGCGGTAAAGCGCCGCTATTTTTAGTGGCGCTTTACCGTTGTTTTAGCGGCGGTATTTGGCTGCTAGCGGGGTGGTTTTACCCCCCGCTGGTGGGCGAGAAAGGGTTAAAAGCCACTGCAAAGCGCCTCTGCAGAGGCACTTTGCCAGCAGTATAGCCGCGGTGCCCCATTGATTTCAATGGACAGGAGGGGTGAAGGAGCGGTATACACACCACTCCTTCACCGCTCCAAAGATGCTGCTAGCAGGACTTTTTTCCCGCCCTGCTAGCGCACAGCTCCAGTGTAAAAGCCCCCAGGGCTTTCACACTGGAGACAAAGCAACGGCACTTTGCAGGTGCTATTTTTAGCACTGTAGCACCTGCAAAGCACCCCAGTGTGAAAGGGGTCTAAAAGATTATGTGTGCATGAATGCATAGGATAACATGGACACATAGGATAACATGGACACATAGGAGAACCTGGACACATAGGAGAACCTGGACACATAGGAGAACATGGACACATAGGATAACATGGACACATAGGATAACATGGACACATAGGAGAACATGGACACATAGGAGAACATGGACACATAGGAGAACATGGACACATAGGAGAACATGGACACATAGGAGAACATGGACACATAGGAGAACATGGACACATAGGATAACATGGACACATAGGAGAACATGGACACATAGGGTAACATGGACACATAGGGTAACATGATGGGGAGTTTATTGACTGTAAAAAAAAAAACATCTGAAGCCAAAAACAGCCGCTGTAAAAACGTCCAATGTGCATGAGGCCTAAAGGGGAGATTAGTTATGGAATACATAGTATCTGAAGTTTTTTAATGGCAGACATGAAGACAGAGTGACTGATCGTCCTCCATACAATCGTTCATCACACATCTGCACCCTCCATCCCCCATCCTAACACTCAGTATTATCACTCAATATATTAGATCAGGTTCTATGTAATCTTACCTTTCCGGTCACACCATTCTGTGAGGAGACGATCTGCACGCTCTGAACACAAACAACAAAATGGAGAATTTTGGGCGTGGGAGAGAAAGAAATGTGGTTGGGTAAGTTTCACTTTTTCTGTTTTCACTGAGATCCTCCCATCTACAGATATTGTACCCTGTGAGTGTAATGCCCCGTACACACGAACAGATTTGCCATTGGAATAAACTCTGAAGGTTTTTCCGATGGAGTTCCGACAGAATTCCGCTCAAGCGGTCTTGCATACACACGTTTACACCAAATTCCAACCATCCAGAATGAGGTGACGCACAACACGTAAGACGGGACTAGAAAAAGGAAGTTCAATAATCAGTAGCCAATAGCTTCCATCTCGTACTTGCTTCAGAGCATGTGTCATTTTTGGTACGTCGGTAGATATTTTACTCTATGAGTATAAGGCTGCATTCACACCCGGGCATTTTCAGCTCATAAAGCGCTCATAAAATGACCAACAAGCATAATCCTATTCATTTCAATGGCACCTGTTCACATCTGAGCGATTTGTCACCTGAAGCAAAACGCCTGAAAATCGCCTTAGGGCCAGTTCACACCAGATGCAGTTCCATGCGCTTTTTTTTCTGCACTAAAAATGCATGCACAGTGTTTTCCATGTACTCCAATGGTTCTAGTTTACACCATGCAGTCAGTTTCTGGTGCAGAAACTGACTGCATGGTGTGAACTAGAGCCATTGGAATACATGGAAAACACTGTGCATGCATTTTTAATGCAGAAAAGAAGTGCATGGAACTGCATCTCGTGTGAACTGGCACTGAAAATGCATGCATAGTGGTTTCCATGTATTCCAATGGCTCTAGTTCACACCATGCAGTCAGTTCCAATTAGTTTTCAGTGCAGAAACTGACCATAAACTGACTGGAACTGACTGCATCTGGTGTGAACTGGCCCAAGCTCGAAGAACATGGGATTGGACTCTGCACTCTTTCCTCCCCATCTCCAAACACACTCAATAAATAATGGACACGACACTCAAATATTGTCATAAATTGGCACCTTTATTGGTTTACAAATAAATTCATCACTTTTCATAACCATATCCCAATTCTGCCTCAAATCAAATTATCATTCTCAAAATTGCTTAGCCTTAATGACTCAAGCTAATTATATTTCATCAACTTCATAATAACCAGTCCCCCTTATATGTAAGGTGACATACCACATAAAGTGCACATGATTAATCTCTTCTTTACCAAACTAGCCTGTCAGCAAAACTCCTCAGACAGTGGGCCCTTTATATAATGAGCCCCACTGCTTCCAGAGAGTTATATCCACTCTCATTGGCCCATTCCTATGTGCCCCAGGTGAGCAGAGAGGGCCAAACATCCCTTGATTACCTGCCTAATCTGATCATCCTAATCAGCTCATCCTAATTCCTGGGGGGAAGGCAGAGGTAACCCCATGCAGGTGTGCCCAAATAATTGTGCCCTACTATTACATGGGATTGCACTCTGTACCCTTTTCCCCATCTCCAAACAGACTCAATAAATAATGGACACAACACTCAAATATTGGCATAAATTGGCCGCAACACCTTTATTGGTTTACAAATAAATTCATCACTTTTCATAACCATATCACGATTCTAACTCTAATCAAATTATCATTCTCAAAATTGCTTAGCCTTGATGACTCAAGCAAATTATATTTCATCAACTTTATAATAACCAGTTCCCACAAAGTCGGGGCTTTGCCCATCAAGGGCCAAAGCACCAACCTTCCCCAAGCCCATGGCCATTTCAATCATGCCCTGCAGACCCCAGTTAAAATGTCCAAGCCCACCTTGGAGAGATGCACAAAATTCTCCTGATACAAGCCTGAAAAACCACCCACAAAATTGATATGTCGAAACGATAAACCCCGATAAGAGACATACATTTCTCTGTGTCAAATTTCTTTAACTCTGGATGGGATAACCATAGTAGTCTGGGAATATCAGAAAAAACAATAGTTGTGTTTGGAGATGACATACTCAAATGGTGCAGGTCATGCTTGATCCTGTCGATCAAATCTTAAGTCTTCGTATGAACCACATCATTCCCACCCAGGTGAAGAATCATCACCGAAGGTGATGGCCACAGTAAATACAATTCAGATATATAATAAAATAGATTCAACCAATGCAATCCTCTTACTCCTTTCCACAGAATAGTGCAAGTTTTGGAGTTGATATTTAAATTAGCCGTAGCAATGATGAGATGGCCGTTTATGCACCCAGAAAATGTAAGAATGCCTGATTATCCAAACATATTTTCTCAGACCTAAAATTCAAAGCAAAAGGTTAGGGCGGACATAAATACTATAATGCTTAGACTCCCATCTTCCCAGTCTCCTAATCAAAGCCTCATCGAGCCCAAGCCTGGCCACTTTGTTGCTGCCCAGTACGAAAGGAATGGGGCATGAAATGGAATTCCTGCAAACCTAAACTCTGAATACATTTCCTGAATACTGCAACAAATTTAAATCTGGTCACCGGGGAACCATCGGTATGAATGAAGAATTGACCTGATCTACCTGGCCTACAGGTGAAAATTTGATGAATTATCCTAACTGGACAAATAGCTGGATCCTAAACACGAAAACAGTGTAATCCAAACTCCCTTGCCCAACTGGTCAGTTTTGTATTTGGCAATAAGTATTTTTAATCGAGGAATCCCCGACCGCCACGTGATGGGACAACAAGCCTGAACATCCTTTCTTATTACTGGGTACCATTTCTGATAGCCGTAAAGCCTTAAAAAACTCTATTACATACAAAGCTCTAAACAGCAGAGCTTCATAGGATGAATAGCAGACTACTGACACCACTGAGGTCAGGTTTTTTAACATCTCAAAAGTAATGGGCCTATGGTCATTAGGAACCGTGTGCGAACGCCTTTACCCCTTAATGGCCTGCCATACCAGAAAGAAACTGCTGCATGTTGGAAATTGCATGATTTTAAAGAAAAAAAATACCTGCCAATATTTTAGATATCTGGCTGTGCGATATAGCTTCCTCAAACAAACTACATACAAATGCTAAAATAGTTCTCCCTGAAGGTACCGTATAACAAAAACCCTTAGTATTGTTGAAAAATTTCCATCACCGCCATGCAGCTGAATATTCAGCCCATGTCTTTGGGGTGACAGAATTCCGAACAGCGATACTAATGGGGCTAAAATCAAAGTCCACAGATGGTCTGGACAAGGAAATCCAGCTGTATCTGCCTCCAGAAGTAAGGCGCGGAAACGGACCATCTGGAACCAAGACAGGTATAAAGAAGAAAGAGCACCACGCTGTATACCCTTAAACAATTAGCACAATCAAGTAATAAATGACATACAATAAAAAAGAAAAAAAAGCAGCCGCTTAAAGGTGAGATACACACACTAAACAATAAATAAATAGAAGAAGCAGCGCTGTAAACCAAAATGTGATAAATAAATGTCACAATAGTGATAAATAATGCATAAAGTCCATAATCTGATCAAATGAATCAGTACAGTTCTAACAGTGACAATCTTCAAAGGTGAAACGGATGAGGAACCCCAGCATGGGTCTCTTCCAGAAATAATTAGCGAATAAGACTGGATAACCTTCACCGCACCACTGTGATATGAGTAAAATACGCGCTTACCAACTGGCAAGCTTAAGAAAGCTTGTGACCTTAACCCGGTCGGGGCCTTTCTTGAGATGGAGACACCACTAAACCGCTCCTTAGACCGTGACTGGACCACTAGCCTCCATAAAAAGGGAACCTGGATGCGGGAGATGCTAAACTCCTATCTAGGAGTTGTTCTCACAGACAATGCCCCACAAAAGAGAGAGGAAGAGCAACATAGCGTAATCCTGGATGGATATTTATTTAAAAAAATTAAAAGTACACTTACAATGTGTTGAGTATAAATAGGCATAAGAAGCCGGCCGGCTACACACGAACACCCATCCTACAGACGGTGAGTACGGCACATCAGCACGTACCCCAGACGACGTCAGAAGTGTGATGAAACGTACGTACCAGGCTGAGCGGCGAACTGGAGGTTGGGAGCGAGCGGCTGAGTTTCGAGGTGTCAGGTAAGTAAAACGGAGGAGCTGGGGGCGGCAGTATTGTCAAAAGTTTTTTCACCTTTATGCATAGAATGCATTAAGGTGAAAAAATGTATACCTTTACAACCCCTTTAAACAACACACAATATAACAGTCCTATAGGTTCTAATATATCTAATGTAACTACTACAACTTAAACTGCTTGTGCTATCAATTTGAAGGGATATTGGAAGGATAGTGGGTCATGTACTGTAGGTGACCACTTCGGGGAGGGGTGCTTAGGCTGGCAGAAACGCACCTAGGCGTGCCATCATATCAGCAAAATTAGGACATCAGCACTACAAGGTATTTGGTCAAAGTGAACAAACAAAGGGATCTAAATCTTATTGTGTCGCGTTTGAGATGTCTGAATCTAACCACACTTGCCAAATTTTGTCAAACTTGACTGGGCAGCATCTAGTGAGATAAGCCGCTTTGTATAGTGGCACTGCTAAGTTGATCAACGATTTCCATGAATTCAAGGTGGGTACCTCTAACCCAAATGTTTAAACGCAAACATAAAGACAAAAAATAACGCAGGGGTTTAATAACCGGCGGGGATTTTGAGGACAAGCAATTAACTGCAAAAACTACCACTTTATTGTCAGATTGAATGACGATGCGTTTATTACTGAAAAACTCCCCCCAGATTTCTATTGCCACAATGACTGGAAAGAGTTCCAGAAGCACAATGTTCTTAACAGCTTTACTGAGTATCCAATCGGACGGCCACCTGCTGCAGCACCAATGGCTGCGCCAAACTGCCACAAATCCTCTGGAACCTGCCGCATTCGTAATCAATTGAAAATCAGCTGCATTTATGAATTCCTCCTGAAAGAAAAACCTCCCATTTTATGTATCCAAAAACCATGACCAAATCAGCAAATCCGCTTTAAGGTCATTATTCAACCATACATGAGAAAAAGGGGATTTTAAACCCAATGTCGCTAAATAAAGCCTCCTAGAAAAAATTCCTCCGACTGGCATAATACGACACGCAAAAGCCAGGACCCCCAACAACGACTGAAGCTCTTTTAGTAGGACTTTCCATTTCCTAATCAAAAAATATAGAAAATGGTGAAAAAAACTGCGCTAAAAACCAAGTACGAATCAGATACTGTGAAAAGCAGCAATCCTCACAAAAACATCAATTGTAAAAAAAAGCATAAGAAAAATAAGAGGTTGCGCTAATACTAATAAAGCATAGTGAAAAATTTACAATGAAGAAAAATTCATATAGTGATCATGAATAAATCAATGTGCAAAACTTGGTGATATAGAGAAAAAGTCCATAAAATAAAACATCAATTAAGTGTTATAAAAAGTCCATAAATTAAAACATCAGTTAAGTGTTGTAAAAAGTCCAAATCACCAACAATATGCAAAAAAAATTCCAAGTGATATAAATGGAGATCTGTGACAACAAGGAAGGGTCCACCACCAGAAATGGAAGGGGTTGCTCCTTACCAGAAGGCCATGACCCCCCACCACAGAGGATCACAGCAAGCAGGGATCTTTAAAAGCCAAAGATGGGAACTGTCAGCGGTGTCCACCAGAGGTCATCTCATCAGCAGCAACTCCAACGACCCGGGGCATAGATACCATAAAATAGAAGGGGCTCACATAGTGTAAAACCACTTACATTTATTAAAAATAAAATAAAATACAGATGTACACTTACAGAGTGTCAATAGATAAAACAGCCTTAAGTCCGGCTCCGTGGCCACTGGAGCTCGGACAAACCCGTCCTACTGGAAAGCAGCTCGCTTGGGGGTGACGTCAGCGCGTCGTCTGGCTCCGCCCTACGCGTTTCGTGACATCATCACGTCTTCCAGGGGCACAGGCGGCGCGCTGCGTCACCCGCCTTAAGTAGTGCTGGACCGGACCAAGCCTCGCTATGGGTCGCTGTACACGATGGACCGCACGGACCACCGCAGACACTTCCGGTATCCGGGTGCGCTCCACAGTGCAAGCCACCAGCGGAGACCACATAGCCCAGGCAGCACATTCAGATCGATACATATCTATAAAAATCTTGTACGTTAAACAACTGCCCAACATGGTACTTAGTGCAGATAAACCCAGAGTCCAATATATATGCACAATTCAACACAAAAAGGACAGAACATACTAAGGTAAAACATCCCTCCAATTCATACCGCCATTGACTCTCCAATCAACAGCAAACGATCTAGGTTGAATGGTTGGGCCAATCAGGGCCAGGGACCAACAGAGTCTCAATAGAATTAAAGAGGGGCTAGTGAGGGGCCAATGAGGGCCTCTAACCTGATCCTATCTTCTGCGAACGGCGGCGCCATCCAATGGCGAAGCCTAAAACGGCAAGCCAGGAGGCGTATGTCGTTCTCCCTAGTAATCGGAGGAAAAAGTGAACTTTAACCAATATAAAAATAAAACAACATGAATTGAAAAATGAAACTAATTTGGTCCAGGTGGGTAGATGGGAACTAGAGCGGAGGGGGTCCTCAGAAAGACCACTATCCGATAGCTCTAAAACAATATAGTGATTCCAAAAGTGTTCCTCTCTACCTTAAGCACCGGAGTTGTTGAACCGGAAGTGGAGTATTATGATGGTTGTAGTGACCAACCAACTTCACTTAATGGGTAGCACCATCTAGTGGATGTATCAGAGAATACTGCAGATGCCCATATTCTAAATAGGAATGTCAATATATATCCCACCGGTGTAAACCACTACCAGGTGGACATCATAAACTTCCAAAAAGGTGTATATAAAAAGTATGTCAATTTGAAATTAGAAAATGAAAAATAAAATAAAATTAAAAATAAAAATAAAACTTAAATTAAAAAATAAAATAAAAAATAAAATTAAGAATAAGCTTCAGCCGATAGGAATTATATGATGTGCAAATGGCTGATCAAAGTTACCTATAAAAAAACATAAAATATAACAGAAGATTGTGTATATATATATGATCTACAATATGGCCCTATAGGTACTGACGTCAAAGTGCGTTAAGAGTTATTAATAAACGCATTGACGTCTGTGTCAACATTTAACCCAAAAGGGGTGTAAGTTCGAAGTCGGTAAATCCAAGACATTTCACATTTGGAAATTTCCCTTACGAGAGAACTCCCCCTCCAATGTGGTCTGTACTTGTCAATCCCAACGTACAGAGTATTTGAGGGGTCCCTACCATGTACCTCGTTAAAATGTCTCGACACAGGGTGCTTATCAAAACCCCTGCGGATATTACCAATGTGCTCGGACAATCTTACTTTGAGGGCCCTCTTGGTCCCGCCCACATATTGCAATCCACAGGGGCATTGAATAAGATAAATGACCCCCTCGGATGTACAGGTTATGAAGGGTTTGACCTGATAGGCCCGTGAGGTACTGGTGGATGTAAATTGGCTTATTTTTCTACCTCTATCACTGTTAAGGGAACAGACTTGACAGTTCCTGCATTTATAGTACCCTGTGAGGTCATTATTTTTATTTTTAATTTTATTTTATTTTTAATTTTCTAATTTCAAATTGACATACTTTTTATATACATCTTTTTGGAAGTTTATGATGTCCACCTGGTAGTGGTTTACACCAGTGGGATATATATTGACATTCCTATTTAGAATATGGGCATCTGCAGTATTCTCTGATACATCCACTAGATGGTGCTACCCATTAAGTGAAGTTGGTTGGTGACTACAACCATCATAATACTCCACTTCCGGTTCAACAACTCCGGTGCTTAAGGTAGAGAGGAACACTTTTGGAATCACTATATTGTTTTAGAGCTATCGGATAGTGGTCTTTCTGAGGACCCCCTCTGCTCTAGTTCCCATCTACCCACCTGGAGCAAATTAGTTTCATTTTTCAATTCATGTTGTTTCATTTTTATATTGGTTAAAGTTCACTTTTTCCTCCGATTACTAGGGAGAACGAAATACGCCTCCTGGCGTGCCGTTTTAGGCTTCGCCATTGGATGGCGCCGCTGTTCGCAGAAGATAGGATCAGGTTAGAGGCCCTCATTGGCCCCTCACTAGCCCCTCTTTAATTCTATTGAGACTCTGTTGGTCCCTGGCCCTGATTGGCCCAACCATTCAACCTAGATCGTTTGCTGTTGATTGGAGAGTCAATGGCGGTATAAATTGGAGGGATATTTTACCTTAGTATGTTCTGTCCTTTTTGTGTTGAATTGTGCATATATATTGGACACTGGGTTTATCTGCACTAAGTACCATGTTGGGCAGTTGTTTAACGTACAAGATTTTTATAGATATGTATCGATCTGAATGTGCTGCCTGGGCTATGTGGTCTCCGCTGGTGGCTTGCACTGTGGAGCGCACCCGGATACTGGAAGTGTGTGCGGTGGTCCGTGCGGTCCATCGTGTACAGCGACCCATAGCGAGGCTTGGTCCGGTCCAGCACTACTTAAGGCGGGTGACGCAGCGCGCCGCCTGTGCCCCTGGAAGACGTGATGATGTCACGAAACGCGTAGGGCGGAGCCAGACGACGAGCTGACGTCACCCCCAAGCGAGCTGCTTTCCAGTAGGACGGGTTTGTCCGAGCTCCGGTGGCCACGGAGCCGGACTTAAGGCTGTTTTATCTATTGACACTCTGTAAGTGTACATCTGTATTTTATTTTATTTTTAATAAATGTAAGTGGTTTTACACTATGTGAGCCCCTTCTATTTTATGGTATCTATGCCCCGGGTCGTTGGAGTTGCTGCTGATGAGATGACCTCTGGTGGACACCGCTGACAGTTCCCATCTTTGGCTTTTAAAGATCCCTGCTTGCTGTGATCCTCTGTGGTGGGGGGTCATGGCCTTCTGGTAAGGAGCAACCCCTTCTATTTCTGGTGGTGGACCCTTCCTTGTTGTCACAGATCTCCATTTATATCACTTGGACTTTTTTTTTTGCATATTGTTGGTGATTTGGACTTTTTACAACACTTAACTGATGTTTTAATTTATGGACTTTTTATAACACTTAATTGATGTTTTATTTTATGGACTTTTTCTCTATATCACCAAGTTTTGCACATTGATTTATTCATGATCACTATATGAATTTTTCTTCATTGTAAATTTTTCACTATGCTTTATTAGTATTAGTGCAACCTCTTATTTTTCTTATGCTTTTTTTACAATTGATGTTTTTGTGAGGATTGCTGCTTTTCACAGTATCTGATTCGTACTTGGTTTTTAGCGCAGTTTTTTTCACCATTTTCTATATTTACCTGTTAACATCCCATTAACTGCTGCTCCTAACCTTTTAGACTTTAACAGTTTAAACACATGGATATTTTTGAGTTTAGGGCACAGAGGGTGGTTGACACCACTGGGGTTTTTGACTCTAACCCCACCTCTGTTGACTCAGGAACAAGTGGTCTTTTTATTCGCTTAAAGAATCTGACTATATCTGAATTACACACACAATGGGACATAGCCTATCTTGAGACTTACATCAAGGAGGCTATGGGCCCCAGGAGTCTGAGGTGGGAAATACCCCCTCAAAAAGGAGACGTTGATCTAGAGGGGTGGTTTAAATACTTCAATGACTCCGGACTTGGCCTCCTGCGTTTCCTCGTCCAGAGGAAGACTGATAAACTAGCTCGTCTGGACGATGAGATCAAGATGGTCAAGGAGAAACTGACACCCTCTGCCTCTAGTGATGAGTATAGGGAATGTTCTAAAACCCTTCTTAAAACATTAGAGAAGGAAGAAAGAGACCAAAAGGTCAAAAAAAAGAAAAAATACTTAAGGGACAAGGAAGACTATCGGGCAGGTCTAGTCTTTGTCTGGCAGAAAAAACTTGCCTCAGAACAGGTAGAGGATACAGCTATGGACACTCAATCGGCGAACGGGGGAGGCCTGATACCCATATTGAAACCTACCCCTGTCCATAGAGAAAGGGGGTATCAACACTCCCCGGCGAGGAACACTTCCAATAGGAGTAAGGATAAGAGGAATAATAGAACCAAGGGTAAATTCCCGGTACCTACACCTATGTATCCTTACTTAGGTACAACCCCCAACACATAATAATCACTGTGATTATAACTATTCCAACCAGTTCAATCGTCAGAGGGTCAATTCACCACGCCCATGGGGTACCCCAATGGGTGGACCGAGACCAGGTGCCTTCCAACGTCAACCTGGTCCTGATTACAACAACTACACTCACTATCCGATCCAAGATAAGGATTTTGGGTCCAATATCCCCACTCGAAACCGTTTTTTTCCCCTTTCTGATGCTGAGGCTCCGGGCTTTTATGACCAGCAATCCCAGGGATACACCTACAATGAAGCTGAGAGGAACGGGGGGCCCTATTACCCCGCTAGGCATGTAGGTGACTATGACCAACCAAGACTGAACCCCGTCCCCAGACCACAAGGGGCACAGGGTAGTTCGGATTTGGGTTTTTCCAGGACCAATCAAGGCCAAAAAAGGCCAGGAGAACGAAAAGAGGAGTCAGAGGGGGGAGGCGGACCCAACAAACCAAAAAGAAGGCGCCCCTAGGAACCGGAGTGTTTAACTTGAGCAAACAGACACTGACGGATTCTGAGCTACAACTATTGGATAAGGGTTTGAAATTTGCTCCGCCTAGGAATCTGAGCAAGTTCCAAACGTATATGGATATACACAAATATATACGAAAGATCAATATCAAGAGGTATATATTAAACAACCCTATTGTGAGTAACACGAGTGGTTCAGGCTCAGGTTTTAGACATTCAGGCCTTGCCAATGCCTCACTCTTCAACCCTCCAGGTTCCCTTGCCCCAGCTGTTAAAACCTTTAAGGAGGTGGTTTTGAGGGATTTGGAACGCATTAGGGTTAAAAAAACAAAAATGAGTGCGACCTTGGAAGCAGGTTTAGATTCTCTGTGTAACAATAAATCATTGGTCATCCGCCCTGCGGATAAGGGTGGGGGAATAGTCATCCTTGATCGAAGCGATTATCTTGAGGAGATGCATCGCATCGTAGATGACCCGGATACGTACACCCCCCTCGCTAGGGACCCTGGGGCTAAGTATAAGAAAGAACTGGAGGTAATAGTGGACAGGGGTTTTCACCAGGGTATCCTGGATAAGAGAGAGAAACTCTTCTTAATACCGAGGGCCCCTCGCACCCCAGTAATCTATTATCTCCCCAAGGTCCATAAAAGCCTCACTTGCCCCCCGGGACGACCGATTGTCAGTGGTATTGATTCGGTTACGTCCCGGGTGGGCAAGTATATAGACCATTTCCTGCAGCCCCTTGTTCAAAAGGTTCCTTCCTTTATTAAGGATACCACACAGGTTATAAATATGCTGTCTCATGTTGTGTGGAAGCCAGGCATAAGGTTGGTCACTGCCGACGTGACTTCACTCTATACCATCATACCCCATGAGTTGGGGTTTGAGGCAGTAGAGATGTACTTGACTCGAGATTCTGACCTCGTCCCGCCCCAAAGGAATTTCATCATGGAGTTATTCCATTATGCGGCGAGCCATAACTATTTTTGGTTCAATCACCAATTTTTTCGCCAGGATAGGGGCGTGGCTATGGGGGCTAAGTATGCCCCCAGCCTGGCCAATCTCTTTATGGCCAAGTGGGAGGAGGACGTCATCAAGGCCTGGACCAGACCACAGGTGGTCCTGTGGGCCAGGTACATTGACGACGTCCTCCTCCTATGGGATGGCAGCGAGATTGAGCTTGAGAACTTCATGACCTTTTTGAATGACAACGATAGGGGCATTAGGTTGAATTTTGAGATGAGCACGGAGGAGATTAGCTTCCTTGATCTTAAGGTTAAGGTTCAGGGGGATAAACTGGTGACGTCCACCCATTTTAAGGCTACGGACAGAAACTCCTTCATTCCCCTTGACAATTGTCATCACGAGTCTTGGCTGAAGGCGGTCCCAATGGGGCAATACACACGCCTTCGGCGGAATTGCACAGAAATCGAGACTTTCGATAATCAAGCAGCTTCCCTAACTAAGAGGTTTGTTGAGAAAGGCTACGATCAGGTTGCATTATCAAGATCGTTGGCACAAGTAAGGGACAAAGATAGATCCCTGCTACTAAATACAGGCCAACGACGGGATAATGAGGGTGATTTCAGTTTACCCTTTATCACCACTTTCTCCACCCAACATCGCCAGATCAAAGATCTAATAAAGAGACACTGGCATATTTTAACTACAGACCCAGTTTTGAGTCCGGTCCTACCTAGTAATCCCCGTATTATATTCAAGGGTGCATCCACGCTGGGAAACAAAATTGCCCCAACGGTGCAAGATCCACCCATTACTAACAGGTCCTTTTTTCATGACCTCACAGGGTACTATAAATGCAGGAACTGTCAAGTCTGTTCCCTTAACAGTGATAGAGGTAGAAAAATAAGCCAATTTACGTCCACCAGTACCTCACGGGCCTATCAGGTCAAACCCTTCATAACCTGTACGTCCGAGGGGGTCATTTATCTTATTCAATGCCCCTGTGGATTGCAATATGTGGGCGGGACCAAGAGGGCCCTCAAAGTAAGATTGTCCGAGCACATTGGTAATATCCGCAGGGGTTTTGATAAGCACCCTGTGTCGAGACATTTCGACGAGGTACATGGTAGGGACCCCTCAAATACTCTGTACGTTGGGATTGACAAGTACAGACTACATTGGAGGGGGAGTTCTCTCGTAAGGGAAATTTCCAAATGTGAAATGTCTTGGATTTACCGACTTCGAACTTACACCCCTTTTGGGTTAAATGTTGACACAGACGTCAATGCGTTTATTAATAACTCTTAACGCACTTTGACGTCAGTACCTATAGGGCCATATTGTAGATCATATATATATACACAATCTTCTGTTATATTTTATGTTTTTTTATAGGTAACTTTGATCAGCCATTTGCACATCATATAATTCCTATCGGCTGAAGCTTATTCTTAATTTTATTTTTTATTTTATTTTTTAATTTAAGTTTTATTTTTATTTTTAATTTTATTTTATTTTTAATTTTCTAATTTCAAATTGACATACTTTTTATATACACCTTTTTGGAAGTTTATGATGTCCACCTGGTAGTGGTTTACACCAGTGGGATATATATTGACATTCCTATTTAGAATATGGGCATCTGCAGTATTCTCTGCAGATGCTAAATGCTACCCATTAAGTGAAGTTGGTTGGTGACTACAACCATCATAATACTCCACTTCCAGTTCAACAACTCCGGTGCTTAAGGTAGAGAGGAACACTTTTGGAATCACTATATTGTTTTAGAGCTATCGGATAGTGGTCTTTCTGAGGACCCCCTCCGCTCTAGTTCCCATCTACCCACCTGGAGCAAATTAGTTTAATTTTTCAATTCATGTTGTTTTATTTTTATATTGGTTAAAGTTCACTTTTTCCTCCGATTACTAGGGAGAACGACATACGCCTCCTGGCGTGCCGTTTTAGGCTTCGCCATTGGATGGCGCCGCCGTTCGCAGAAGATAGGATCAGGTTAGAGGCCCTCATTGGCCCCTCACTAGCCCCTCTTTAATTCTATTGAGACTCTGTTGGTCCCTGGCCCTGATTGGCCCAACCATTCAACCTAGATCGTTTGCTGTTGATTGGAGAGTCAATGGCGGTATGAATTGGAGGGATGTTTTACCTTAGTATGTTCTGTCCTTTTTGTGTTGAATTGTGCATATATATTGGACACTGGGTTTATCTGCACTAAGTACCATGTTGGGCAGTTGTTTAACGTACAAGATTTTTATAGATATGTATTGATCTGAATGTGCTGCCTGGGCTATGTGGTCTCCGCTGGTGACTTGCACTGTGGAGCGCACCCGGATACCGGAAGTGTGTGCGGTGGTCCGTGCGGTCCATCGTGTACAGCGACCCATAGCGAGGCTTGGTCCGGTCCAGCACTACTTAAGGCGGGTGACGCAGCGCGCCGCCTGTGCCCCTAGAAGACGTGATGATGTCACGAAACGCGTAGGGCGGAGCCAGACGACGCGCTGACGTCACCCCCAAGCGAGCTGCTTTCCAGTAGGATGGGTTTGTCCGAGCTCCGGTGGCCACGGAGCCGGACTTAAGGCTGTTTTATCTATTGACACTCTGTAAGTGTACATCTGTATTTTATTTTATTTTTAATAAATGTAAGTGGTTTTACACTATGTGAGCCCCTTCTATTTTATGGTATCTATGCCCCGGGTCGTTGGAGTTGCTGCTGATGAGATGACCTCTGGTGGACACCGCTGACAGTTCCCATCTTTGGCTTTTAAAGATCCCTGCTTGCTGTGATCCTCTGTGGTGGGGGGTCATGGCCTTCTGGTAAAGAGCAACCCCTTCCATTTCTGGTGGTGGACCCTTCCTTGTTGTCACAGATCTCCATTTATATCACTTGGAATTTTTTTTGCATATTGTTGGTGATTTGGACTTTTTACAACACTTAACTGATGTTTTAATTTATGGACTTTTTATAACACTTAATTGATGTTTTATTTTATGGACTTTTTCTCTATATCACCAAGTTTTGCACATTGATTTATTCATGATCACTATATGAATTTTTCTTCATTGTAAATTTTTCACTATGCTTTATTAGTATTAGCGCAACCTCTTATTTTTCTTAATCAAAAAATATATCAGATTTTTTGCCTCCTCTATCTTTTCTGTGGCAAACTAAAACTGACAACTTTGTGTATATGTGAATTCCTAAAAATTGCAATGAAGTGGAAGGAAAAACAGTCTTTTCCTGCGCCATGGGAACTTTAAAAATGGCTCATAAGGAGCGAAAAAAGTTTCAAGGAGTAAAAACAAACTGATGAATCTTCCGGCCCTATTATCAAGAATCCCATTAAGGGACCCTAAACTCCCACACTGTCCTACTGCAGCAGCTTATGTACCACTAAGATGATATTGAGAACCATAACAGAAGGAACAATATCAGAATCCGTGGTATCCCTGAAACATTAGAACACATGGACCTTAACAGCCCCATATGAACCTACAAAGAGGGATTTGGCTCATATCCTAGAAACAGATTATGGTATAAATCAAAAGGCACATATGCAAAACTAGATCTCTCTGAAATTAAGGCTTTGGCCAGAGAAAGAGAGATTAGAGTCTGAACTTCCAGAGCAAACCATAATTTCCAAATTGTGGCAGCAAGATGAAGAGAAAAGGAAGGGAGACGCCACCCCTTCTGCCCCTGGCACAGAGCAATCTGTTTATCCTGTCAGAACCCAATTAGTTTTTGAAGGTAATGCTGTTGACAGTAAGTCTCAAATTAAATGGCATGTACCTTTTAGTCCCCAAGATATGAGAGCCATATTAGAGGGATTGGGAGATCCTAGAAAGAATCCAATTGGGTTTGCAAACAAACTTAGCACTGCACAGGAAGCATATGAGGCT
The DNA here is from genome assembly GCA_037952925.1 of Lithobates clamitans. Classification (NCBI taxonomy): domain Eukaryota; kingdom Metazoa; phylum Chordata; class Amphibia; order Anura; family Ranidae; genus Lithobates; species Lithobates clamitans. Next base: position 594,750 of record JBBGZY010000813.1, read on the forward strand.
TCTGCTACTGACATTCATCAGCTTCTTATTAAAGCAGTGGGAAGCAACATATCTGGCTATGTACTTAAAGAATGTGGTGTAGACATCAAAAATCTAGGTAAGATGGTTAGTGGACGGGAGGTTTGTGAGAATTTGAAGGAAAAATTGCCCAAAATATATGGACAAACCAGACATGCTAAATTTGTGAATGCTAAGCAAGGGAAAGAGGAAGCAGCAGGGGCTTATTGGAGGCCGTTAAGCGATATAGCTGAGGAAGCAGGCCTTAAAATAGAGGAAGAGAAGGCAGGATAAACTGCAAGTCCATCTACACAACTGGTGAAACAAAGGTTTCTTGATAGTTTAATACGTAATAGGTAATACGTCTATTCGAGACGTTCTGTTATCCATAGAAAACAGGATTAACCAAAAAGACAGCAAACCCAAGGTTATGTACATGGGGAAGCAGAGAGAAAGAGTAAGAGGCAAAGGCTATTTCAGAAATCATGGCAATCGGGGACCAATTATATGCTACAATTGTAATGGGGAAGGACACATAACCAAATTCTGCCATCTTCCTGACCGTAGACTGGAAAAGAGCTTAGGAGGCACCTCATGCTGATCCCAGCTCTCTGCCAAAAGCAGTGGATCAGGCATAGGAAAATGGCATGCCAGTATCAATCATGTTAAATAGGGGAGACAATGGTCCCGAGGCCAGAGTAAAAGTATTAATACAAGAACTCCCCTATCCTGGAGGAGAAACAGAATTAACCTGTTTAATTGATACTGGTGCAAGCCAAAGAGTTTTTAATATAGAGGACTTACCTCCAGGATTATTATCTACAAATGATATCTCTGGTATTGGCCTAACCGGGACCTCTACTAATTTGGTTGAGTCCAAGCCACTTAAACTCAGGCTAGGACAGCAAACAGAAATTGTCACTAAAGTGTTAATTTCAGACACAGTTCCTACCAATCTTTTGGGAGCTGACATTTTGAACCAAATTTTAGCAAACATAGACTACACTCCTACAGGAGTCCAAGTGGTCAGTAGTCTGTCAGGAGAAGTTTTAAATTCTGCCTGTGGAGTACTTTTAATCCAAGACTCCACTCCGCCATTTCCACCAGAATTTAAAGTGATTCCCACTGAATTATGGGCCACCAGCAAATATGATGTAGGTCTGCTGGATTGCACCCCAGTCATGATAAAAATTAAACCAGGAGCCCATCTCCCACAGATTAAACAGCACCCACTGAGTATTGCTCAGACTGAGGGGATAAAGGATCAAATCACTGAACTGAAAGCAGCAGGGGTTGTTGTACCAATTAAGTCCCAAGTCAATACACCCCTGTTCCCAATTGCAAAGAAGCCAGACAAGAAGAGTGGGCAGGTGACATACCGCATGGTGCATGATTTGAGAGCCATTAACATTATAATTGAGCCCTATATTCTGTACAAACTACCCCTAAACAACCACATGGGCTGTTCCCCTATTAGATTTTATTTGGAGGGCCACCCAAAACAGGGCTATATTTTTCCCAACAGTTGCAGGCTTCTCACTCTAGTCTGTTAGAATATGTTCAGATTTTTCAAAGAACATTGAATAAAATACATGAAGGTGTTTATAAATCTATCCCCGACCCAGATTCTGTTTCAGGTATTCACAGAATCCAACCAGGTGACTGGGTGGTGGTCAAGCGACACGTCAGAAAGCCGCTAGAACCAAAATTTGATGGACCACATTTGGTGCTTTTGACAACCGGTTCCGCTGCCAAGTTGGAAGGAAAACCCACCTGGATTCACACCAGTCACTGCTAGAAAACCCTGAAGTGATGATATCCTTTGAAAAAAATATGATGATGTTTCTTTTCTTTTTGCTGTTTGTGAGAACTGAGTCATGGAAAAATAACTCTTTCATGCAAATGTTAAAATTGTATGTAACCCATAGCGATGCTAGTAACTGCTGGGTGTGTTCTCACTTACATCCCCAAACAGGAACAATACCCATGATAGCAATGCCTCTCAAATTCACTGATCTAAACAGGACCAGAATAAATGGCTCATACATCGTCTCCACAGCTAATGAGCACAGATCAGTAACTTTGATGGTTTCAAAACAGATAGACACTCCACAGATTTGTTTAAACATTACATGCCCGTTTATAACACTAAATGTACACGGTTGGGCAATTCAGATTGCACCAGAGCAAAAATGACAGTTTATGGAGGAAACTATGGTCAATATTATTATATCCAAGATCCAGAACGAAATAGAACCCTTTATAGTACAAATTGCTCACAGTTCCCAATATGTGAAAACAGGGCCGATCCTAGGTGTTCAGAGAATGCAGACATGATACAAGAGATTGTCAGACTGCAGACATGTTACAATAGATGGTCAGAGACTGCAGACATGTTACAAGAGATGGTCAGAGACTGCAGACATGTTACAAGAGATGATCAGAGACTGCAGACATGTTACAAGAGATGGTCAGAGACTGCAGACATAGTACAGGAGATGGTCAGAGACTGCAGATATGTTACAAGAGATGGTCAGAGCCTGCAGACATGTTACAAGAGATGGTCAGAGACTGCAGACATGTTACAAGAGATGGTCAGAGACTGCAGACATGTTACAAGAGATGGTCAGAGACTGCAGATATGTTACAAGAGATGGTCAGAAACTGCAGACATGTTACAAGAGATGGTCAGAGACTGCAGACATGTTATAAGAGATGTTCAGAGAATGCGGACATATTACAGGAGATGGTCAGAGACTGGAGATATAATATAGGAGACGGTCAGAGACTGCAGGCATAGTACAGGAGACGGTCAGAGACTGCAGACATGCTACAGGAGACGGTCAGAGACTGCAGACATACTACAGGAGACGGTCAGAGACTGCAGACATACTACAGGAGACGGTCAGAGACTGCAGACATTCTACAGGAGACGGTCAGAGACTGCAGACATACTACAGGAGATGGTCAGAGACTGCAGACATACTACAGGAGTTGGTCAGAGACTGCAGACATAATACAAGAGATGGTCAGAGACTGCAGACCTACTACAGGAGATGGTCAGAGACTGCAGACATAATACAAGAGATGGTCAGAGACTGCAGACATGATACAAGAGGTGGTCAGAGACTGCAGACATGTTACAAGAGATGGTCAAAGACTGCAGACATGTTACAAGAGATGGTCAGAGACTGCAGACATGTTACAAGAGATGGTCAGAGACTGCAGACATGTCACAAGAGATGGTCAGAGACTGCAGACATGTTACAAGAGATGGTCAGAGACTGCAGACATGTTACAAGATATGGTCAGAGACTGCAGTTCCTATGGACGTTAGTAAATAATGGCCGATCATCTGATCCAGCGATACAGCAACAACGGTTCCTCTGATCAGGAGTCTGCTCACTCTGAATTGCCCGTGGTGACTCCGCTGGGTAGAGCCCAGATCTGTATTCTGGAAATGACTCCATTACTTTCTCCACCAGGTATGGCGCCAGGCTGTGTGGCTTTCCCTCATGTGGCGCAGGGCAGTGGGGTTCTCTCTCTGATGATTTTCCCTCAACACTGTCCTCTCCCTCTGGAGTCCTAGGTGCACTTCCCTGAAAGCTTTCCCGGGCTCCTGGCTCTCTGTCTCCCATTCAGCTGAGCATGCTGTGTGGGCTGCAGTTTCTGTGTTACAATGGGGCTGCCGGTCCTTGGGACTACATGTCCCACAATCCTCTTCTTTGCTCCTTTTTTTTTCTTCCCTGGCCGATATGAAGGCAGGGGAAGAAACAGTGCTCCGCTCACTAGTACAGCAGCGTGCACGAGGAGGAGAGGGAGAGGGGAAACAAGAGCCTGCGGCTGCAGTGGCATCACTAGGGTTGGTGTCACTCAGTGCGGTTAAACATGGTATCACCCCCTCCACCAACTATAGTCGCCCCTCAGTACAGACCCCCCTCCACTAAGTATAGACCTCCCTCCATCAGTGCAGACCCCCACTAAGTATAAACACCTCCCTCATTATAGACCCCCCAGGACAAAACGCCCCCCTTTATCAGAATAGACCCCCCTCAGAACAAACCACCCCCTCCATTAGTACAGACCCCCCTCAGGACAAACCACCGCCTCAATTAGCACAGAACCACCCTCCTCCATCAGTACAGAACCCCCCAGAACAAACTCTAATGCCCCGTACACACGGTCGGATTTTCCAATGGACAATGTCCGATTGGAGCGTGTTGTCGGAAATTCCGACCGTGTGTGGGCGCCATCGGACATTTTCCATCGGATTTTCCGACACACAAAGTTGGAGAGCAGGAGATAAAATTTTCCGACAACAAAATCCGTTGTCGGAAATTCCGATCGTGTGTACACAAATCCGACGGACAAAGTGCCACGCATGCTCAGAATAAATAAAGAGATGAAAGCTTTTGGCCACTGCCCCGTTTATAGTCCCGACGTACGTGTTTTACGTCACCGCGTTTAGAACGATCGGATTTTCCGACAACTTTGTGCGACCGTGTGTAGCCAAAACAAGTTTGAGCCAACATCCGTCGAAAAAATCCTAGGATTTTGTTGTTGGAATGTCCGAACAAAGTCCGATCGTGTGTACGGGGCATAACTCTACGCGGATGATCCCTGATGCATGAAATTCACAGATTCAGAGAAGTTAGCAATTTTAAACTAAACATGTCCAAGACAGAAGCCCTTAATATCTCCCTACCATCCACCACCTTGCCCAAGTGCAGGCCAACTTCCCATTCCAATGGGATTCCATAGGCATCTCCTATCTGGGTATAACGATTCCATCCAACCTTTCAGACCTTTATACCCTCAACTATCTCCCTTTACTGAACCATCTTGGGAAGGAACTAGACACATGGAAATTATTCCCGCTGCCTTGGTTTGGACACATTAACACACTTAAAATGGACACCCTCCCTAAACTACTCTATTCCAGACAGTGCCTACCTATAACCGTTCCCATACATACCCTACGATCCATGTCCATATGCTTCATCTGGCACCAGGGACTATCCGTATCCATCACACTCTACTCACATACCCCAAAACTCAAGGTGGGGTGGGCCTCCCAGATTTCGAACTATACCAAGGGCAGCACTGTTGCCTAGGATCTTGGATTGGTTCCCCCGACCCTTCCCCAAAGCATTCACCATGGTGGAACAAGATCTCTCCACCCTTGACCTCCGGGCATTACCGTGGGGTTATGGGCAGAAGCTGCACCTCCTATCCACTTCCTCACCGCTAACAACCGCTGCACTACACCTATGGTATAAAAATAGACTGTCATTGTTGCTGTTCACGGATCCCTCACCACTCACATCGTTTTTTGACCATCCTGCTCTCCCTCAGGGTATGGGATCCAGCAAAGTAGGCCCATATCTCCGCTCAACATGGCCTATAGCAAGCTCATTTTTTAACCCAACCTCAGGTACACCTGTTGTACCGAGAGACCAGGGCAACTGGCTCACAGCCCTGCGTATATCCTCCTTTTGCTCTGACCTATTCCCTCTTCCCAAATCCACAGACCCCTAATGGGTTACGAACAGCTGTGCTCTCTCTCAAAAACACCCAGATACCTGCTCTCCACCATCTACAAACTACAACACTCACTGATACACGATCATCCCCCCTTACACCAGGAGGTGGACCTTAGACCTGGGAAGGTAACTCTCTATAGTTGACTGGCAAAAGTCATTCCACTTCATGCACAAATCTTCTATCTCTTGCTATACCCAGGAAAAGAACTTTAAACTCCCATCCAGATGGTACAGGGACCCTCAATCTCTTTATAAAATGTTCTCATCCATACCTCCCTCATGTTGGAGATGCGGCTCAGCGGAGGGAAACTACCTCCACATCTGGTGGAATTGCAAGGCCATACAGCCCCTCTGGTCACAGGTTTTGACCATATAAGTAGTCTATATGATCGGCCAATGACACCCACCCCAGAGATAGCTCTATTATCTATGCTCCCTGGCTCCATAGCCCCCCAAAAATGTACCTTGTTACACTTTTTTCCTGTCAGCCACCAGACAACTTATCCCCCTATTCTGGAAGACCACTACCACACCCTTGTCCTCATGGGTCTCAGTGGTCAACAACATTATGCACATGGAAGAGATGATAGCTCTAGACAATGACACCTTCAACAAATTTTAAATCCTCTGGTTCACTTGGATCGACTACTCTACTTCTGACTCCCTGAAAGCGATGTTGATACCCCATAGTTAATCCGGACACACCTCCTGACCCTATTTTTCCTGTTTGTTGCACCAGGGTCTGCTCACCCCGTTCTAACCTCCCTTTCCCCCTTGCTACATTTATGCCTTTCCCCTTCCCAATCTCCATATTTCTTCCCCCTTCTCCCTCTCCCTCTTTTTCTCTTTCTCCCCCCTCCCCCCAATCCTGTCTCCTTAACCGCTACCCAGATGTTTTCCTCTCCAACCCTTATAATTCATCTTGCAATACACAAAGGTTTCAACTGCTACTTCCTGAAAGATGGCTGTGCCTGTATACCCCACTGGATTACATCCTAAAGTGTGTTAGATACAAGACCTACATTGTATTGTCTCCTGTAGTGAACAACATGTTATGTTGTTTCATCTTGTTAAACAAAAAAAAAACATAGTGGACGATATTGTCAAAACCTGACTGAAAACTGACCACCCAGTGCAAGAATTTTGAGAAATTTTCAAAATAAGAGCATGACAGGGAACACCGCATTAACAAACACATATCATAAAAGAAAGATTTTTTGAAGAAAAACCCCAAGGAACTATATGAACTGGGGGATACTGGAAGCAATCTAAATGCAGATTTAATACCAGCCTTTGCCATTAGAGCCCCCTGGCCAAAGGACCTGATTTTGACTATTGCCTCCTCAAACGAGGAATAAGAAATCGAAGCAAAAGAATCATCAATCTCATCGTTAAGGGAGGACCCTTTCGGGTATGACAGATGAATGATTCTAAACGAATTTGGTTCTTTTTTGGGGACAACCCCTAAAGGTGAGATATGCATGTTTTTGAAAGGGGGAAATGGGAAAGTCCCTCTGCAATTTCTTTCTCCACTTTTTCCCTACTTATGGGAATTCAGCAGCTGACTTCAAATTGTACACCAACGTGCAACCTATTCCTGAAAACATAGGCAGTAAAAACCTGTACGTAAACCCCTCAATTAAGAACTCTTACACCTTTCCTGTATTGGGAAACATTACTAACGGAATGCTGCTGTTTAGAAAAGGGGGGCTTCTGGGGGCACAATCAAGTCCAGCCAGAGGCCTACGTCTTTCATGCCCCATTTTAGATTGGGATAAATGGACATTTTTTGCCTAAACGACTCATCATATTGATACCAACCATTCCCCGCAAAACTCCTGTAAGCTTCCAACACATTCTCCAAATGCTGGAACAACCCACTACATTTCTCCGGATCTTTTTACCCTACAATGCTAGAAAAAATACAGTATGCCTGCAACCAATTATTAAATGACCTTGTAATGGGGGCTGCATCCCCTTCCTCTTCAGCTTTTCTATCCGAATAGGAAATTCCTTAGAGGAAGGTAAAAGGGACAGAAAAATTGCAGGGCAGCGCCTCCTTAAAACAGGTTTCTGGAACCGCAGGGTTAACCACTACATGTGAAAGTGATTCAGCAACATGACCAGAATCCTGTACATTCAAAAAAGAATTAACAAGAGAAGGTATATTCAGTGAACCCGTTGACATTACTGAGGGACCCCCAGATGCCAAGGGGTTAACTGCCACAGCTGCTGGAGACCAAACGGAAGTAGGAGCAGCAACATTCCCATTAGCTAACACACAAATTTTAGCTATATTAGAAAATAACGATAATAATGTGTTAAGCATTTGCAACTCACCAGGAACTTCAGCAGGTGGTGCCAAAGCAGCATTGGGATTCTGCTGATGCTGACTTCCCATAGAGGAATCAGGGGGAGTGGCTACCCATCCATCACAATCTTCAGGCACCTGGCACCTCCCCGTTCGGCTCCTCGGAGGAGCCGGATCACCTTTGGCTACAGGGGGCAGGTCCTAGTGTCCTGAAAGAGTCAATCATCCCGGCCATGGCTCCGTCACTTCGGATGGGAGATGGAAAAAAGGCCCGCCTCATTCTCTTGTCCCAGCGGCTGTGTCTTCTGTGTCTTCTGACCGCACTGTGTACTACGGCGTTGACCGTGCCAATCTCTCCCACACCAATGGCTCCACAGCTCTGCTCCTTTCATGCTCCTCCGCATCATCTGCTGCCACTGCCACTGGACCCAAAGCATTCACACGCTCTGGGGGCCGGCTATGCTGCAGCCTAGTAGACTGCCGAGCTCCCCCTGCTGATGCCACCGCCTCTCTCCTCTGTTGCCTGGCCAGCCGTGGAGTAGATACAGACATGCTGACCTCCTCTGTGATAGCAACCTGCTGCACTTCTCCTGTTGTTTCTTCCAGACAACGCTTCAGCCATTCCTCTCCACCGCTGGCTGCCGCCTTCTCCAAAAGATGCCTGAGGAGCGTCTCCATGTCCTGAGGCAGGTGATGAATCTCTTCTTTACCAAACCTTCAGCCTGTCAGCAAAACTACTGGGACAGTGGGCCCTTTATATAGTGATTTAAAAAGTGGTAAGTTTACTAAAGAGCTGAAGTGGAAATAGTGAACCAAATTATGTGAGAATATATTAAAAAATGCCCAAATAATATAGCTGCAATCAATTATGTGAACTACACAAATGAATGAATAAATATAAATAAATAATTGCACTGATATTAACCTATTAATATTACACCATGTGCCATCAAATACATAGATACCGTGAACTGCCAAAAATTGATTGAGTGAATGTAAAATAAATAATAAACAATCCTCCTGTGAAGTATAAAATATATACACTGGATAAATAGATATACACAAATGAATCATCCACTGATTGTGTAACGGAAAAGATTCTCTGTAGTAAAATGACGAGACCATATAAGCAAGCTTGGATAAATAACAGCGGATTCAATAATACCGTTCCACTGTCGGTAGTTAAAGGTGGAATTCCCAGCTTTCAGCAGACTTCCACGATATGTAAAACAAAAACGGTGAACAAAACCATTGCGCAGGAATTGTACCAGAGTGATTTTAAATAAGATTAGGGTGATCTCACTCACATGTCCCCGTCAGAATGATCGTATGAGAAAAATGATCAGCTGCATTCAGCTACGTGCTGGAGACGCCTCATCCACCACCAGTGCACACACACAAACACTGCTGGAAATGTCACAGGCTCCTCCTCCCGACGCGTTGCGTCACCAGACACGTGACTTTTTCAAGGGTTCCCATGTGACAGACCTGAACGATACTTATAGTGCGTGTACTGGTTGTCACGGTAACCCCGGGAGTCAATGCATCATCATACCATTTAAGCGATCTTTAATTCCTTAAAATAACATACATGGTATACTTATGAGTTCCTTTTTAAAATAGCATACAAAATAAAATAACATTTTATACCATAAAAAACTGACACTGGACATATTTAATACTAAGTTTAATTTTTTTTTTAAATGAATAAATATAAAAACCGGGATAATATTCTCTAACATTGTTATTATCTGAACATCTAAGATTTAAAGTGTAAACAGATCAAAGATCACCCTCATCAGGGCATAGTGAAAATTACAGCCTGCCATACATATTAAGACAGTAAAAAACAGAAAAAACATGGACCATGGCTCTATTTAAAGTGATAGGAAGCAATAAAAATGAAAAAATTATGGTATAAAAATGAAAAATCTATGTTTAAACCCATCGGCGTGAGTGTACACATATTAAATATCCATTTGGATTCTTGTTTGCTTAATTCCCTCACTCTGTTGCTACCCCACCAGTGGGGTCTATATTTTTCAATCGCCCAAAATTTAAGTAATGCTGGGTTTTTATCATGGCATAAGGAGAAATGGCATGAAAACACTATGCTTTAGAAAGCCTTTTATAATGTTTTGTATGTGCTCCCTGATGCGTTTCCACATCGGTCGTTTTGTTCTGCCCACATACTGTAATGAGCACGGGCATTGCAATACATACACCACCCCCTCAGTTCTGCATGTCATGAAATCCTTAATCTGATAATCTGTATTGTGGATTTAAAATTAGTGCATTTTCGTCAATTCCTGTGATTTTTTTTCGGGGGTCCAAGACATTTTTTGCTATTTTGTCTCTCCGCGTAGGTGTCCTCTGTAAACAAATCATGTTTTTTCTGGTAATATGTTTCGTAATTGTTGATCAGCTAAATGAAGTGGCCAATGTTTTTTGAATATACGTTCAATCTGTCGATGCTGAATATTAAAATCCATAATCATCGGAATACCTTGATATTGTGTTTGTTTCTTCGGTTTATCTTGAATTAATTCATCCCTTGTTATATCCTAAAACTCTTTAATTTTTTCCTCTATAAAGTGCTTGTTATAACCCTTTTGGACAAACTTTTCCCCAATGACACTAGCCTGTTCCAAAAAGGTGCTTATCTCTGTACAGTTTCTTCTCCTATCAATTGCCCTTTTGGAAGGGTCAAAATGACAGCTATCCACAGGTATAAAGCTGTTCCTTTCGACTGGTTTAAAAAAGGTTTTTGTTGAAATTCCGTTATTAGTCAGTTCTATATCTAGATCCAGAAAATGTAGGGATTTATTGCTCAATTCATAGGTCAGCTTTATGTTTTTTTCATTTCTGTTTAATTTTTCTAAAAATTCTAAAAGGGGGTCCTCTTCTCCATTCCACAGCATTATACAGTCATCTATGAATCTTCTGTACATTATAAGTTGTGGGGGAGTGTTAAAGTATATCGCTTCCTCCTCCCATTGGGCCATAAATATGTTTGCTACGCTCGGAGTGTATTTAGCCCCCATACCAATGCCTATTAGCTGCCTATAAAAATCTGAATTGAACCAAAAATAATTGTGCTCTAAACCAAATGCTAGACATCTTAAAATAAACCTCTTTTGCTGGAAATTAAGTTACTGTTCCTTATTTATAGCCCATTTCGATGCTGCAATAGCATCCTCATGGCCTATATCCGTATATAATGATGATACATCTGCTGTAATCAACATATACTTTTGGTCTGGCTGAATCACAATTTTGTTTAATTCCTGAATTAAATGTTTGGTGTCCCTTAGGTAGGCTGGTGTTAATGAAGCTAGTGGTTGTAGGAAATTGTCCACATATTCTCCTAATCTTGAGTTAATAGATTGAATGCCGTTTATAATGGGACGTCCAGGAGGTTTTGCTTGGTTTTTATGAAGCTTAGGCACTGTATAAATAATAGGTACCCTACACGTGTCGGGAACAAGATATTTCTCCTCCTTCTTGGTGAGTATATTCTTCATACTTCCTTTTTTAATTAACCCCTGTAGTTCAATTTTGTAATCTCGGGTGGGATTCCCTTTCAGTTTTATATAGGTATTTGCATCATTCAATTGTTCTTGGAGTTCATTATTGTAATAATCTCTTGATAGAACCACAATTGCTCCTCCTTTATCGGCCGGTCTTACCACCACTTTTTTGTTTTCTTCCAATTCTTTTATTCCATTTCTAATAACCTGTGGATCCTTCATTCTTCTGATTTGTAATTTATCAACTTCTTGTGTCACCATTTTGTTAAAAACTTATGTTGATTGTTATGAACTGGAGGGTTAAGTAGGGATTTATTCCTTAATTGATTGTGCGTAACTCTTCCAGGTGTGTCAATTAATCCCCTATTGTCTGAAATGGTAGCTACTGTTTTACTCAACATATACTTATTAATATTTAACTTTCTTGTGTATTTTTGAAAATCCACATATAGGTTGAATTTGTCAAGATTCCGTTTCGGTGCGTACTTCAGGCCTTTGTCTAATAGCGATAATTCATTTTTAGATAAATCCAGGTCTGTCACATGGGCATCCTTGAAAAAGTCACATGTCTGGTGATGCAACGCGTCGGGAGGAGGAGCCTCTGATGTTTCCAGCAGTGTTTGTGTGTGTGCACTGGTGGTGGATGAGCAGTCTCCAGCGTGTAGCTGAATGCAGCTGATCATTTTTCTCATGCGATCATTCTGACGGGGACATGTGAGTGAGATCACCCTAATCTTATTTAAAATCACTCTGGTACGATTCCTGCACAATGGTTTTGTTCCCCTTTTTTGTTTTACATATCGAGGAAGTCCGCTGAAAGCTGGGAATTCCACCTTTAACTACCGGCAGTGGAACAGTATTATTGAACCCGCTGTTATTTATCCAAGCTTGCTTATATGGTCCCATCATTTTACTACAGAGGATCTTTTCCGTTACACAATCAGTGGATGATTCATTTGTGTATATCTATTTATCCAGTGTATATATTTTATACTTCACAGGAGGATTGTTTATTATTTATTTTACATTCACTCAATTAATTTTTGGCAGTTCACTTATTTATGGTATCTATGTATTTGATGGCACACAGTGTAATATTAACAGGTTAATATCAGCACAATTATTTATTTATATTTACCTTTATATAATGAGCCCCACTGCTTCCAGAGAGTTCCATCCACTCTCATTGGCCCATTCCTACCTGCTGAAAATGTCCCTTGATTCCCTGCCTAAACTGACCATCCTAATCAGCTAACACCTGGGGGAAGGCAGAGGCAACCCCATAGAGGTGCACCCAAATAATTGTGCCCTACTATTATTACATGAGCTTCTTTGGGGCAGATTACAGGCATTTTTCTGCTTTTTACATTGGTGACATTTTGACCTGTACGAAAACGTGGCCAAAAAACGTGGTAATAATCGTGGCAAAAATCGCAGTAAAAACACACAACTTGAAAAGGTGTGAATGTAGCCTAACTGTCACATCTCAGACTGTCATGTTTTATTCAAAGCCACAATAAACCCAACACCAGAAATGTCATATATTGCAGCTCCATAGGTGTGCACCCTAAAGATCAAACGTGTGTGTGTTTTATATATACACAGCTATATATGTAGCACCCTCTACTTACAGGTAGGTGATACATTAGTATTTTTCTAGCTGTAGGGCTCAGATGCTGGTAAATTTAGCCAGAACTGCGTTTTCCTTACAGGCCTGGTTGTTTTGATCTGGGAGTGGGTGTGTCAGTATAGTGGGGGGTGTGGCCACCTGTGCTTTGGCTCAGAGATGCCTTCTCTGCTTTCAGATGGATTGTTCTGGAAGGGAGGTTGGACCTGAGACCTGAGTGGCAGACAGCTCATGTGGGGAGCCCTGACCAATCATTAACTTGCATTGGCAGGGGGCAGGCCTCTCATATAAGCTGGGGTCACATGCTTCCAAGGAGTTCGGGAGTTCTGAAGTACAGGAAAGACAGCATGGAGTGCTGAGGTGCTGTACCAGGCATACCCATGTAGGGGATGAGCTGTGCACGGAGGAAGAATGGAGGAACCGCGGGGAAGGAGTTAAAGATGAAAATCTTCATCCCTGTGGGGTACATCGGGCTTCTGTGACCGGGGAACACAGGATTCGGATGTAAAGAAGATCAAGTGGAAAAAGGAGAAGTAAAGCGGCGGAAGTAGATCAGCACATCGGATTTCTGTGACCGGGGAACACAGGACTTTGATACAAAGGAGCAGGTCAGTGTAATGTTAAAGAAACAAGAAACTGGTCAGAGCAGTGTAGAGTGCTGTGTGGCCAGGGAGCACAGCATTATTAAGAATGGACTGGCTGAAAGTAGCATACTTGCCAACAGTCCCGATTTTCCCGGGACAATCCCGATTTTGGGACCCTCGTCCCGATTGGAGAGTGTCCCGAATCGGGATTTTCCATAAGGAAAATCGGGAATGTTGTTTTTTTTTTTTTTGGAGCAGCGGGCTCCAGCAAAATGGCGGCCGGCGCCGCCGCTCTAGCTGCCTCTAGTGTTGAGTGGAGAGGGGAAGGGGGCTCGAACCGTGCAGCCAATGAAGCGGCTTCTTTGGCTGCACGGCCCCTCCTCTCTCCACTGAAGCGAGCAGAAGACACTGGCGCCGTGTCTTCCTGAAAGTTCCCCAGCCCCGTACTGCGCAAGCACTGCGCCTGCGCAGTACAGGGGGTCCGTCATTGCCGAGGGGAACTTTCTCGGCAGAACACCGGCTGCTCCTCCACTGAGTGGGGGCCGGGCTGCATTGAGGGGGGGAGGCTGCACTAACTGAGGGGGGGCTGCACTGAGGGGGGGCTGCACTGAGGGGGGGGAGGCTGCACTAACTGAGGGGGGGCTGCACTGAGGCGGGGAGGCTGCACTAACTGAGGGGGGGCTGCACTGAGGGGGGCTGCACTAACTGAGGGGGGAGGCTGCACTAACTGAGGGGGGGCTGCACTGAGGGGGGGCTGCACTAACTGAGGGGGGGCTGCACTGAGGGGGGGAGGCTGCACTAACTGGGGGGAGGCTGCACTAACTGAGGGGGGCTGCACTGTGGGGGGGCTGCGCTAACTGAAGGGTGGCTGCACTGAGGGGGGCTGCACTAACTGAGGGGGGGCTGCACTAACTGAGGGGGGGCTGCACTAACTGAGGGGGGGCTGCACTAACTGAGGGGGGGCTGCACTAACTGAGGGGGGGCTGCACTGGTGGGGGCACCTGATGCAAGGACAGACTCTGGCGGGGGCACCTGATGCAAGGACAGACTCTGCCGGGGGCACCTGATGCAAGGACAGACTCTGCTGGTGGCAGGCGACGTGGCAGGTGACACGCTCAGGGATCCCACTGATTCAGCATTATGGTGAGTTGAATGATTTAATTTTATATTACAATGTAATAATAGAAATAATGCACTTCAATCATCCTGACACCATAACAACCATGGTGCCGGGATGATTGAAGCGTTAACACCAGGTGTTTGGAGTATCTTTATCTGCTGATTGTTAAACTTTCTAGAATACACAGATTTCTATTGTTGTGTAGGACCTGGGGCTGCTGTCCCGTCATTCCTCTCTCCCCCTCTCCCTCTCCCCCTCTCCCTCTCCCCCTCCCCCTCTACCTCTCCCCCTTTCCCTCTCCCTCTCCATCCCTCATTCATCTCAGACTCTAACCACACCCTCTTTAGCCACGCCAATTTAAGCCACGTCCACTTTCATGCAAGCCACACCCACTTTTAATGCAAGACACGCCCACTTTCCACGTAAGCCACGCCCACTTTCTGCGTAAGCCACGCCCATTTTTGTCGCGGCGCGCTTTGCGCGCCGCAACTATTATTTTTTACTAGACCACGCCTACAAATGAATGCCCCGCCTCCTAATTATTGATCGGCTCCGCTTACAGCCAAAAAAGTGTCCCACGTATTTTTTTTTCAATGTTGGCAACTATGAAGTAGTAGTCCGTATATTGCCATGTGTCAGGTCAATGGGGAGAGATACCGTGTCGTCTCCGGCCTGGTTAGCACTTCCAAAGACTGAGTGACTGTCCAAATCATAGAAGCTGGAGAAGGAAGCTGTGTGCACCTTTGGTTCTTTGAGTCAAAGAGACAATATCATTCTAGTCTACATGTAGGGATTATTCCGAGAGGTTCTTCTTGTTCCATTGGAAGGGAAGCAACTCAGTAACTATGCAGTAAAGGATTTGCACAAAGTAAAGAAGCACCAGATAGTAAAGAAGTTACAGTAATACACAGCAGAAAAACCAGAGATACAAGGCCAAGGCCACAAGTCATCTCAAGAATGTGCTGTATCGGGGGATTCTCATATTTCCTCTCAGTTCTATCCAAGTTGATCCCACAAATAAAAGCCAAAAAATGGAGCAAAATGACTGTTTATTGTTTTCAGAATGGTGGATGGGAGGTTGGCAGCGCGGTGATTGGTGGATTACTATAACCACATCAGCAGCCCTTACATACATATACATACATGTATATATAGCAGGAGGACAATGGACAGTGTCATTAGTACAGAGGACAATGTCAGTAGGTTTGTGTCAGTCATTTATATTTTTATTTTTTTTTATTATTTGCTACGTTATTTGTTTTACAATAATTTTTTATTATATTTTTTCACAATTTTTACGAGTCCCATTGGGGGGCTTTGGTGAAATATCACACGTCTAAACAGACCCCCCGATGTCTCACATTTGAGACAGAGAAAGGGACTGAGGACAGAGATTTCCCAGTCCCTTTCTCTGCAGCCAAGCAGCAAGGGGAAACTGTGCAGTACAGGGTGATTAGGGTGTGCCCAGGCACACCTGACACACCCTGTGCGCACGCCTATGTGCAGCTCCAATCATTGGATGTGGCGGCTGCATTCCTTTTCTTTTTTTTTATGGCTTTCTCCCCTCTGTTTTCCCTGATCTGGCCAGTAACACCCCTCCTGTAAAAGCCTCAATCTCCACTACGAACTGCATGTAAATCGCACCACATTACACCAAAGAAGTGCATGCACCTTTTTTGAGCCACACTCAACCACATCACATCCCATCCCACCACACCCCCCCACATCCCACCCCACCACACCCCCACCCCACCACATCCCATCCCATCCCATCACACCACACCACACCCCACCGTCGTTTTGTACAATGTAATCCAATGCAGGTAAAGGCAGTGTCTATGTGACCTGTGTTTGGGGTGTTGGTGACTTTGTATTGACACTCTCTGCAGATCTCATGGGTTGTACGATTTGCATGCGGTGTGGGAAAAGCACACAGATCTCTGTGTTTCCCACACCACATAAGTGTGAACCTTTACTTAGAGTGCCACCACTCTGAAGGAAGGAGCACAGGGGGCACCTTTGGACAGCAGCATTGTCAGTCTAGGGGGAGAGAAGTGTTAGGCCCCTTCCACATGAAGCGGATCCGTTTAGCGGAGTCCACCAGCTCAGCAGGGAATCGATCCATTGATCTCTGATGATCCGGCGGATGACAGGTCCGTCTCTGATCACTGAGCGGGGGAGGGGCCTGTCAGAGTCCCGCTGATTCCTATGGAGAGATCTGACAAAATCGGACTCAGCACATATAGGGTAACAGGTTTTTATCAACCATTGAGAGATGTTGAAGCGCCATGTGGTGAAGGTATATTGTGCCCTGGTAGCCAGTGTATGTTCCTTTTATCTAATGGAGCTCCTGTGTGTAGTCACTGGCATTACCTGTGCAAGGTTCCAACCTCTCAGGGGAGACATCAACCAGACGTATCTCCCCCATATCCAGCTCTGGGGTCCCCCATGTCCAGTAATGGAGAACCTCTCTGTAGGACTGCTAAGATTGAGACATCACCCCTACAAGGAAATGTTCACCCCATTGATGGGTCACCTGGCACCCTCTAGTCTGCCCAACAGACACCTTATTATACATAAGTGCCAACCTCCTGGGTACCTGCACCATATTCATTCAGTTATGTCAATACATGTCCCACATTAAAAACATGATTTCCTTCTTTCAATTCCTCCCTCCAACAAAAAAAATCCTATTTTCCATTTCTTGTTGTGAAGGATTGGATAGGTTCTATTCCTTCCCCGACCTCCAACCCATTACACTTGTATTCACAGTACTTTTACATTCATAAATGACAGGAGAGACTCCGGAAAATGTCTCACAAGTCTCATTGATGGGCAAAGTCTTTCAGATTCAGCATTAGCACTAAATTGTCCATCAGAAAAAGAAACCTTCTATTACAAGTATTAATGTGAATCTTTTCCCGTGTCCCTTCTCTCCTGAATGTTTATCAGAAGAAATTTGCGGTGTGATATGACAGACAAACTGCCAACCAGATGAACATCTTTCATCTCTGTTCCAGAAACCTCTCCAATCTCCATCCACCACAAATCCCTGTGCTGGCGCTTGTGCACGCCATCACGTGAGCGCCCTCTGGTGGACAAAAAAGAGAATGACGTACCTGTACGGGATTTCACCCAGGGGAGCCATTCTGCCGCAAGTAGATCTTCAAGAGCCGGTTGGGAACCGGTTAATGGGACAGCCGGTGATGGGGCAGTGACACAACAAGGTGAGGGATGTGGTGACAGCAGGTGAGTGGATGTCCGGTGAGCGCTGCCATGATGGATCTGAAATGACAGGTGCTTTTTAAATGTAAGGACTCATTCTTGCTGGAGCTGATTCAATCATACAGTTTGTAGTGCACATAGATTTGCAAAACAATGGGATAAATGGGATAAAGGAATATTCCTGAACTTTTTATTATCTTGTGGTTACTGTGAAATTGTGTGAATGCATCAATGCAGTTGTAGTTCGGGGTCTATATTCATATATAACTTTAGTTATTGAATTACAAGAGACTTAGTAATGGTTTTAAGGTGATTACTTTATATATATATAAATGTATGTTTCTGATCTCACAGAGGGTCACTCACAGATGGTCACTCACAGACGGTCACTCACAGAGGGTCGCTCACAGAGGGTCACTCACAGATGGTCACTCACAGACGGTCACTCACAGAGGGTCACTCACAGAGGGTCACTCAGAGATGGTCACTCATAGATTGTCACTCACAGATGATCACTCATAGATGGTCACTCACAGAGGGTCACTCACAGAGGGTCACTCACAGAGGGTCACTCATAGATTGTCACTCACAGATGATCACTCATAGATGGTCACTCACAGATGGTCACTCACAGAGGGTCACTCACAGAGGGTCACTCACAGAGGGTCACTCACAGGTGGTCACTCACCAATGGTCAATCACAGAGGGTCACTCACAGATGGTCACTCACAGAGGGTCAATCACAGAGGGTCAATCACAGATGGTCACTCACAGAGGGTCAATCACAGATGGTCACTCACAGAGGGTCACTCACAGATGGTCACTCACAGAGGGTCACTCACAGATGGTCACTCACAGAGGGTCACTCACAGAGGGTCACTCACAGAGGGTCACTCAGAGATGGTCACTCACAGAGGGTCACTCACAGATGGTCACTCACAGATGGTCACTCACAGATAGTCACTCACAGAGGGTCACTCACAGACGGTCACTCACAGATAGTCACTCACAGATGATCACTCACAGATGGTCACTCACAGAGGGTCACTCACAGATGGTCACTCACAGAGGGTCACTCACAGAGGGTCACTCACAGAGGGTCACTCACAGAGGGTCAATCACAGATGGTCACTCACAGAGGGTCAATCACAGATGGTCACTCACAGAGGGTCACTCACAGATAGTCACTCACAGATGATCACTCACAGATGGTCACTCACAGAGGGTCACTCACAGATGGTCACTCACAGACGGTCACTCACAGATGGTCACTCACAGAGGGTCACTCACAGAGGGTCACTCACAGAGGGTCACTCACAGATAGTCACTCACAGAGGGTCACTCACAGAGGGTCACTCACAGATGGTCACTCACAGAGGGTCAATCACAGATGGTCACTCACAGAGGGTCAATCACAGATGGTCACTCACAGAGGGTCACTCACAGATGGTCACTCACAGAGGGTCACTCACAGATGGTCACTCACAGAGGGTCACTCACAGAGGGTCACTCACAGAGGGTCACTCACAGAGGGTCACTCAGAGATGGTCACTCACAGAGGGTCACTCACAGATGGTCACTCACAGATGGTCACTCACAGATAGTCACTCACAGAGGGTCACTCACAGACGGTCACTCACAGATAGTCACTCACAGATGATCACTCACAGATGGTCACTCACAGAGGGTCACTCACAGATGGTCACTCACAGAGGGTCACTCACAGACGGTCACTCACAGATAGTCACTCACAGAGGGTCACTCACAGAGGGTCACTCACAGATAGTCACTCACAGAGGGTCACTCACAGAGGGTCACTCACAGAGGGTCACTCACAGACGGTCACTCACAGATAGTCACTCACAGATGATCACTCACAGATGGTCACTCACAGAGGGTCACTCACAGATGGTCACTCACAGAGGGTCACTCACAGACGGTCACTCACAGATAGTCACTCACAGAGGGTCACTCACAGAGGGTCACTCACAGATAGTCACTCACAGAGGGTCACTCACAGAGGGTCACTCACAGATGGTCACTCATAGAGGGTCACTCACAGATGATCACTCACAGATGGTCACTCACAGAAGGTCACTCACAGATGGTCTCTCACAGATGGTCACTCACAGAGGGTCACTCACAGATAGTCACTCACAGAGGGTCACTCACAGAGGGTCACTCACAGATGGTCACTCATAGAGGGTCACTCACAGATGATCACTCACAGATGATCACTCACAGATGGTCACTCACAGAGGGTCACTCACAGAGGGTCACTCACAGATAGTCACTCACAGAGGGTCACTCACAGAGGGTCACTCACAGAAGGTCACTCACAGATGGTCTCTCACAGAGGGTCACTCACAGATGGTCACTCACAGATGGTCACTCACAGAGGGTCGCTCACAGAGGGTCACTCACAGAGGGTCACTCACAGAGGGTCACTCACAGATGGTCACTCACAGAGGGTCACTCACAGAGGGTCACTCACAGATGGTCACTCACAGAGGGTCAATCACAGACAGTCACTCACAGAGGGTCACTCACAGAGGGTCACTCACAGAAGGTCACTCACAGATGGTCTCTCACAGAGGGTCACTCACAGATGGTCACTCACAGATGGTCACTCACAGAGGGTCGCTCACAGAGGGTCACTCACAGAGGGTCACTCACAGACAGTCACTCACAGAGGGTCACTCACAGAGGGTCACTCATAGATGGTCACTCATAGATGGTCACTCACAGATGGTCACTCACAGAGGGTCGCTCACAGAGGGTCACTCACAGAGGGTCACTCACAGATGGTCACTCACAGAGGGTCACTCACAGAGGGTCACATTGTCTCGGGACCATTATGGATAGTCTTTTGTTAGTACCGGATAAAACCAGCTTTTTCTGGCCTTTAGAAGGTCAGACCATAGAGAAGAGCGGTGGACCTCTCCCAGGACATGGATGTGAATGTTCCTGGGCTGTGAACAGACCATCGGCTTCCAGAACTTTCAGAAGTTGAGGGGTCCCCTGGAATTGAATATGCTGTATTTATCCCGTATCATATCATCTGTAATACATCTTCAATCAAAGCCAAGTAAAACTTTGTATTCCATTCTTTATGTTGTGTGTTTTAATCCTTTGAATTTACTGAGCACATATCTGGAAGGGTAAATATATGAATGAACCTAGGAATAAATGGAACACAGAACTGAACCCCTTGTTACAGCAGTGCATGTTATCTCAGCTTGCAGAGCTTGGATTCATTGAATGAGTTTTCCACAAATGTAAATCTTGCAGAATATACAGCCTCGTGCTACATAACTAAGCTCCATTTCATGCTGAATAAACTAAATTCATAATGTATCTTAAAAAAAAAACTCATTTTAGATAGATTTCTACTCCAAAAGCATTTTATTAAAATAAATTTGATAAAAATACAAAAAAATCTGATTTAAATAAAAACAAATCCTTGATTTCTCCCCCCAGCCCCCCCCAGTGATATAACAAGCATGTCTTACTACATATACAGACTGATTTCACTGTTGTGGATAAATTATCCACTTGTTGCCGACCGGCTCCCCCACATTTCCGTCATCGAGGTGCTTCATTACCACAAAACAACATACTAGAACGTCGGCCCATTGAAGAGCCATAGCGGGTGTAGGTGCGCGTGCATGGCGAGGGACCCCATGTGCACGGCGAGGGACCCCATGTGCATGGTTGGTGGGCGTGATCTCCGCCGGGGCCACCCACGATCGCGGGCACAAGAGCCGGAATGGGGATTTGTGTAAACAAACAAATCCCTGTCCTGATGGGAGAAAAGACACATCTGCTGTCTGTAGTAATTAGGAACAGCGATCTGTCTTCTCCTCCAGTCAGTCCCATCCCCCCACAATAAGAAACACTCATGAGGGAACACATTTAACCCTTTGATCGCCCCCTAGTGTTGACCCCCTTCCCTGCCAGTGACATTTACACAGTAATCAGTGCCTTTTTATAGCACCGATCGCTGTATAAATGTCAGTGGTCCCCAAAAATGTGTCAAAAGTGTCCGATCTGTCCGCCGCAATGTCGCAGTACCGCTAAAAATTGCAGATCACCGCCATTACTAGTAAAAAAAGCCATAAAAATGCCATAAATCTCACCCATAGATTGTAGATGATATAACTTTTCCCCAAACCAATCAATATACACTTATTGCGATTTTTTTTTTTACCAAAAATATGTAGAAAAATACATATCGGCCTAAACTGATAAAGAACTTTGTGTTTTAAAAAACATTTTTGGGGATATTTATTATAGAAAAAGGTAAAAAATATTGTTTTTTTTCAACATTGTCGCTCTTTTTTTGTTTAAAGCGTAAACAATAAAAAAACTGCAGAGATGATGAAATACCACCAAAAAAATCTCTATTTGTGGGAAAAAAGGAGGTGAATTTTGTTTGGATACAGCGTCGCACGACCGCGCAAGTGTCAGTTAAAGCAACGCAGTGCCGTATCGCAAAAAATGGCCTGGTCATTAAGGGGGGTAAATGTTTGGGTCTGTGGTAATGATATATCAGACAAATAGTAGGACTGCCCTGTTCTATGACTTTTCTATGTCTTTATCTCAGCAGCTCTGCCAGTCATATTATACTCTATACAAGAGAACTTCCATAAGATGTGCCAAAAAAATTGTGTTTGTTATTTCCTTGCCTGTCCCCCTCAGATCTCCAGAGACTGAACTTCCAAGTTTACTTGTAGTGTAAAGTGGATTTTCCTTTAGTAAATAACCCCCCCCCTGTATCCTGACAGTGGGCTCTCCCAATCAGGATACAGTAAATAGAACTCACAGCCATTGGTGGAAAGTGCTGATCAAATGCTGGATTTCCAGCACAGCCAATCAATAGAAGGCGCTTGTTAGAGCAGCTTGTGATTGGACAGAAAGCAGAACAAACATTGCCAAACATCGCTCACTTTGTGGTTGAACGGTGGGGGTGGGGCCAGGTGGGTGTCGCCCACTTTATAATTGGACAGAAAGCAGAACACACAGACTGAAATGTGACCACTTCCTGCTGAACCCCACAGATTCCGATCTTTAACCCCTTCCTTACCGGACACTTCCCCCTTCTTCCTGAACAGACAATGTTCACCTCTCAGCGCTGTCACACTTTGAATGACAAATATTCAGTCATGCTACACTGTACCCACATGACCATTTTTATCATTTTTTCACACAAATAGAGCTTTTATTTGGTGGTATTTAATTAGCACTGTGGTTTTTACATTTTTTCAAAAGAAACAAAAAATACAGAAAATTTTGAAAGAATTTTTTTTTCATAGTTTGATATAAAATGCAGGAAACCAGAAATGTTTCTCCTTCATTGATGTGCACTGATGAGGCAGCACTGATGGGCACTAATAGGTGGCATTGATGGGCACTGATAAGGTGGCATTGATGGGCACTAATAGGTATAGGTGGCATTGATGGGCACTGATAAGGTGGCACTGATGGGGTGGCACTGATAAGGTGGCACTGATGGCCAGTGATAAGGTGGCACTGATCGGCACTAATAGGTGGCATTGATGGGCACTGATAATGTGGCACTAATGGGGTGTCACTGATAAGGTGGCACTGATGGGCAGTGATAAGGTGGCACTGATGAGGTGACACTGATAAGGTGGCTCTGATGGGCAGTGATAAGGAGGCACTTATGGGCACTGATAAGCTGGCCTTGATGGCCAGTGATAAGGTGGCACTGATGGGCACTGATAGGCGGCACTGAAGGACCCTGAGAGGTGGCACTGATAGGCAGCACTGAGAGGTGGCACTGATGGGCACTGATTAGCAGCACTGGTGGGCAGATGTTGGGACTGATGTCCCTGTAACAGAAGCCATTTCCCGTCTTTCTTCTTTTCTCCTCACACTGTCACCATGAGGAGAAATAAAATCTGATCCCCGACTTCTGTTTCCATCCAGGATCTGTTATCATTGGCTGACAGCTGATCACATGGTAAAGGGTTGCTGTGATTGGCCCTTTCCTCTGATCTGTGGTCAGCTGAGTCTGAAGGACTTGACCATCACAGAGTGCACGGGGTGCATGATCAGAGCGATCACTGGGGGGGGACGTCTATGGACCCCCTTCCAGCACTGAGAGCCCGCGCTGTGGACGTCTTTTGGTGGAAAGTGGTTAAACTCCTCCCCTCCCCCGATTTATAGTAACATGTATTTCAATCGACTGATAATAATTTCTATTAATATCAGATGATAAAATCCCATCTCTGGTGATCAGAGAAATGTTTCCTCGTAGTGGGATCGCTCCGCACTGCAAGGGGGTCAATTCTCATTTAGGTCAAAGGGGCAAAAAAGATCAGTTTTCCTTCTCCAACCCTCTGCTACCCCAACAGATAGAAGTCTCTTCTACTCCCCTACACTTCATCAATGGACTGTCCCTCAGTGTCCTCACATCCAATACAAGGCTATGGGACCTGCATTGTACATGATGATGTCAGAGGACCTGAGACCACCAGAACATCGGGGGAAATAGATTTCAGGGACGGGATTTACAGCCTGAAGGGAGATTGCCGGAGCCGAGGATGAAGTCAGTAAATCTGATTTTTGTGACCCCCAAAGACCCTAAATGAGTATTTAACCCTTACAGTTCGGGGGGCAGACCCCCCACAATGAATCCTTTTCCCTTCCCCCACAGCTCAGTTTTAGGCTTCATACATATTGGTGCTTTTCCCATGTAGTATAAAGTCTCTGCATATTTCTGCTGCCCCCCCCCATGTCATACAACTGCTATGTAATCTTCCCTTTCCAGTCACACCGGTCTGTGAGACCATCTGGAATCTCTCAACACAAAAACTAAATGGAGAATTTGGGGAGGGGGGAGGGGAAGGAACTTCACTGCAACAGTTTCACTTTCACTTTACACAGAAAACACCAAATAACTCAGCAGATTGTCCCCGGATATCCAATAATTGTCTGCTGTAGAGCTCCCCTCCCCCATCTGTCAGGATAATACTCCAGGTTCAATTCACAGAGAATCGCCGAGTTCCGGACACCCACCACCGAAATCCAGACACCCACCGCCGAGTTCCCCACACCCTCCGCCGAGTTCCCGACACCCTCCGCCGAGTTCCCCACACCCTCCGCCGAGTTCCCGACACCCTCCGCCGAGGTCCCGACACCCTCCGCCGAGGTCCCGACACCCTCCGCCGAGGTCCCGACACACTCTGCCGAGGTCCCGACACCCACCGCCAAGATCCTGACACCCACCGCCAAGTTCCCGACACCCACCGCCGAAATCCAGACACCCACCGCCGAGTTCCCCACACCCACCGCCCAGTTCCCCACACCCACCGCCCAGTTCCCCACACCCTCCGCCGAGTTCCCGACACCCTCCGCCGAGTTCCCGACACCCACCGCCGAGTTCCCCACACCCACCGCCGAGTTCCCGACACCCACCGCCGAGTTCCCCACACCCACCACCGAGTTCCCGACACCCACCGCCGAGTTCCCGACACCCACCACTGAAATCCAGACACCCACCACCGAAATCCAGACACCCACCACCGAAATCCAGACACCCACCGCCGAGTTCCCATCACTCACCGCAAAATCCATACACCCACCACCGAAATCCAGACACCCACCGCCGAGTTCCTGACACCCACCACCGAAATCCAGACACCCACCGCCGAGTTCCCAACACCCACCACTGAAATCCAGACACCCACCGCCGAGTTCCCAACACCCACCGCAGAGTTCCCGACACCCACCACCGAGTTCTCTCTCTCCTCTCTATGGCGCTGGCATCACAAGTGTGGGCACCTGGCTCTGACAGCTTGCGCCAGTCATGCTGCACCTCCTTAATGGGCGGGCAATCTTCTTGGACCTGTGACATGCCCCAGAAGGGAGGGAGGGGGAAAGGAGGAGTCACCTAGGCGGCCGCCTGAGCAGAAGTGGGTGCAGGTATCTGTCAAAACAAGGTACCTGCACCCCCCAAAAAATGACATGTCAAATGTGGCCTAGTAGTGGGGGAGGAATGCTTAAAGTAAGGTGACCAGATTTTTTAAATGAAATCCGGGGACTTTTTTTTTTTAATTGGCAAATGGTAAACTATTATATAAGAATATTTTCCCCAAATGATACATGCAGTGTATGTAGTATATATTTATGGAATGTTTGTATGATATATACATTATTTCTCACAATTTCTTCAATGAGAATTTTTGTTGGGGGATATGACTACCAAATGTCACAAAGATAAGCTAGAAAAAAAACTTGGAGGGGGGATGGGGGGGCGCTACCTGTGCGTGTGGCCAAAAAGTGGGTGTGACCAGCAAGTGGGTGTGGTCAATAAGTGGAGGTTTCTTCATGGTGTACAATGGTGATCAGTATATCCTGGCCTCTGTATACCAATAAAAAAGCCAACAAATGCAGCACAGCCCTACACTTCCTTTATACAATTCTACAAATGGACTTATAACTGCAATGGTAACACCTATTAAATAATATCCAGTGCAAATCAACCCAATGTATTGCAATATAGTAGTGATGGTGTCACCCCCTCTGCAAAAATATTCCAGAAATTGCAGAGCTTCAATTTTCAAATAACGGTGAAACCCCCGACATACAATAATAGCAGAGATGTAAATCAACTTGTGTATTAGAACATAGTAGTGATGGTGTCACCCTCTCTGTAAAATGTAAGGAATATTGCAGAGCTGCAATGTGCAAATAGTGGTGAAACTCCCCTATATATAATCATAATATAATGTACAATTGATGTACATATTTTACATTGTATTATGATTATATATAGGGGGGTTTCACCACTATTTACACATTTCAGCTCTGCAATATTTCTTACCTTTTGCAGAGAGAGGGTGACACCATCACTACTATGTTCTAATACAATGGTTGATTTACATCTCTGTTATTATTGTATGTAGGGGGTTTCATCATTTTTTGCACATTGAAGCTCTGCAATTTCTCAAATATTTTTGCAGAGGGGGTGACACCATCACTACTATATTGCAATACATTAGTTGATTTGCACTGGATGTTCATTTATAGGTTTTATTGTTGCACTTATAAGTCCATTTGTAGAGTTTTATAGGTGAAGTGTAGGGCAGAGCTGCATTTTTTGCTTTTTATTGATTCGTGTTAGATGAGGGAATCAGCTAACAAGATTCTCTTATTGCTTTTGAGTTTTTTTTTAGTTGCATGGTAGTTGTTTTACTTGATTTGTTATGTCCTCTGTATACTGGTAACCACTGGTCCTGCATATTGGTGGTCAGTGTGCCCCCTGTATGCTGCTGGTACGTGCAGGGTGCAGGAGGATGCTACGTGCAAGGTGCAGGGGGATGCTACCTGCAGGGTGCAGGAGGATGCTACGTGCAGGGTGCAGGGGGATGCTACGTGCAGGGTGCAGGGGGATGCTACGTGCAGGGTGCAGGGGGATGCTACGTGCAGGGTGCAGGGGGATGCTACGTGCAGGGTGCAGGGGGATGCTACGTGCAGGGTGCAGGGGGATGCTACGTGCAGGGTGCAGGGGGATGCTACGTGCAGGGTGCAGGGGGATGCTACCTGCAGGGTGCAGGGGGATGCTACCTGCAGGGTGCAGGGGGATGCTACGTGCAGGGTGCAGGGGGATGCTACGTGCAGGGTGCAGGAGGATGCTACGTGCAGGGTGCAGGGGGATGCTACGTGCAGGGTGCAGGGGGATGCTACGTGCAGGGTGCAGGGGGATGCTACATGCAGGGTGCAGGGGGATGCTATGTGCAGGGTGCAGGGCGATGCTACGTGCAGGGTGATGCTACATGCAGGGTGCAGAAGGATGCTACGTGCAGGGTGCAGGAGGATGCTACGTGCAGGGTGCAGGAGGATGCTACGTGCAGGGTGCAGGAGAATGCTACGTGCAGGGTGCAGGAGAATGCTACGTGCAGGGTGCAGGAGAATGCTACGTGCAGGGTGCAGGAGAATGCTACGTGCAGGGTGCAGGAGAATGCTACGTGCAGGGTGCAGGAGAATGCTACGTGCAGGGTGCAGGAGAATGCTACGTGCAGGGTGCAGGAGAATGCTACGTGCAGGGTGCAGGAGAATGCTACGTGCAGGGTGCAGGAGAATGCTACGTGCAGGGTGCAGGAGAATGCTACGTGCAGGGTGCAGGAGGATGCTACGTGCAGGGTGCAGGAGGATGCTACGTGCAGGGTGCAGGAGGATGCTACGTGCAGGGTGCAGGAGAATGCTACGTGCAGGGTGCAGGAGAATGCTACGTGCAGGGTGCAGGAGGATGCTACGTGCAGGGTGCAGGAGGATGCTACGTGCAGGGTGCAGGAGGATGCTACGTGCAGGGTGCAGGAGGATGCTACGTGCAGGGTGCAGGAGGATGCTACGTGCAGGGTGCAGGAGGATGCTACGTGCAGGGTGCAGGAGAATGCTACGTGCAGGGTGTAGGAGGATGCTACGTGCAGGGTGCAGGAGGATGCTACGTGCAGGGTGCAGGAGGATGCTACGTGCAGGGTGCAGGAGGATGCTACGTGCAGGGTGCAGGAGGATGCTATGTGCAGGGTGCAGGAGGATGCTATGTGCAGGGTGCAGGAGGATGCTACGTGCAGGGTGCAGGAGGATGCTACGTGAAGGGTGCAGGGGGATGCTACGTGCAGGGTGCAGGGGGATGCTACGTGCAGGGTGCAGGGGGATGCTACGTGCAGGAGGATGCTACGTGCAGGGTGCAGGAGGATGCTACATGCAGGGTGCAGGAGAATGCTACGTGCAGGGTGCAGGAGGATGCTACGTGCAGGAGGATGCTACGTACAGGGTGCAGGAGGATGCTACGTGCAGGGTGCAGGAGGATGCTACGTGCAGGGTGCAGGAGGATGCTACATGCAGGGTGCAGGAGGATGCTACATGCAGGGTGCAGGAGGATGCTATGTGCAGGAGTGTATTATGTACAGAGTGCAAGGTTCAGGAGTGTGTTGTACAGAGTGCAAGGTTCAGGAGTGTATTATGTACAGAGTGCAAGGTTCAGGAGTGTGTTGTACAGAGTGCTGCGCCCCCCACCCCAGATTTCAGTTCAGTCCCTCCAAAGTCCCAACATCATAGACATCTTAATGTAAAATTGGAGAACTCCCACGCTGTCAAAAAGGCCTATACTAAGGAACACTGCTGCAACACCTGTGTGACTGATCCAAACAGACAAAAATGTGTAGGTAGAAAGAAGTGGTAATGGTGCTGTGATAAAGGGAAAGGGGGGGTGGAAGGTGGAAGGGGCTAAAGTAGAGAGGTGAAAGCGGCTGAAGTGGATGCGGCCACAGATGCACTAAACAAACATACCATGAAATAACAACATGGGTTGAATAACTAAAAGAATGAAATACTAAAATGACATAATAAGTGTAAATAATAGTGATAAAACACTCTAAACAGTCCAAGTGGATAAGGGCTAGTAACAAAACTAGCACATGGTGACAAAACAAAAAGCTGAATGTGATAAATCCATATGGGTCAGCGTATAACAGTCCCGCCACCAAATAATATAAAATTCCAAGAGAAGGGAGAAGTCTTCAGTGAAAACACCTCTGTGTCTGCAAGCAGCTCACCTACTGCTGTAAGGTATACAGATTGTGCCTACGGTAATTGCAGACCACGGGCAGGCATGGACATCCCATCCAATTTTTTGGCGATTCCAATGGTGGATATGCAGGGCGGTAGATGAAAGAAATGACATGAACAGAAATGTAGTGTAACTCTCTGACGACCAAAGCTTACATAGCATAATCCCGTATAAAAAACAATTTATTTAAAACAATATGATGAACTCACATTGAGAAGTAAACTGCGGTACATAGCATCCACGAGCGCCGAGCTCGTCTCCTGCCGTCAGTGTATCCCGTACTGTCACAAACTGATGGCAGGAGACAAGCTCGGATTATGCTATGTGCGCTTTCTCCCTACACCCTACATACATTTATCCTATGTGACGAGCATTGAGGAGCGCGGACTGACTGAAGATACCTACTGAGGCATACCAACTCGGAGTTCGTGGATTGATGCCCACACTCATTTTCAACAAGTCAGTGCACCCCCTTTCTGCGTTCCGCCCCTCTCACTTTGGTCGATCAAAGAGTTACACTACATTTCTGTTCATGTCATTTCTTTCATATACCGTCCTGCATATCCACCATTGGAATCGCCAAAAAATTGGATGGGATATCCATGCCTGCCCGTGGTCTGCAATTAAGCACAAGCTGTATACATTACAGCAGTAGGTGAGCTGCTTGCAGACACAGAGGTGTTTTCACTGAAGACTTCTCCCTTCTCTTGGAATTTTATATTATTTGGTGGCGGGACTGTTATACGCTGACCCATATGGATTTATCACATTCAGCTTTTTGTTTTGTCACCATGTGCTAGTTTTGTTACTAGCCCTTATCCACTTGGACTGTTTAGAGTGTTTTATCACTATTATTTACACTTATTATGTCATTTTAGTATTTCATTCTTTTAGTTATTCAACCCATGTTGTTATTTCATGGTATGTTTGTTTAGTGCATCTGTGGCCGCATCCACTTCAGCCGCTTTCACCTCTCTACTTTAGCCCCTTCCACCCCCCCTTTCCCTTTATCACAGCGCCATCATAGACATCTAATTTGTAAACTCTGCTGCCTCTCTGCATAGAATCAGCCGCATCCATCTCCTTATCGGCTAGTTGCTGCTGTTCTGTCTGGCAATCCTCTACCTGACACAGCTCTCCAACAAGCAGCAGTGAGTATGCCGTGTTCTCACCCCGATCTTCTGAGCTGACATCTCCTGGCCTGGGGGCCGTGGCACTACTACATATACCACTTCCTCCCAGTCTGTATACAGATATCAGATATGCCAACCTCTCTGAGCACAAAACAAGGCAACACTTGCTTGTTGCTACCATGAACTCTCTTTATTCAGAACCAGAATACAGTCTTATATACACAGGAGAAGATTACTCTAACAATACAAACGTAACCTAATTAACATGAGCTACTTAACTAATCCTTTATACAGCCTAGGTGATTGAGACATGACCTTTTGCCCAGACTGAGTTAATTATCACAGGACATTTTCTCACAATAGCAGCAGCTCCAATAGGAGTCATCACGTCTCCTACATTGTATAAAGGACAATGTGATCAGCTCATTCAATTAACATAAACACATTATAGCAGAGAACAAGACAGGTAGTTGGAATTGATGACACCAGCATCTCCTCACAGGATGTGTCCCAACAGTATGAATCAAACAACATACAATATATACACATATACACAACTTAGTCAGACTAGTACAGTTCAGACTGGATTTCTAATTCACCTCACAAAGAGTATTGTTCCCTTGAAAATCAAGGGCCCATAATCGGTCGGCAAGAGGCTTGCGTTCAGTCCCCTCCAATAGCCTCTGTCCCGACTAGGTCTGTCACAGGCTGCCAACCTACCACTCCCCCTCCCAGTCCTGCCGCCCCGTTTCACTACTTCTGAGGTGGTTCTGCCCCACTAAACTGGCGGTCCTCTCCACTTTACTCTGCCATGTCTTTAGAAGGACCTATGCCTACCTCCCCCTCATCTCCACCCTCCAGAACTGCTACATCTCCTGGCACAGAAGTCCCTGCACTGTGCTCCTCCAGACTCCTCTCACTCCCTCTGGGATTAAAGGATAAGTTTACCTCTATGGAAAAATGAATAAATGCAGATTTTTGTAGAAAAAAAAGTGCATTTTCTCCAGCAGGGGCCTGGAAAGCCTTGCACCCACGATTGGTAAATCATGCATGCAATGGGGGCTGCTGCGACATGTCCTCCGGCTTTCAGCCCACACCACTGATTGAAAGCCAGAATACATCCGACAGGCTAGATCTGGCCCTGCCCCTTCCTCCTGCCACCTCCCTGCTACATAATGGCGGGTGAGGCAAACTAAAATGTCCATGCTGCGCCCGTAGAAGAGAGGGTGAAGTGTTAGGGAATGAAAGACTGGTATTTTAAAAATACAAATACCCAACAAGTGGCTGAGGATTAGAATCTTCAAAAAAGAAATTCAGGAATTAAAAAAAATAAATAAAAAGCGCACACCTTACATACAGAGGTGGATGTGGCATCACTCCGATACTGCATCTGTCCCCCCGCTGGCCCCACACTGAGAACTGAATGACCAAACACAGCTGATCACTCCTCTCCCCTCTGAGCAGAGAGCTGTGATTGTCAGTCGCTCTTTGCTCTGCCCCTCCAATGCTCACCGGAGTGCTGGGCTGTGGAGGGGCGGGAGATCAGGTTTTTAGTGGAATAACAAGCCAGCTGCTGGTCAGGCATCTGGGTGGATCCCGACTTTAATCTTGGGATCTTCCTAGAGTTTGTAGCAGCTCTGCAATATCAGCCGACAGCGGACTTCACCGGACTGAATCTGGATCACAGGAGGGCAGAACAAACTGTGATCCATGGGAGAAGTACAGCCAAATGAGCCCTGGCCATCCATCTCCTTTAGCCCTGGTTCACACTTGTGTGGGAAGGATA
Organism: Lithobates clamitans; assembly: GCA_037952925.1. NCBI lineage: Eukaryota > Metazoa > Chordata > Amphibia > Anura > Ranidae > Lithobates > Lithobates clamitans. Next base: position 627,205 of record JBBGZY010000813.1, read on the forward strand.
GTCCATTCATTTCAATGGGCTGCTGTGTCTGCATTTTCCGCAAAAAAGATGCCTGCACCCTTTTAAAAAACCCAGTGGCGGGAAATGCATGGTCTTTTTGACCATTTGATATTCCTGCGGTTACCACAAACTCAGTATGGGCTAAAATGTGGGGGGGTACCATTAAGAATGAATAGCAGCCCCCCACATCTCATAAGAGCAGTGCAAGCTGCAGGCGGGAACAGATGTGATTCCTGCACCTGCAACCAGCCTGCCCAGTGTGACCCAAAGTCTAATCTCATCTATTAGGGGTATAGAAGTGTGAACTGCAGACAGGACTGTTTTGGTACATCAGTAGTTACCAGAGAAAGCAGTTGTAGGGAGCTGACAGTGTTTAAGGGGGAGGGGGATGCCGAGGTATGCAGTCTGTGTGCTCCAGAGATGGTGAAGACCCTGCAGGTACAGCAGCAGATAGTTGAGATGGAGTGCTGATTGAAGAGTGAGCAAACCTGCTCCCCCTTCAGAAGTTGTGTCTCTATTTAGTAACTCAGAGGCAGTGCTGCTACACCACCCTGGATCTGCCTTCCGCTCTGCTCCCCTCCTCGGTTTAGGATTTAGTGATTGGTTGGTACAGCTGGTCTCTCTATATGTGCTGCTCCACCACCCTGGATCTGCCCTCCGCTCTGCTCCCCTCCTTGGTTTAGGATTTATTATGCCCCGGGGGTGCAGTGATTGGTTGGTACAGCTGGTCTCTCTATATGTGCTGCTCCACCACCCTGGATCTGCCCTCCGCTCTGCTCCCCTCCTCGGTTTAGGATTTATTATGCCCCGGGGGTGCAGTGATTGGTGGGTACAGCTGGTCTCTCTATATGTGCTGCTCCACCACCCTGGATCTGCCCTCCGCTCTGCTCCCCTCCTCGGTTTAGGATTTATTATGCCCCGGGGTGCAGTGATTGGTGGGTACAGCTGGTCTCTCTATATGTGCTGTTCCACCACCCAGGATCTGCCCTCCGCTCTGCTCCCCTCCTCGGTTTAGGATGTATTATGCCCCGGGGTGCAGTGATTGGTGGGTACAGCTGGTCTCTCTATATGTGCTGCTTTGTAGGGGGGAGGTCAGTAGCTCCCCAGGGAAGGATGCTGGACGGAGATGCTGATCTCCAATATGAATGTCTAAACACCCCCCAGGGTTTGGGATTGTACTGCCCCCTCGGTTCCGGCACCCTAAGGCAGTGACCTGAGCAGTGAGAGTGAGTGGAGCTGTCAAGTCCAACCTCTGATGTCGGGGATGGGCGGGGATGATATGCGATGCTCCGCCCCCTTTGTCAGACAACCCTGCATTGACAAACAATGTTTATACTTTTGTGTGCGGGTAGGAAGGTGGCAGGGGGCGGGACCAATTGTAACTACTGTATGTGCACCCACAGCGGTGTATAATAAACCTGAATTATACACCGCTGCTGGTACACATACAGTAGTTACAATTGGTCCCGCCCCCTGCCACCTTCCTCTCCGCCCACCAATGTATAAACACCAGCTTTTTGTCTATGGACAGGTTGTTTGACAAAGGGGGCGTGGCTCCACATATCGGCCCCGCCCATCCCCGACATCAGAGCTCCGATTTGACAGCTCCACTCACTTGTGGCCATATACGCCCCTGGCTTGCCCACCAATCTCTGCTATGCTGGATAGATATTCACATTGCTGCATGTCCTGCTAGGGCTGGGCTGTCAGCAATGGGTATAGGTGCTGCCCCTGAATCCAGGGACAGAACTGGGGACAGATTTTGTCCGGGGACAGTGTACTCAATCCGGGGACTGTCCCCAGAAACCGGGGACGTCAGGTCACCCTAGCTTAAAGTGGAACTTCCCCATTTGGGTGGAGCTCAGCTTTACCTATACAAATCTTTATTGGTGTCATGTGACTGTAATTATCAAATCTCAGACCGGCATGTTTTATTTAACCTTTTCACTGCAAGAGACGTTTTTGCATGTTTTGCACACACGTTTAAAAATAATTTTAGGCCTGAAGATTACACAAAACCCCCAAATATTATATATTTTCTGAAAGCAGACACCTTAGAGAATAAAATAGTGGTAGTTCCAATTTTGTATGTCACACATTATTAACACAAAGGTTATACATTTCAGTAAATAACACACTAAAGTAAATTTTAGGGCAAACAAATGCAATAAACTACTCAAATTTTTTGGTAAAATATAAAAGACGAGGTTGTACCGAGTGAATAGATACCCAACATGTCAGACCTTACATTTGTGTGTGCACCTGTGAAATGCCATCAAACTTCAGTACCTTATATTTTCTATAGGTGACACTTAAAAAGCCCCTTATAGGTCATCAGTTTAGTGTTATGGAGGAGGACTTGTGTTAGAATTATTGCTCTCACTCCGGCATGCGCGGCGATATGTAACGTGTGTATCGTAATCATCATTTTCCTGCATAATCACCCCCGACACATGAGCTTACATTCATATATGTGGGGGAAGCAGCAACATTTTTGGGGGGATTTTATATACTTGGGTGTCATTTTATTTTTTTGCAAAAAAACCCACATTTTATGACTTAATGTTTTTCTCATCACATTGGACAAAAAGTCCCCAATGTGCTGATTTTTAGGTGACAGGTTCTCTTTATGGAGACATGCGGGGTCTAGAAGTCCCCCCAATGTCTCCTCTGGGCTCCTCTGAATGTTTTGTGATGGAGATCGCATTACTTACCGGCTGAGCTAGCCGGGGACACCGAGAGGCTGACCCGGAAGTGACATCATAGACATCACTTCCTGGGTCAGAAGGGGAGGAGAGTGGGCGTGTTTCCGCTCTTCTCCTTCCCCTCTCCCCACCATGTAGCTCCCGGGCCCACAAATGGGCAAGCAGAGCGGGGCACAGTGACGTGGGGGGTGGCGTCAGTATCGGGGGGGATGTGCGAGCGATCGGGCAGGAGCGCTGCCACTCGAATGCTTTCACCTGATAGGCAGGAGGCTGCCAGTCAGATTTACACCCAATCCTGATATCTGCAGCCCCCAGATTGTGTGTGATCCCCCCGCCGTCAGGTCCGGACCCCCTACACACCTGACAGAGAAAGATCCTTGTCCCAATGTGAATGGAGCCACGTGTCTGTTATATTGGGGGACAGCGGGCTCCATTCACAAAGTGCCATCTACTGCTTTACCACTTCACCTTCAGAAGGTTTTACCCCCCTTCAGGACCAGGCCATTTTCTGCAATACGGCACTGTGTTACTTTAACTGACAATTGTGCGGTCGTGTGACGCTGTACCCAGAGAACATTTCTGCCTTTTTTCTCACAAATGGCGATTTATTTTGGTGGTATTTGGTCGCTGTTTTTATTTTTTGCACTATAGAGAAAAAAAAAAAACAACAATTTTGAAAAAAACTAAAAATTTTACTTTCTGCTAAAAAATGTTTCAATAAAAAAAAAATCAAATTTCATATTTTTGGTAAAAAATGACCCAATAAGCAAATATTGATTGGTTTGCGCAAAAGTTATAAACTATCTATCTATCTATCTATCTATCTATCTATCTATCTATCTATCTATCTATCTATCTATCTATCTATCTCTATATTTTTACTAGTAATGTAATTGTACTAATGACACTGGCTGGGAAGGGGTTAAACATCAGAGGCAATCAAGGGGTATAACGGTGTGCCTATCTGGTGTTTGTGTAGTGTGGGGGGAGGTGCTTTTACTAGGGGAAGGTATTGATCCTCACTTTGCAGGAACACAGGATCCATGTCTCCTCTACTGACAGGTGACATTCGGCCTCTGTGCTGAACGATCGGCGGGTGCCGGTGGACATGGAGTCTGTGGTACCTGCAGATCAGCTCCCGCTGTGTGCCCCAGACCCAGAAGTGTTGGATGGTGTAATCCAGGGGGGCGGGGCCACCTTGGCGCAGTATACTGGAAGGACGTTATACTGGCACCAAGTGGTCGGGATCAGCGATAAAATATCTCAGCACTTTTCAGAGGTTTTTTACAATTCACTAAAAAATGTTTGTAAAATAAGACGTGTAATTCCATCAACATTTGCCGTATTTATCTCATGAAACTGTTCAGTATTTTATTACATGACATCATATCCACTGGGATGGATACAGCAGAGAGGGATTAGAACCCCTGTCAGTTTTTATTACTGTCTGTGGCCCTGTTAGGGAGATTCTCTCTCTCTATTCACAATGTTTCTCCTCATCACTCCCAGTCATAGGGAGAGCAATTCCCCACATCAGAATACAGAAGGAAACTCTCCCCAATGGGACACAGATGACACAATAAAAACTGATGGGGGTTCTAACACCCCATTACACTATCCAAAATGAAAAATAAATAAAGTTTTGCCTTTAGTTACACTTTGAAGTCATTTTTATTGTGATATTTGGTGAAGTCGTTGCTTTATACGGGTCGGTTTCGCGGTGTTAATTTTGTCGACTAAATTAATACTATTTTATTCTACTAAAATACGACTAAAACAATTGACTAATACAAGTAAAAGTAAAATGGCATTTTAGCCAAAAGACTAAAACTAGAAAAAAAAATGAAATTAGTTGTGAAAATGAAGAGTGGTGTGTAGTCCATGTTCAGACCTTCATACCATCAATAATAACAGATTGGATTTTTCCCTCCAGTATATGATGAGATTGGAAATTGTAGAGAAATGATGAAATAATACATTACAATGTAACCCCTTCAGCCCCGGACCATTTGTCTGCCCAAAGACCACAACACTTTTTTGGGATTCGGCGCTGCGTCGCTCTAACTGACAATCGCGCGGTCGTGTGACGTTGTACGCAAACAAAACTGACGTCCTTTTCCTCCCACAAATAGATCTTTCTTTTGGATAATATTTGATCTCCTCTTTTTATTTTTTACGCTATAAACAAAAAAAACTCAGAAAAAATTCTGAAAAAAACGCATTATTTTTTACTTTTTGCTATAATAAATATCCCCAAAAAATATATAAAAAAAAACATTTTTCCCCTCAGTTTAGGCCGATACGTATTCTTCTACATACTTTTGGTAAAAAAAAAAATCGCAAAAAGTGTTTATTGATTGGTTTGCGCAAAAGTTATATTGTCTACAAAATAGGGGAAAGTTTTATGTCATTTTTGTTAATAATTTTTTTTTGGCGGCGATCAGCGATTTGTATGGTGACTGCGACATCATGGCGGACAGGAGCTGACAGGTGGCAATGGCGCTGCGCTAATCCATAAATAAGCCCCGATGCACAGGGGCAATCATGCCGGAGTATTGCTGGGATGAAAGCTGATCACCGGCACTCAGTATACAATATATAATAAACCTAAGCAGACAATAAAGGTAGAAGCGTGCTGTGCTCAGTATACAATATATAATAATCCTAAGCAGACAATAAAGGTAGAAGCGTGCTCTGCTCGGTATACAATAAAGGTAGAAGCGCGCTCTGCTCAGTATACAATATATATTACACCTAAGCAGACAATAAAGGTAGAAGCGTGCTGTGCTCAGTATACAATATATAATAATCCTAAGCAGACAATAAAGGTAGAAG